>CM035411.1:69924399-70274399 GCA_020310875.1 Ceratopteris richardii
GATATGGTCATCGGTATAGGCAACGGTATAGGAATTGGTATCCCATGCACATACCGATGCTTATACCATCTATTGTGCCCAGGGGCATACCATGGCTTATACCGTCGCTTATCCTGTTGCTTATACCATCACTTATACCGATGCTTATACCGGCCCTTTGGTTCCGATGCCTACACCGACCCTTACACCGATGTTAGGGCGAAATTGTGCCCATTCATTTTCCTCCATAGAAGCTTCAGTATACGCCCGATATGTTGTAGTGTTCGGGTCCTTGATCTTACAAAATCAGGTAGTAACCTTGAAATCCCATAGCAACCTCCAAATCTTGTAGCAACCTAACGAGAAGATCCATGTGGAAAATAATGCTTCACTTCAGTCTTCAAGGACTTCAACTCTTTACTTCATATAATCCCCAAACATCAGTACCTAGAGATAATCTACGGGGTGTTAAAAATCATTAGTACGTTTGATAATAAAAGAAAACTCTCATTAGTGCTTTGTAGTATGATAATACTCAAAAGCAAAAAAAAATACTTTGCTTTAAAATATTTTCTTAATTGTATTTCATATTTCTTCGGCTCTCTCTCACTTTCTCTTTCTTGGTAGGTTGTAATAAGATGGAAGTTTGTAACTTAAATAAACCAATAAAAGCTTATGGTGCGTAAAATTATAATAGCAAGAGAAAGTTGTTAACCGCATATGCTAAACTCCTTTCGAACAATATTTTGCCCCAAAGAAAGAATCGCAAACCGTCTTAGTAACCCTCTATCTTTTCTTCATCATTCTCTTTTATTGATTAAAGTCCGTTTCGCCGTTCCATATTCAAGTGGTAATGCACATTTCCGATCACTACTATGTTCTTTTTGTGAACAAAAGTCTTTTTTTATTGATTTCTCTGCGAATGAAGTGCCAACGTAGCAATCTTCCGTAGCGTTCATGTATCTGCCATAATGAAACTTATGATTACTTTCTCTTTCTCATTTTCTATTGCTCCATATGTGCGTTGAGATCTTCTACTAAAACTTTCAACTAGACTTTCTTCTTTCTCTCTTTCTCAGACCTTTGAATAATGAATTCAATCAAAAATAAAACAAAAGAAGAAATATCCCTTCACATTGTTTACTTTCTTTGCACAACACTGCTCTCTCTGTCTCTCTCAGTCCGAATGTGATTTTGCCACCTTCATGCGTTCACGGTCATTCTCTCTCTCTCTCTCTATTAGTGCCATGACTGATCTACTCTTTATTAGAGGAGATGGTGGATGGTCTTCAGAGATGAAGTGGTGCTGCTCAATCCTACTTCACACCTGCCATGAATGATAGCTGGAGAGTGTAGTGGGCCTCTTTGGGTAGTTAATGATCATAAATTATCATATATGTTGCGTAGAACATCCACTAATCAATGGATCAAAATAGATAGGCAAGAGTTGATAGAAAATCAAGAAACTTGCTATTTTTGTTCTTACATCTGTTCAATGTTTTGAACAGTTCTTTGAGCACAGTAGCAATGAGTTTAATCCCTTTTGCCAAAATCTAATTAACTTAATAACCTAGAAACCATCAGTGATTTCATAAAAAATGATGGTCTACATGCATAGAAATATGTTTAGAAAATCACAAAATCATCCTGATATTTTTAGGCTGTAGTAGTCATCAGACCAGAGGGCAAATATGTGTTACTATCTCAAGATCCAGGGAAACTAAGCTAGTGAAACTTACTATTCATGTAGTAGATAGTATGCTCAATCTATGATGCTTTACATCATGAAAAATGATCAATCATGGACTGACAAGAAGCTCTGAGAATATCACAGTTATGATGGAGTTATAGCAGAGAAATGAAATGAGAATGTAATGATAATATATGTATTAAATCATATACAAATACAATGTCATTAGCAATCATACATTGCTCAATGTATGAGAGGTGAATGCGCTATGAGATAAGCTCTCACTTCACAATGAATCTCCCTCAAAATGATCTCATGGGCTCAAGATTACTCTTCTTATAATTGTGCTTGGAGCCAAAGTTTGAACTCAAATTGAAAGATGTCTAGCTAAACGTGAATCCTAAAGTATAGGATATATTCTCTCATTACTCAACAACCAAGTGAGTCATGATTTAGAGCTTCCTAACTTCACATGGATGTAAATCACTTTTACAAAGGTAATTATGAATGATCTCAAGGGATTGATCACATGGGATTCCATAGGAGATGTGCTAATTTACCAAGTATGTGGGCTTGGTTTTAATTGCACCAACAGCTCCCATTCAAGCCTAACATGCTTTGTCTTCCTTCCTTCTTGATTTCTTGCAAACCAATCACCAATTTGAATATTTTCATCTTCATTCAATCCAAATGTTTTGTGAATATATCTTCAGAGTGTAAATGAGTTGATACATAGGATAGTTGGATATCCTTGCTAAGAAAGTTTCCCTTACATAATGATAGTGCACTTCAATGTGCTTAGTCCTTGCATGGTAAAAACGTTTAGCAGCCAAATGAAGTGAACAAGTGTTGTCTCCAAAGATTATTGAAGTGCAAGAATGTAACTCCAAATCTAAGCTGCTTAAGCCACATAGCTTCTTGAGTTGCATTTGCCAAAGCTCTGTAATCTACTTCTGTGGATGATAATCCCACAATTAGTTGTTTCTTAGGTTACCATGATATGAGCTTTGAACTTGCAAAACATAGATAACCTGAAGTGCTTCTCCTATCATCCTTGGAGCGAGCCCAATCTACATATGAATACATTTTTATATCTATGTCAAAAGTGAAGGGGTAAAATAGCCCTTCACTCATGGTAACCTTTAGGTACTTTAGCACCCTTTTTATAGCTTCCATATGAGGCTTCCTTGGTGCACGCATAAACTGACTTAATGTACTAACTTTGTAGCCAATGTCTACTCTTGTTAGAGTAGCATAATTAAGACTTCGCACAAGTTGTTGATAACTTCTAACATCATCAAAGAGGTTGCCTTCATGAGAACTAAGCTTATGGTTGAGTTCCTTAGGAGTACCTACAATTTTAGTTTTTTCCATCTTTAACTTTACCAACATATCATGTATATAGTTCCTTTGAGTAATAAATATACCGGAATCTATGTACACAAACTCTAAGCCAAGAAAATATGTTCAAAAACCAAGATCATTGATTTTAAATTCTTTCATTAATTGAGCCTTAACCTTCTTGATGCCATTAATTTCATTCCCCATAATGATGATGTCATCATCTACATAGACACATAGGTAGATAACTTTTGATTTGTTCTTCTTAACAAATAAAGAGGAGCCTGCCTTGCTAGCCACAAATCCTTGGTCGTGCAAATAAGTAACAAGCCTATGGTTTCAAGCTCAAGGAGCTTGCTTGAGACCATAGTGCCTTCCTTAGCTTGCATACATAACCTATTCTATCTTCATCTTCAAACCTTGGTGGTTGTGCCATTTACACTTCCTCTTATATCCATCCATTTAAGAATGCATTCATGACATCTAACTGATATAGATTCCAATTATTAGAAGCAACAACACTTACCAAAATCCTAATTGTTGGCATCCTTCCCATAGGTGCAAAGGTTTCTTCATAGTCCACTCCATGAGTTTGGGAAAATCCTTTTGCCGCTAACCTTGCCTTGTAGCTATTTATAGAATTATCTGAGTTCTTTTTTATTTTATGTATCCACATGGAACCAATTACCTTCATGCTTGACTTCTTAGGAAGTAGGTCCCAAGTATGGTTTTCGTGAAGTGCTTCTACTTCCTCCTGCATGGCTTCCCTCCATTATTTCTTTTTCCTAGCCTCTTCAAATGAAGAAGGTTCTTCTCTCATAGAGTCTTCAGTGATATACACAGAATACTTGGGGACTAATGATTTATCAAAGCCATACCTTATGGGTTTTTTCCTTTCTTTTTGAGATCTCCTGAGTGCTTGGTTAGAGGATTCTGGTATGTCCTCCAATTGTTTGAATTTTGCAATGGTCCAATGAAGGTCTGCTGCCATACCATGCATCATAGGATGTCATCCCATCCTAGAATTTGGATGGGAGCCTATTAACGAAGTAGGTGGCTGTGGAAACAACCTTTGCCCATAGATAATTAGGTAGCTTCTCCTCATTTAACATGGACCTAATAGCTTCAACTATTAACATGTTCCTTCTCTCTACCATTCCATTCAATTGAGGAGTGTATCTTGTTTTAACTTTCCTCTTTATGCCTATCATATAAAAATGAATCAAATTCATGTGAAAAGTACTCAACACCTCCATTAGACCCGATCCTTTTCAAGCTTCTTCCTTTTTGGTTTTCAACTAGTGCCAGGTACTTTTTGAAACATGTAAATATTTCATCCTTATGCTTGATGAAATAAAGGATTGTCCATCTACTATAACCATTAATAAATTAAACATAGTACCTTGAGCCCAAGATTGATGGATCTTTGCTACGACCCCACACATCAATGTGTAGAGGCTCCAAATAATATTCATAAATGTATCCCTTTCTATTGAATGGTTTCATGTGAGCTTTGCCAAATCGGCATGCTCCACATTCATATATCACATGCTGCTTGCTTACATTGGGAATGCCAAGCACACTCTGATCCCTGCATCTTTGCTTCAATGTTCTTTCTCCTATGTGTCCTAGACTTTTGTGCCATATTTATAACTCAGATAATCTCTATAATTGAATAGTCCTGTGTTCCTTGTGTCTTCAATATTAAATGTAAATAATCTACCACACTTCTTACCTTTAGCAATCCTTTTGAAGCCTTGTTGAGGGTCTTCCATATATGCTCCATGGTTAGTGAATATCACCTATAAGCCTTCTCAACAATCTATCCAACACTAATTAGGTTTTTTGTTATAGTTGGTACATACAAAATCTTACTCAAGAGCTTCATGTTATCACTAGAGGTCTTGACATTTCCAATTTGCATGATTGAGTGTTTAGTCTTAGAGGCCCTAAGTATGCTGAACAATTTTCATGTGATTCTACGATTGTAATCAGAGGGGTGTTGATGATGCCTTAGATGAAGCGGCATCCTACTCTAATACCAATTCTTAAATTTTCAAGTATGTGGAAGCATGCAAACAACATAAGGAAGAAGAAGAATGTTGGAGCACAACATACAAAACTGAATGTATTCCCAAGAGAATGTGCAAAGATAAGTCTCCAGTTAGGGCTATAGGCATATATACAGGGTGTATGAAGCTAATGAATGTTGGAAGGTTCAAGGACATGAAAGTGAAATTAATTTTGAGTATGGAGAAGAGAGAGATGTTGAAATGATTATGGGAATGGAAATGTAGGAGTGCAAGTTAGATTTATGAACATGAATGATAAGAATGAAAGAGAACCATACACACGAATCAAATTTGGAAGGAAGAATGGTCCATTGAAGGAGCTTCTTTAAAACTTCCTAGTTCTAATCCATATGCATAGTCTTCTCTGGATGATATGTATGCATGACAAGAATAGATGGAATCCTTACACATAAATCAGTTTCGAAAGGAAGAATGGTCCAATATTGGAACTTCTTATACACTTTCAGAAACTAATCAATATGTATGGGTATGTATGGATTATATGCATGCAAGTGAATTATGATGATAGAGTTTAATCACAAGCTCAATGAAACCTCCTCACTGGTTCAACGCAATACTGCGGAGCCTTCTCACACATAGAAGAAAATAGAAGACATGTAAAAATACTTAAGAGACTGAGAGACAAGAGACAAGAGACAAGTGACAAGTAACATGAATTAAAAGGATTTGAATTAAGATACATGTATAAGATCTTCGTGATATGTCAAGCTAACCAGTCTACTGATCAAAGGCGGTTCCTACCCTCAAACCATGGAGTTTGGAGGGGGGTTTATATATATTTTTGAATGAATTTGGGCCCTTGGATCTAGAGAAATCAACTCTCAACTCTAGGATCACTACTTTCGATTACAACCGTTTGATTAATCAAATCAATGGCTTGGAATTGTTCTTTCTATCAAATGTAGTGTAAAGGAGTGAAATTTAGGCGCCTTCATTCTCCACCATTGGATCTCGGGATGATCTAGACCGTCGGATCAGTACTGACATCAATTGCCATAAGATATGATACTATTTTTAGAGAAAAGTTGCATTATTGATCTTTAACTAAGAAAAAAGTCTTCTTTGATGAAAGAAACTCGTGGATTCTCCTTTCTTTAAGCATAACTTCATCTCCGCCCTTGAATATGAGCTCATCTTGAGCATACAACATGGCTCAATCAGCTTTCACCATGTGGTAGCCCTTCAATCCTTCAATTTGCTTGAACTAGAAAACTGTGGTGACCTTGAAAATTGGACTTTGTGCTCTTTGACCCTCCAAAAAGGCTTTGATGAAGATGAAACTGTGTAGGACTATACTTTCCAAAGATCTCCTTCAAGAACATGGAGAAAAAACTTTTATCTAAATCTCCCTTATAGAAGTTTGACTACATTTGGGAGCTTGCAAGGTGGCATTAAGGTGTCTAGGAAACTCTGATAGCCTTGAAACTTTGTACAATATGTAGCCACACATGATCTTTATACACGCCAAATCATATGGCTAAAAAAAATTCCTATACAAAATTTTGGAGGGTCTAAGTGGAAAAATTACATTTTTTACAAAATGCACATGGCATATCAATGTGCTAGAAAATCCATTTACATGTGAAATTCAGGATATACACTGCCTTTGATAGGCTTTACAAGTATATAAATTTTCATATGATTTGGAGATATTGAAATTTTAGCCCTAATTTCCAAAGTTGGACAAGCTTTGATCACTGCCCTAGATTTGCTCGATTTCTTCCAAAGTTTGCATGTGAACTCCCTTTGACGTCCCTTATGCATCTTAGACTTCTCAAGGAATTCTGGCTAGCTTCACCGAATGTGTTTCCTATAGGCCTTCATGAGTGAGAGAGGAGAGAAAATCTCGATGACATTTGGCCCCACTAAACCTGTGATTCCTCAGAAAGCGCCACTCTAACATCTGTGAAAATAAAAAATGTTCCAGGCATCAAATTCTTTTATAGACAACATAAGAAACATGGAAGGAAAAATTTATCATATGCATGAATGAGTAGGCAACGTGACATGAAGCAAAATTTACATGAAAGAAAGAATTGAAACACGCAACATGAATATGCATGAAAAAGTAGGCAACATATATGCAAATGAACAAGCAACATTGACAACAAGAAAGAAAGCAAACAAGCATCAATATGAAGTGGAAGTGGATGTATTGAGTCGTTTTGAGCGTCAGTTCCTCTCATCTTGAAGAAAAATTTGTACCTTTTTCATAAAGCAATCTACCTTAAATACGATTAAAAACAAAGATTTAGGATTTTCCAAAGACTTCTTTCATCTTTAGCTTATTTTAGATCAACTTCTTTCCTACATCAATATGAATATTCTCTTTCTCTAATAACATGCAAGGAAATCTAAGTAAACTCCACTAATGCATAAATCTGCCTATATAGCCCGTGATTTATTCTACTATGCCTCTTTTTCTTCCTTTGGCTTGATTTTTTTTTTGAAGATGATGATGATGATTCGGCAACTTTATGATTACAATCACGTTTTTGGGGTGGAAGAAAGTGTAAAATTCATGGTAACATGTAGCTTCTGTTTTTCTGAAGAATGGGAAAAACTAAACCCGGATACAAGGTACAACCATTTTTTATGATGGAGAACAGTCGTTTAAACTCCAATACAAGTGTTGTGAGGTGGACTAAAGATGTAGAAACATGCAGTAGTAGGAGCTAGAACTTCAAAAACTATGCTTTCAATACAGGATACATATGCATGTTTATATATGAAAGTCATGTCACCAAAATAAACCTCCAAATCTACATGTCTTATCTTTCCATAATCCTAGATTATAGCCGTTTTCTTAGTAGATAAATTACTACTCAAGATACAATTTTACACAAGTAGAGAAATCATCATTTGCCTTTTTTGACTCAAGTGCTATGGATATGCAATCCAATGCAAAGACTGAAAACAAACATGCATGGAACAAAAATGGAAAAAAAGTAGAATGAACATGAAAAAAAACAAAGCAACATGAACTTGAAAAATTAATGATATTTTTATATGTTTTTTTATATTTTCTTCCCTTTTTTATTTATTTTTTATTTTTTTATTTTTATAACATGGATACTCCTGTTTATGAATCGGCCTCATTGTTGTCATCTTCTTCAATGTCCTCATCCAAAATGTACTCTTAATTATCATGTTTCTTCAATAGCTTTATCCTTTTACTTGTAATCAAAGTTTTTAGTGCAACACCATTTAATTCACAAAGAGCATAGATACCATTGTTGTTGACTTTTGATACAATGTATGGCCCAAACCACCGTTGAGTGATCTTTTTGCATGCATCATATTGAGAGTCAAATGTACTATCATAAATGAGCACCCAATCTCCTGCTTCAATAGATTTAGGACGCAATCGATGAGTTTTATCAAAATAATGCTTGTTCTTCATTCTATATTCTCTTAATTTTTCAACGGCAACATCAAGTCTTAATTTACCTTGTTCTAACTGTTTAATGCACAAACTCAAAAAATCATCACTAGACATGTTTTCAAACCAAGGAAAATTTGACCACGCAAAAATATGAGACTGAATTGGACACAATGGTTTTTGATAGTACATGAGTTGAGCAAGCATATACCCAGTAGTACGTGTGCATGTCATTCTATCTACCCAAAGTGCAACAAGTAAGAATCTAGGCATTTGTTTGATGTCACCGTTACATGCTTTAGATATAGCTTTCACAATAGGTGGATGCCCTCTCTCTATTTTACCATTGGGCTCTGGATTATATGTAGTAATGAGCGACAAATGAATAACGTGATGTTCAAAAAACTCTTTGGCTTCTCTCGGATTTAACTCTCCACGATCGACAACTACTTTCTCTATGTACCCAAAGTGAGTTATGACATCTTCAAGCAAGAATTTGCAAACACTGTAAGTGGTCTTAGATCATAGTGCACATCCCTCTACATGATTAGTTAAGTCTTCTCTTGCAAGTATAATGTAACACATTTTGTCAATACCTTTAGGCATAGTTATAGGATCTACTACCCAGTTATAATGAATACAAGGTGGATAAGTAGGATGCAATAGATCTCTATGTTTGACTGATGAATGAAGTTGACAAGTAGAACATGTAGAAACATAGCTACTAATTTCATTGTACATCCTAGGCCAGTAATAGGTACTTCTAATTTTTTCATAGGTTCCAAAAAATTCTTTATGACGTTCCTATAATGTCTCATGCATTTCCTTCATTACTTGCAATTGAAGACCTCATTTTCCTAGGGCTTGTTGTGGATTTTTAACATTACCCTTAGCATGTATCCAAAGATAACCACTACATAGGAAAAAGTTATAAGCTCGTTTCCTAATGTTAGGAAATCTATTCATAGTCCAGCTAGGTAATAGTTGTAGTGTACTCAGATACTTACTCAGCTTGAATCTAGGAAATCTCCTTTGTATCTCAAGTACTCTTTCCTTCTATAGTAGCAACAATTTATACATATGAGACCTCTATAGCCAATGCATAGGTTCAATAAGAAAGGAAATAACCAGATCTAGTAGCATTGAATCCTCTAGCATAGCCAAATATCCTAAATGCTATTGTCCTCTCAAGAAGTATTTAGATAGGGTTGAAAAAACAATTGTTGAAACTTATATAGGACATGACCAATTCAATCCAGTAGGCTAATCAGAAATGCTCACATGGGCCTAATCGCTTGCATCAATCATCTCATCTAGACCATCAAAATTATTATAGAACATGGAACATTTTTTATCAACACTAAGCAAGATGAAAAATCACATATTAAAGGAGGAAAATAAATCATGAAATTGGGTAATGTAGGACATGAACAATTCAAGCAAATAGCCTAATCAAAAAGTCTTAGATGTCCCTAGTCACTTGAATCCATCGTCTCTACCAGATGATCATTATCAATACAAATAGAGTTATATTTCATAGGGGCAAGCCTTAAAAACCATAAAAAATTTAATATGGAACACGACCAATACAAGAAAATAGGCTAATAAAAAATTCTCTTGCGGGCTTAATTGCTTGAATGGGTCCTTTCTACCAGATGATCATTGTCACTACAAATAGAGGTAAAACTATTCATAATCATATTACCAAAGGTGGCATATTTTCTTTCATCACTACATGTTGAGGAATCAGGTATTGCAAGATGAAAATAACTCATGAAATTGGGTAGAGTAGGACCCAAACCACTCAAGTGAATAGGCTCATCAAAAAATCTCTGATGGGTTTAATCACTGGAATCGATCGTGTCTAATAGATAAGGTAGCCACACCAAAGTTTCTTACATCCTACTATTCTGCGTAAAGGTTGATCCCTTCAACAATTTCTTTCACTTCAATTTTTTAATACTTCTCAAATGAAATATCCAGCGAATCTCTTTTCTCTTCATCAAGGTTTTGTAATTCATTCTTGGCACTTGAGATATGATCAAGCCCAATAAAAAACCCAATGTTCAGTGGTAGTAAGAAGCAATTATTCTCATATTCTAGGAAAAATTCCATCCTCCCATGCAAGGGGGAAGCTTTCCTACAAGTGATTATCGCCCTTGCCTAAAGGATCCTTCCCAAAATTTTAATGGGTGGATATAGCTCCTTCCATTGACTATCTTCAAGAAGTCCTCCCACTGGTCTTCACAAGTGCTTTAAAATCAAAATTGGGATTGAACATTTCATTGCATCTTGAAAATGATGCACCCCCAACACCTCTTGAACAAGGAAATCTAGTAGTTCCATCTCTAAATTAATTAGTGCTATTCATACTTATGCAATAGATGACCGATGAAAGCAAATAAAGATAGTCAAAGATGTTCAAATTGTTGTAATCCCTTGAATGGATTGTGTATCAGATTCAAGGTAGGAGTGTTAGAGTATGTACAAACAAATTTGTTGTAAGGTAGAAAATGGGAAAAGACCAAGGCAACCCATATTTATAGGAGAATAGAGGAAAGCAGTAGTCAAATGACATTGATCAATGAGTGTGCAATAGGTGGCGATCCAATCCTCAAAATTATAAATGGTCAAGTGAGGTAGAACAATGAGTGTGTGACACATGGCTTAATATGTTGGAATTCACAAAGATCACGTGATGTGGGATTCCACATGGCACCAACCACAAGCTAGGGACCTATATAAACTCCTCACTTCATTTGTGGCTTTTTTTGTGACATGCCTACTACCGCTCACTTCTCATAGATTTCATTCTCCAAGCCTAATCTACAAACCTTTCTAACACCTCTTCTCGTGGACATCTCTTAGGGTGCAAGGTAATATCCTTCTTGTGCTTGGAATTTTGTACATGATTGATACATGCGATTAAGGGAACTAGAGATTTCAAAATGGACATAATTTCTTGAATCAGTTGTATGTAGTCAAAAACCCATTCTAGAAATGTTCTTTGTTTTCTAAGTAAAATATAGAAAGATTACTTCAGGATTTGATGGAGTTCACATGAATTAAACTTAGACATGGAGAATATTCTTTGTTTTCTAGTATATAAGTGAGACACATCACTTCAATGATTGCATGGAATTGACATGAATGAAAATTAGACGTTGAATTGTTTGACATGATCGAAACAAGTGATTAGGGGAATTGAATATTTTTGGATGGACATAATCACTTGAATCCGTCATGTATGGTAAAAAAAGTATTTAAGAACTATTCCTTGTTTTCTAAGATACAAGATAGAAAGATAACTTCACAATTTCATGGAATTCACATGAATGAAACTTAGACTTTGAAACTATTCTCTTGTTTTATTAGGTACAAGAGAGAAAGATTCCTTCAAGATGACATGGTATTTATATGAATGAAATATAGGTGTTGTACTTTTTGACATGACCGATACAACTGTTTAAGCAACGAAAGATTTTTCGATGGAGGTAATTTCTTTAGTCGGTATTGTGTTGTCAGAAACCTCTATAAGAACTATTTTCTAAGGTATAAGAGATAAAAAATAGTTCAAGATGACATGGAATTTATGCGAATGAAACTCTGACCTTGAATTATTTGACTTGACTGATTCAAGTTGTTAGAGGAAGTGAAGATCTTCGGATGGAAATAATCACTTGAGTTAGTCATGTGTGGTAAAAAACTTGTTTAAGTAGTATCTTTTGTTTACTTACTTATAAGAGAGAGCGTTTACTCCAGAGATCTCATAGGATTCACCTGAATCTAGCTCAAACCTTGAATCATTTGATATGACCAGTTCAAGCGACTACAACACTTCGAAATTTTTGGATGGCCCTATTCGCCTGAATTGTTTGTCTCTTGAATTCTTGGTTTTATTATTGTTTTATCTCATATCAATATTTTTTATCCTCCTTACAGATAGTTTTTCAATAGATCATGGCTAACACAAAGAAGATAGCTAGGAAGTTGTACACCACTGAGGAGCAAAATCAAGGGGGACCTGTTCTAGAGAGCCAAGGATCTGCTTTATAGACCACAAATAGCCAGAATCAAGTGAGCCATAGAACGTAAATTCAAAGAAAAAGGTTAAGTACCATGTCAAATCACTGAGAGAAATAAAAAGAGCTCAAAAGTCTATGCGACTCCTCACCCCAAGACTTTCATTCATGAGTGTCGTGAAAGAAATCTCTACTAATCTCTGCTCAATGATAAAGACAACTTTATTCATGAACATCAAATGGAAAACCCAGGCTCTTCTAAGCTTACAAGGTGCAATAGAAGATTTTTCAATTGATTTTATGATGATGCGTACTTATGGGGAGCACATTGTCATAGGGTGAGAGTTATGGCCAAGGAATATGTTGTTGTGTCTAGACTCACATATAAATTTGATAAAGCCATTGTACCTCTTGCCCAACATGATCAGAATTTTTTTGATATTCTTAATATTCCTCCAAGAAGAAACCCTAAGCCATCTTCAATTAAAATTGAATAGATACCTTCTCATGAACATTTAACAAATAATAAAGCAAATTATGAGGAGGAGAAGATAAAGAAGAATTTATTGTGACAAGAAGGTGTGATCATTGAGTACATTGAGAGGCTGAGAAAAGAAAATTTAGAGCTTGTAAAGAAAGCAAATAACTAGGTAATTGTGAATGTTTCAATTCCATGCAAGGAGGACTACATGCTCGACATAACGCCTTAAGACAACAAAATGTTGAGAGAATTCAATGTTGAGATCTTTGATAGCATAGTCAACATACCTCTCAGGTATTGTCTTATGGCCATAATATGCTCATCAGTTTTTAGTGATTAAAAGTCTCTTGGATGCATCTAGTCATGGTTTTCTATTGTAGGATCCTAGTTTAGCAATGTGAAGAGTTAGTCTCAAGGAAGGTCTTTATCCTTGATGCCCTTGTGACTCAATGTTTACTATTCAAGCACGGAGAAATTGGTCATTTTTGCAAGGGTTTTAGTGAAGAGATAGAATATATAATCTATCCATATATGGAAACATAAGTTTTTGTTTATAAATTCCATATAGAATCATTCCATTCCCAAGGTTGAAGTTTTATTTACAAGTGTGAGTTACATTTTGAGGGGTCATTGGAGTCTTATTATTATTGATTTTAATGAATATCAATGATTGTTTATGAATTCTATCCAATCACAACATGGCAATTGGAAATTGTAAGTTCTTGGAAACTTCCAATTCTCTTATGTATCACCATTGCTATGCATTCTGATAGTTTTGTAGCTCTCCTATGCTCTGAAGGTTTTGAAAATGCCCACTCATCAAAAGTGTTCACTAATTTGCGAACTGAATGAAGAGAAAAAGTTTGGGTATATGAAAATTCTTATGCCAATATAGAAACACAATACATCATGTAGATGGAGAGTAGTTGCCAAGGAAATTATGTTCTTAGAGCATAGATATTAAAATCTTGATCTTAATATATTGGATTATCCAATTGCATGGTTCCTTTTGGTCAAAGAAAGAGCAATCCATGCCATTTTTAAAGATGCTAACACCTCCATTAGATAGAAAGACTAAAGATAAGAAGAAAGGGCCTCTTGTTAACTCTCCATTGAAGCATGTCCCAAAGAATAAGCACAAAAAGGGGAGGAATAACAAGCAAAAGTAAATGTATAGTTTGTTTTTATCTATGATTACTTCTTGATAGCAAGACCATGTATTTCTAACATATGTTGGAAGATATTTATTTTCTCTTGTTGTAAATACTAATTTTTTACAGAAGGAACCCTTCAAAGAATTTTATGTATTGAAAAGTGATGGCATTCTATCTTTATCTGGAAGATAGTGTTTGTAACTCGTGTCTCTTCATAGAAATCAATGTTTCAACTTCTTAATGTTGGTAATGATTTTGTCTGACATGAGGGATTTTTGGTGTGCATACTATTTATGAGATCAACTCACATGATATGTGGTTTACCACATATGCTTTATCTTGATTTGGTGATCTCTAAATTAAAAACTTGGGCTTGTAAGGATAAATGGAGAAGATTGGAGGATGACCAAATCAAGGGACTAAGCCAGTTGTTGAACCTCCAATGGCCCTAATCACTTGAATTGGTCAAGTCTTCCAATTTTCTCGATTGTGTAATATCTGTTTCCTTGATGAAATATATACCTTGCTTTTCAATAATAAATAAGTCACAACCGATTCAAGTGAAGAGAGTAGTTGGGGAACTTCAAATGGCCATAATCCCTTGAATCGTTCATGCCCTTTGATAGAATATCCATTAAGCTTAAAAGAAAAAGCAAACGAACAATTCAAGTGATTAGGGGGGTCTGAGAACCTTCGACGGCCCTTATCGCTTGAATTGTTCCTCTCCTCCAAGATTCTCCAGTTTGTAATATATGTAGACTTTAATGCTTTATGTAGCTAATTAGTAACATGGATCATTTCTTGATCCGTTTCTTGACCAATTTGTCTCAGAGAATGTCTTTGAAGAATAGAAATCATCCATAAAAATGATAAAAGTTTTTTACCACTAGAAATGTTCCATAGCAATGATTTAAACAAACACAATGACAATATTGATACGAAGAGCTTACATAAAGAAAGAGAAGTATTTAGCACTCTATTTAACTAATCACTAACATGATCTTTACCAGTTATTGTTTCAAAGAAGTCCTTGAACCTTAGAAGCCTTCCCTAGCATTGATGTAAGTTTGTGCACAATAGAAACCGTCTAGAACAATGATATAAACCAAAACAATCCCAACATGAATATGAAGAGCTTACATAAAAAAGGGACCAATGTATTTAGCACTATGTCTTTGTTTCCTTCAAAACATTTTGATGGAAGAAAAAGAGCAAGACCAGTTACATTCTTAAGGGTTGGAACTTGATCACCTTGGGTGACCGGCAAGTATTGCAAGATATTTTTTTCTCTGATCTTATGTCTATTATTGCACCATCAACTGAGAATTCGAACTATGGTGATATTTCATCAAGGGACTCTAGGATCTCTCTTAAATTTTTGAATTTCCATTTGTAATGACAATTATTTTCCGAGGTTGCAACACTCGATGCATCAGTAGTTCTAGCTCAAATTCTTGAGAGCTCTCCCTTAAATCCAAGGGTATTGAGAGTCCACGCTTTTTTTTCCGCCTTCTCGGGTCATGTCCTAAAACAAGAGATTGTCTAGATATCTGATACGAAATTGAAAGAGAATTTGGACTAACTTTACATAAAATAATGTGACAACATCAATATCTGAAATTGAAACTCTTCTATTCAACCACATTCTTTTTGTTTTTTGTAATACCATGGTTTTAAAACATGCTAAGAAACGTGAATAGGCAAAAACCATTGAAAATTTATCCTTCCTGAAATTCAGCTTGATGACATTGCCCTTTGAATGTCATCTTCAATTTTGTATAGAAAACTTGAAACTATTGATTGATCAAGAGAATTCCAATCTAATGAAGAGATGCAAGGAAGAGGTAGATGTACAAGATTTCCATAAGCACTCCTCCATGATGGTACCTCATAATTTGTAGAATCGAAAAATAATTGAATGCTCTTGAAAATGAAACAAAATCCTTTGCATACATAAATTCTACATAATCCCTGTGAAGAACTTTGAATCTTCGTGTTAAACATTCAATAGGTTGCGACTCTTGATCATTATAAGGAAAAATATATGAAATGCAAAAATAGATAGCTTCTAATACAAAAGAAAAACTTGAAAATGCTAAAAGAGCATTGGTTAAGTTCACTTACAGTATAACGGGAATTGCAAATGATTAGTAAGCACTAGGTCTTTAGGACTTTACACATGTTGAACTCTTGCAAACCAGCTATGTCTCTTTTGAAAGAGAATATGACCTTTCCAATAGTTTTTTATGTTGTCTCTTTTAACTCATTTCACTCTATGGGCACCTTTGCAGCTAGGAAGTATAGTCACCCAATCATTAAGCTACATAGAAAGAGATTTCCATAAGGAATCCTCTCTTCTCTTGTAAACCTCACATGAGGCTACATGATTCGAAGGACAACAAGAACTAAAGGCCATTCGAACACTCAAAGAAATAGTAGAAAATGCTCAAAGCAAGAAACCAAGATACACAAACTTCATGAGTATTTATACACACAAAATATTGGATACGTGGAAGAGCATCACAAATTTTTGATTTCATATATGAACTATGACTAAAATATCATAGAATGCTCTAAATTAAAAAATATTTCATATCTTCAAAAATCATTTCTCACTTTGAAATTTAAAAACTTGCAGTTTTTAGTGTGCAAAAATAATGTTTTTTGTATGAACAGAAATGTTTTTTCATGGAATATGAGAAATTGCATAACGTTAGCAGTGCTTTTGGAGCATATTTTCTAAAACAAATCATCCGATTAAAGGAGACAAGAATTTGATATTTTTTACAAGTGCAAAGGTCCTATTGGCCAATTTTCTTAATCCTTCATTACAAAACAACCCCTTCTCAAGGATTTTTTTCCCTAATATGATGAATTATAATTTCTAAAGAAGAAGAAGAGTGAGACATTTTGCATGAAGGATTTGGGGGACAAGAGACAGATTCTTGATATGCGCATTATTTGTGACAAGAGTAATACATGCATATATTTGTCTCAAAGTAAGTACACATCCAAAGTATCTCACATGCTTAGTATATAGGGTCAAAAGGCATTTAGTACACCCTTATCCACAAATCTGAAGGTCAATAAGGATGATTGCCCCAAAGTTTATGAGGAAAAGGAATTCGTGACCAAATATCCTTACAAATATCCTATTGATAGTCCCATGTATGCTATGGTAGCTAAGAGAATAGGCATTGCATTTGCAGTAGGATTTATGAAAAAATATATGTATAGTCCAAGAGAACATTGGGAAGTGGTCATGATGATTTTGAGGTATTTGAGTTGTAGTAAGGAAAAGTGTCTATGCTTGGATAGAGGAAAGACATCCACTATTTGGTTACCTAGATTTTTGTTATGCTCATTGTGTAGACAATCAAAAGTGTACATAAGAGTATGTTTTGCACTTTGCTAGAGGTGATATCTTTTGAAGATCTTGTCTTTAAAAAAGTACAACTATTTTCGCCATTGAATCAAAGTATGTTCCACCTAGTGATGCATGTAAGGATGCTTGGTAGCTTTCATATTTTTCTTGTGATATGGTTCTAACTCAACACATACCTTTTTTTGCTTATTCACACTCAAAGTGCCTTTGTTTTGGCTAAATGTCCAGTCTATCATGCGAAGAAAAGCACATTCATGTGAGCTATCATATCATTAGACATTGCCTAGCTAGTGAGTGCATTATTCTTGAGAAGGTTCATACTAGAAGTAATGGTGTAAAGGTTTTCACTAAAGCTCTAGCATAGCATGACTATCGACATTGTTGACACCTGATGGGGCTTATTTGATTCATGATTTTGCACAATTTCGTGTACATTGTGTAACACACATCAATTGTGAGGTATAATTTGTATACTTACACTAGAGTATCCCTTATCATTCTTTATTTCTTCTCGCATAGTGCACGTTGGCAATATTGGCCTCTAGTGGGAGATTGTTAAAATTAGTGTCCATGTGAAAGGTTAAATTGATGTTGTATATTTTATTTAATAAAAAATATAGCGGCTTGGTCAACCACATACTATGAGTTCAATTGCATTTGTGAAACCTCTCAAATTTTTGGTTTGGGTTTTCTCTCTATGTACTATGTGTTTTTGTGAATTTTGTAGCTGAGTATCATACATGCACCTTACACTATGGTGCATCATCATCACACAACTTCACTTTTTTTCCTGTTTATTTCATGTTTTAGAGGAAGAGGCACAAAATACCTAGTTTGAACATGGTATTTCGATGAGGAAATGAGTGCATTAGAGTAGATGGGCATGGATGGGTGCACGTGCACATGCACATGCACATGCAAAGGCATAGTTTGTGTTTATCATCCCTAAAATGACAAGGCAAGAGATGGTTGAACTACACCATAAGAGAGAGTATTACGAAGCAATCATCAACCATGTATTTTCGGCCAAATGGCTAGCCCATCAAACTCCGAGCTGATAGGTCATGAGTTCAATTCCCCTAAGAAATCATAGTAGTGCCAAGGAAGTTGGATTTGACAAGGTGCATGGATTCGATGATGATTGTGAGCGCTCTATGATCTTAATTAGATTTGCTTTAATATTTTATCTAAAAGAATACTAAAATGGTACCCAATGCTTTGAGAAATTTTCCAATAAAGATTAGAGTGTCTCTTCAAATGCCTAGGTCAAAATGAGACCTATAAAGTATTGTTGAAAAGCTCTCCAAATGTACTTTCAATAAACTAGATCTTCATTGAGGGTCCAAGCTTATAAGAATGGATGATAATATTTTTCAAGATACTAAGGTTAAGAATGATGGCTCGAGAAAGCAAGGTTACAAACAAGATGTTTCAAGGGACAGGGTTTTGAACAAGGCTTGAAGACATCAAGATTGGAAACAACAAAGGTTCAAGGGAGTATGTGAGCATAAAAACATCAAGTCAATGGCACCTAAGGAGTTGAAAATTGAAGACAATGAACTCTAGACTCAAAGAGAGTGTTGGATTTCTAGAATGAGAACGAAAGAAATGCTTGAATCGCATCATAAGAGGGAGGATTAAGATGTAATCCTCAATCCTAGCTTTTGGGAAGTCTCCTCACATCACAAGTGATTGCTTTATAATCCATAGATGCACCATGAAGGCATAGGATATGCGTACATGTTAAAAGTTCTATACACACAAGCAAAAGGATTTAGTTAAATCCAACTCTAGTATTTATGTAAATAATATAAGGATCATAATGATAACTATCAAGAAGGTTAAGATTTAACCTTTAGGATCTCCCTTTAAAGAAGGTTTAAAATATTTACTAGTCCTAAACTCATTAAATAAAATAAGGATCATAACTATCTCTTAGTAAAATCATTAAAAGATAACTATCTTCTTAGTAAAATCATAATGATAACTATCAAGACGGTTCAGATTTAACCTTGAAGATCTCCCTTTAAAGAAGGTTTAAAATATTTAGTAGTCCTAAACTCATTGAAAAGAATTGAATCTAATTCAAAAGGACAACTAGGAAGGTATTGTAATCCTCCAAGTTATGAAAGAATCGTAGCAATGTCTATAACCCACCTTATGATTGAGTTTTATATCACGAACACTCCTCTAGGATAGTTAGGAGAAGAATAGGAAAGATAATATATGTACTTCTTAAGTAGAATCCAAACCATAGACAATGGGGCTTAAGTCTTATTATTGGTATATAGCCAGAAGGGGTATCAACTCCATGAGAGATTTTATAACCTTTGGAGTTTTAAAAAAATTAGTGGACAACTAAATTGGGAATTTGAAAGCATTTTTGGGTGCTTAAACGAGTAGGGGGAGAGATTTCTATAGAACCCCTTGTGTAAGCTATTCAACTTTGTAGATTGAGAAAAAGATCTTAAGATGAATGTTACTACTTTATCATTATTGCTTGATCAATAAGAAATATTCATACCTGGATTAGGATTATCTAAGTAGTCTGGACTATAAGTATTTCAGATTTTTCCAAGATTTGAGCAATACATTCATAAATTACTCATGAGATGAGAAAAGATTTACTTATTAAGCGAAAGACACTTGAGTATAAATGTTTCTTGGAAGAGCTTTTGAAGATGTGGTAATAAAGAGGTAAAAGAGTCTGGATATACCCTAGAGGTCAAAGGGGCTAGCAATAAGTGATGCTTATGGACTTAAGATTTAAGTTGAAGACTAGTATCTTTTGTAAAGGATCTTAAGTTTAAAGATTCAAGAGTAGTCTTTTATGCTCTATTGCAGTACAACAAGAAATGTTTCAAACTCAGGAAAAAGGTGTTGAGTTGCACTAGACTCAACTTTATTGCAAATTTGCATAGGGAACAATTTCTAGCAGAAGGTCTGCAATTTAAAATGAAGATTCAAAATAAGTGGAAGCTACTGCAAGATGTTTTGGTTGTGGGCTTGATGGTCCATAACATTAATTACATCAACATCAATAGGGTATGGTGGTATGGAGTATCAAACATAAAGATGATGAATGCTTAAGTGTAAGATCAAGTCTTTGAGAAACTATTCTAAGTTACATAGTTATAAAATTCTAGAAGACTTATTAAGGAACTTCTTTGGTTCATTTGAATTTAGGTTTCCCAAAAGTGAAGGGAATGCTTCTACATTCTACTAGAAACTTCAAAGCTTGGATCTAAAACAATAGACCTCTAGTCAAGAAAGATATCAGTACATGTTAGTTAGAAGCAGGCCATACTACAAACATCTAAGTCAGATGTTTAAGTCAATGATAGTCCAACTTCACTTTCCAAATGAGGTTATAGTGAATTTCAAAATAGTTATATACCTTTAAGATTATCCATCCAATTTTTTATAGATACATGGACACGTGTCTCATGTAGATGGATTACAAGCCGTAATGTGGATGGAGACACTTTGAATCCACTTACTTCATATGTTTTTTATATAAATGTTGTCGATGCACACAATGAGATAGTGAATAGGGAGGGATGTTTTATCCATCCTTATTATTGTTTCCCATGCTTAGCACTAGATTCAACATATCAAATGCAAAGATAGACTGCCTTAAGAACGATTAGGGAAGGAATGAGACCATGCATAGGATTCCCCTATTTTCAAATCTAAACTACAATAAGATATGCTTCTATTTATAGAGGCAAATTAGAGAGATGATATCCATGCTCCTTGATATGGACCATAATCGTGAGGGGAAACCTATCATATCGTTACACCTTGGAGCACATTTTAACGACCAAAATGATTTTCAGAGGGAAGAGGGGAGGATGTTATGAAGTATCTTGTACAAAATTCTAAGTTAATTACAACATTAGGTGCTTGTAGAATATTAAATAGGTTATAAGCTTAGTCTAGTTGTTAGCTTTCAAGGATGGGAAGGAGGAGGTCTTGGGATTAACCTTCATGAATAGTATGAGAAGATATTTTTGCACAAATAGATCTACAGGCTTCTAGAAGCATGAACTCAAGTTAATATGAGTAAACTTGAGCTCAAAGAGACTTAACTCGGGTTGGGAGTAGACGTGCCACTAGTGGGTTCTAGTGTAAACTGCTAAAGTAGTGGTGGATATTTCACATGCACATGTGAACTCCTATTACTTCAATGTTCCCGATTAGCCCCCAAATTTTTATAATGGCCAGTTGGGTGGAGATCCAAAATGTAATACTCCCTAGCATGGAGATTATGTTCTTAATAGATATGAAGTGAGAAACACTTATTCTTGTGGGAGGGTGCTTGATTATTCAATGGTCATGTACATTGAGAGCAACCTCTCATTTATGTTAGCACATCCATGAAGCTTTTATTTTCTATTTTTGAGAGACCACGTTGTTAATAGATATGAACCTTGAAACACTTGATCTTGTGGGAAAGTGTTAGATTACTAAGCTCCAAGAATATAAGGTCATGTACATTAAGAGCAACTCCGATATATGTTAGCATATGAATGAAGTTTGTTCTAAACTGCATCATGGTTTAAGTGACCTAATGCTACATCTAACTACCAAGAATAATTTCGGCAAGATCTAAAGGGACTTTCATTTGTGATTTCACAAATCATGCTTTCGCGTTTTGTAAATTTCTTACAAAATAAAAGGAATCGAGGAAATTCATAAAAGTGGTTATAGTTAATCGATTAAAGTGCTTTAGAATTCTAAAGAGTTGAGGGCTAGCTTAGGAAATCCCTCTAGTAAATCATTCTCTCCATAATACAACAGAACATCTATCTCTATTGTATTCAGCCGATTGACTATGTTAAGTAGTCTTTTTACTTGTATTTGTTCATAAATTCCTTCTTTATTGTATCAGAGGCTTTTGCTTGTATGGTGCTTCATTACACATATTTAGCTCATCTAAAGTCGACGTGATGTATTCGTACTATGGAAACGCTCTAAAACTTTGAATGATTCTCTAACGTCTTCCTCTCACAGTAGAAGCTGTTTAGTTTTTAAGGGCTTCCTTAAAAAGGTGTAGCAAACTACAAATCATTTTATTTATAACTGATCATAAAGCTATTCAAGTACGCTCTGAGATTGGCAAGATCCATTCTTGGTTGACCTTAGAGAAAGGATGAAAACACAAAAGACCTATCGAAGTGAATAAAAGTCTTTGGTATGGCCATCAAGCTTTGATCGTCCATTAAAGTTGAAAATTTTCAACGGCTACATAGATGTACACAAACATAGATCTCGAACATTTAAAAGAAAAATTTTATCAATCGGCTGTATGAACACCCTAAATATATGACCTAGATGAGGGTTGTCCCTACTCAGATTCCATGTTCGCAGGACTTGCAGCTCCGTATCCTAATAGTTGCTAGATACCCAAGCCCTACCTTGATTGGACTTTCAAATTAATTTATGCTAAACGAAAAGAGTAGGTCTCAATGATCGAACTTCCTGTATGAATAAAAAAACTATGATCATTGTTGTTTAGGGAAATAAGTTTCTTAATTACGTATGCTTCTTTTGAAAATAAACATATTTGTTACCAAAAAAGGGGAAAAAAATGAAAAGGAAATCTCATGCAATATGTCCGAAACATGGTACAGCTCACTATGGACCATGCTTCCCCTTTGGAATGAATGCAAACCTCCATGATTGATTGACCTGGTCCATTTTTGAAGAAAGCTTCATGAATCGGACGTAGTAAGTGTGTGCATCTTGACCAAATATCTGTGTGTATGGATGAGGTCTTTGGAATGCATTGGAAGGACTCGCGTGAGCACATCCTTTCAAAGAATAGTGCGGACTAATGTAGCACAAGTTTTCCTAATTCTGGCAAGGAACAGAAGTTGCACGTAACGTAGTAATGTCATCCATCTTGACCAAACGTTGTCCTTAACCGAGTTGTCTGGACAAGTTTATCACAACATTAACTCATTCCGGCAATGAAAAAATTTTGTCGGAACAATTGATGAGCTCGCGTGGTCTTTACTTGTAATGGGACATCACAGTTGTCCGCATTCTCCCACAATGATTCTGTAGAACGTGGGCATCTACATGTTGAGTCTTTGAAGATAGTTATTATTTAGCTTTTAAGTCAAGGAATACAAACAGTAGCTTTTATCATACGTCTTGACTTACAATGGGACCCCCTTTATTATTGTGATACGGTCCAGATTTTCTCACAATAATTCTGTAGAATGTGGGCATATACTTCTGGGGCCTTTGAAGGAAATAAATGAGTTTTGCTAAGTTCTAAAGTTAGTTGTTATATAGCTACAACTATCGTAGCTTTTAAGTCAAGGAACACAAACAGTATCTCTTATCTTTTATCTTTCTCTCTTTTTAGTAAAAGCATTCGATAAGTAGAAACATAGTCCCGCTTCCTCATTCAATCCAGTCTTCCTATTATCCCATCTCAAATGAATCCTTTATGTAAAGTCCCAAAGGGTTACTTTTATTTTCAAAAGAACTAAAATAACAGCTAAAATATTATGTAATAACGAGCATATGAAATAGAAGACTTGGGCTCAATTAAAACTTCATATTTATAATACTGCATAAATAAGAAAACAATTTTAAAACGGCATTGGATACAAGGGATATATATATATATATATATATATATATATATATATATATATATATATATATATATATATATGTGTGTGTGTGTGTGTGTGTGTGTGTGTGTGTTGGAGATACTGCATTGAAGCATTTACAAAATACTACGTTTTTTTATTAGCTCAAAGACCAAGTTCCTATATGGATAGGTGATTCTGAGGGAGGAAAATCCTATTTTTCATTAGACTAGACGGTTTATGCAAAGATACACAAACAATTTCCATATCATTCAAAAAGCGTACTACCTAGCCAATTGTCAACAATATCATAGGGACAATATGAAGAGGATTTCCTAAAAACAATCTCAAACATGGTACCGACATTACAAGGAATACGGGCACATAGCGACAGTTAAGGCGACACAATTTCATCGCTATAACATTGCAAAATGCGTCGCAAAGAGCGTCAAGCGTGGATCGTTGATTAAACGATGAGCCAAATGAGGTTTTCTCAACATGTGGCATGACGGGGTGTGTGACACTCGCATAGAGTGTTCCTATGTGGCGGTCCAAATAAGCATCACATAAGCGATGCTTTTTGCATCGCATAAGTGATGCTTTTTGCATCGCATAAGCGATGCTAAAAAATGTCGCTTATGCGATGCCAATTCCAATGGTTTTTATGATGCATTAGCATCGCTTACACGACGGTCCATTGATGGAAAAAATTTAAAACGTTACACGCTTTTCGATCAGCGTTTTCACGCATCTGATCGAAGAGCTCTCTAACGTTCACAATTGCACTATGCTTACGAGCTGAAACAAGTATATGCAGAATTGTTGTTTTGCCTAAGCTCTATCTTATTATCTCTCTCTCTATCTTTGTTTCTCTCTTTCTACATCTTTCTCTCTTTGAATTCTCTCTCTCTCTCTTCCTCTCTCTCTCTCTCTTCTCTCTCTCTCTCTTTATTGCAGGTTATTCAAGAAGCTAACGAAGCAAATAGTATGGCTAACTATTGTAAGTACAACTTCTATTCTTTGTATATCATTTGAATTGTGTTATTTTCATTAGATAGCATACTCACACTTATTTATATGCACATATACACTTATACATGATGAAGATGCACGTTCACACATATACACATGCACATACACACACATATATACACACATATACATGTGCACATACACTTACACATACACACACATACACATGCATATGCACAAACATTTCTACAACCACATAAAAATACTTACATGCATGTATTATTTCATATATATAGATATATATATACGCATACACACATTAACATATACTTAAATACATGTATATGGACATCCACATGCATGCACATACATTCACATGCATGCACATGGATGCAAATGGAAATGCATCCACATAGACATGCATGTTTCATTCATATACACATGCATATACATACATTTGTATATGTTTATACACAGACACATACATATGCACATATGTACGTATACACACACATACACATGTATACACATATATATGCACATACGTACACACACTTATACACAATCACACACACATGCACATACATACATATACACATATACATGCACATACACACATAGACACATAGAGTTACACAGATACATGCACATACATATACATACACATACACATGCACATGCACATACTCCGATACACACATATACACTTACACATGCACATGCACATACATACATATACACACACATACACATGCACATACATACATACATACATATACACACACATACATATACACTTACGTACACACATATGAATGAATTATATAATTAAAATACTAAAACACATGCTTAATATAAACAATAATAACAATCAATAGAACAACACTTTTCATTACTTAATGCCATACACACCATTCAAAACATAATGTAAATACATACAATCCAATGTCATAATCAAGAATCCTAATCATCATCATCATCATGATCATCCTGATCATCCTCATCCTCATCATCATGATCACCCTGTGACGATCGAGATCATCCCTCCTATGTTTGTCTCTCCACGTCATCCATATCTTGCTCTCCATAATACTCCTATATTACATATAACAAACATAAATAAGCAAAACAACTAAACCATTCATAAAAATAAAATAAGTATATAAAATTTAATAATACTCACAAGGGCATCTGGATGATCTCGCATATACTCGCTCAAATGTCGATATCCAAAATGTGTAGCATACTCGATCTCATGTTTCGTAGGATATCGATCATAATCCTTTTATTGCATTGAGACAAATAAAAAAGATTAGTTTCTTGCATTTTAACTTATATATATATATATATATATATATATATATATATATATATATATATATATATATATATATATATATATATATATATATATATATATATATATATACTCACAATAACACATAAACTTACAAATGTAGCTACAAAACCATGATGGCCCATTTGGCCTAGGTGCAATGTGTGGCCCGAATCAACTCTCTTCTTTTCAGCAGCCTATTTATTTAAGAAAAAAGAAATACATAAATTAAATGTAAAAAAATACTAAAATATATGAAAATTATAAATATAAACAATTAATTTGTATACCTTCTACTGAGGAAATGACTCCTGAAGACATAGCTGTCTACAAAAAAATTGCCACTTCTCACGTGGTATGTTAGGTCGCCTCTTACTTTTTTGCACCATACAATATCTCCTATAAATTGAATCTCAAACAGAAAAAAAAAATTAGAATATATACACATATATACACACACATACACATACCCACATATACATATACATGCAAACATATACCCATACATATATGCATACATATACACATATACATACATATAACATAAACACACATATACATATCGACATGTCCACGTACACACACATGCATGCATATACACTGATTCATACAAAATACATGCATTTATCCCACAATAATGTGTATTTGTGTATATGTGAATATGTGTGTATGTGTAAATGTGTACATGTGAGTATGTGTGTATGTGTAAATATGTATATGTGAATGTTTATGTATGTAAATAATTATATTATTAATACCAAATACCATTATTTGTAGATTCTGATCAATCAGATGGAACTCCACCACCTTCTCCTCATCATGCAACGACTATATGCTGTAAGTATATCAAAGATTTAATTTTAAATATATTTGATGGATACATAACTTATATATTTTTTTGTTTCTTATTATAATCAAATTCTAATCAATCATAGGGTACTCCACCCCCTCCTACCCATGCATGACTTCACATGTGTCCTCCGATAGGAATTATGATTAATTTTACTATCAAGAGCATATTATATGTTGGTGTTCATATATTTGGTACATATGAAGAAAGCTATTGTTATTTTTCACTCCTAGACTTCCACAAAAGGGATCTAGGATAGTGCAAGAAAATCAAGAAAGTAGCACTAAAAAAACATGCCATGGATATTTAGACTATCTATCTACCTCAAGGGGGAAAGGATTATGGGGTCAAATTACTAGCACATATGATAGGCCTAGATTGGGTTGAATCCACCTTTTGATCAGTTAAGATACTTCAAAGAGTGGAATGAAAGAGATAGAAGAGTCAACTTGATGTTATCTCATCACATAAGCAATGCTATGATCGGGCATAAAAAAATTTGGATATCTCCATGAAGGTATGGGACCCTAGAGAGAGTCTACTCCACTTCAACCAAAGCAAGGAAGATTCAATTGAAGAATGAAATAAAAAACTTGAGGAATACACATAGTAGCAATATAAATTACTACATTTTGAAAAGCAAACAATTTAGTGATGTATTGCATTCTATAGGTTTTCACATAGATGCTGATGATCTAGATGCATACACCTTGAATGGGATAATGGATGATCAAGTGGAAGGCTGTTACAACATCTTATTTCAAAGATACTCCTCCTGAATTTTAGCAATTGATGGCTTTGATGGTCATTATGGAGATGAATATTGGAGGCTTAAAGGAAAAGGGCAATGGATCCGAAGCATGCAGGTAAAAGTAGACATAGAGAAATGAGTAAAGAAAAAAAAGGGGGAAGGCAAGGAAAATGATGAAATGGTGACCATGATAAAAAACAAGGAGTCAATCTTTCTTCATGATGATGAAGAGCTAAGTTCAGAGTAAGGTGAGGAAGGTAAAGCCAGAATAGAGATAAGCACAACTCAGAAGTTTATTTCATTTTTTAAAAGTATGGCCATTATGTAAGATATTTCTATCAAAGGGAGAAGAAAACTTCAACCTTCCAAGGGAAAGGTCATTATGCATCTACTTCAAATTACAATGAAAGTATGCTAGGTATGATGCACATGAATGTCTACAAGACACAAGGGTAAAGCACATGGTACATTGATAGTCAAAGCACAAATCACATGAGGTTCAGCAAGGATTTTATTTCAATCAAGTAGGTGTCATCCACCAAAGGGTGTGTGCAAACAAGTGATGATAATCCTCATGATATGATACAAATCGCTGATGTTAAGTTTGATGGCCCCTAGAAGGATTAGTTCTTGAATGATGTTTTTCATGCTTCCACAGTCATAAACAAATCTTGTTTTTGCGGTTCAAATGGTTGAGAGAGGATTGCAGGCCAAGTTCAATGAGAAGGCATGCTTTGTGGAAAATTCTAAAGAGGGTTATAGATTGATAGCCAAATTTAGGAAAGAGGGAAGGCTATTCACTTTGGATTTGAAGCCTAATTTCAGCCAAATAACATACTTCACATATGGAAGTAGGAAGGTAGAGGAATTGGCTCTATGTCGCAAATGGTATGGACATATCAAATTTCAGAGATTGAAGGATATGGAAGGGAAGATGTTAGTGCTAGTGCTACCAAACCTCTATAATCAAGACCTTAAGAATTTGTTTGACACTTGTCAATTGGGTAAGAATACTAGGTTCCCCTTCAAGAAGAGCGATTATGTGAGATATCATGCATTTGGCCTAATCCATACAGATGTTTGGGGGCCAAAAAGGAAAATTCCCTTAGAGGTAATAGGTATATTGTAACTTTCCTTGATGATTGCATACATATGACTTGCATTTAGTGTAGGAAGAATAAGTCGATGTCTCTTTTCACTTCAAGAATTTTGGCTTAAGCTAATACGCTGTAGCCTGGTATTAGCTTACCCGGTTTGGTAAACGCTTAAGCTTTAGGTGCGTAAGTTTACCGATAGGTATAGGTTTCTTTAGCGCCTTTACTGTTAGGTAAACGCTTAAGCTTTAGTTATCTCTCTCTCTTATTCTCTCTCTCTTTCATCTCTCTCACTCTCTCTCTCTATTTATAAAAAAGAACAAAACAATCACTTACATCGATGTAATTCTTTTGATCGCTCTCGTCAAATCCCAATCAACGTCGTCTCTTGTCAAATTCCAAAGAATCGATGCAAAAAAGCTCCTGGAAAACAAAAGAAAAGAGAAATTAAAAAAGAGAAGACATAGAAAAATTGAGACAGTGAAAGAGTACACACATCACTTACCAAGATGTGAGAGAGAGAGGTGTGTGTAGGGAGAGAGAGAGAGAGGGAGAGAGAGAAAGAGATGTGTGTATGCATGTGTATATGTGTGCATGTGTGTATGTATTATGTGTGTATATGTGTAAAAGTCAAAAACCATAATCCAAAAGCCCTTATCTTAAAACATGTATATGTGTGTATGTATATGTGGTGTGTGTGTATGTGTATGTGCATGTATGCATGTGTGTGTATACATATGTGAAGGTGCATATATATCTTCATGTGTATGTAATATGCATGTGTGTATGTATGTATGTGTGTGTACATGCATATGTGTGTGTATGTATGTATGCATATGCATGTGTGTATGCACATATGTGTGTGTATACATATGTGAGTGTGTATGTATATGTGCATGTGTATGTATGTATGTGTGTGTACATGCAAATATGTGTGTATGTATGTATGCATATGCATGTGTGTATGTATGTATGCATATGCATGTGTGTATGCATGTGTGTATGCATGTGTGTATGTACACATGTATGTGTACATGTATGTATGTATATGTGTGTGTACATGTATCTATGTGAGTATGAGTATGCATATGTGTGTGTATGTAATATGCATGCATTTATGTATATGTGTGTATGCATATGCATGTGAGTATGTAATATGTATGTGTATGTATATGCATGTGTGTATGTAATATGTATGTGAGTGTGTATGTGATATGCATGTGTGTATGTAATAGGTATGTGAGTATGTGTATGCATATGTCTCTGTATGTATGTATGCATCTCTCTCTCTATCTCATTCTCTTTCTATTTCATATCTCTCTCTCTTTCACTCTCTCTATCGCTCTCTTTCATCTCTCTCTTTCTCTCTCTCTCTCTCTCGCTCTTTATGTTTCTCTATATATCTCTCTTTGTTTCATCTCTCTCTCTCTCTATCTCATTCTATTTCAATAAGAAACAAAACAATCACTTAGCTTGATGTAATTGTTTGGAGTGTTGTCCTCAAAATCCACTTAATGTTGTCCTCCCTCGAACTCCAAAGAACTCATGCCAAAAAGCTCCTGCAAAACTAAAGAGAAGAGAAATTAGAAAAGGGAAAACACAAAGAAAGAGAAAGGGTGCTACAGTGTGTGCGATATTCACGAAAATTTCAGATCTAGAGAAATAAAGAGGTGTGTGTAGAGAAATAGGGAGAGAGGGAGAGGGAGAGAAAGAGAGAGATGTGTGTACACAATATGCTCAGAATGTAGTTCACGCGTGCAAACTCGACAGTAGTAGACTTTGATTCAAAACACGAGCAAATGTTGAATTTTTGATCTCGGGTCAGATTAAAACATTGCCTCTGTATAAGCATCATGATGAGCATTGGTATAAGCGTCGGTAATTTCCAATAAATTACCGATGCATATACCGAAGCTCATACCATTGGTATTCCATTCGTGATTTTTCAAGCATTTTCAATGGTCATAACGACGCCGAGGCATGACCATCAGTATGGACAACGTCAGTATGCCCCTCATATGTTGTAGTGGAAGTAAAGATTGAATACCTAAAGTAAAGCAAAAATCCTACTACAAAGAACAAAGTTCAAGCTCTTGGGCTTCTTCTCTCACTATAGTGGGAAATCTATACTATATCACTTATCTGCACTGTAGGGGGATTCATTGTATTATTGAGAGCTATTTGGTGACAGTAGTTGTATATTCATTGTTTCATTGAGCATAGTTTAGTTATATGGCATATCGCATCTAGTGATTTCCATTTGCTAGCAGTGTATTTTGATTTTTCATCCACAAAGCTTATGAGCATACACACACGATCGAATGCCTTTTCCTTTCTCTTTCGAGGCACGGGCGTATGAGATGATGACCACCATATCAGGGGAGGTGCCCAATGTGTAGACGTTGCCCATGGGACGAGGACGATGCACTCACACCCAATGGGGCCTGATCCAACCCCGCGCTACTCTTCCCCTTCTTAGACCTCCTTCGCTCCACGAAACCATCATGACTTGGGCTTTTTGCATTAGGGAGCTGATCGATAACCTCAAGAATCTCATTATTTGAAATGGGCACGTCAAGGACGGATTTTAGATTATGCGGTATTCTCGAGGGAGAGATTCTCAAGATCGTTTGCATGCAATCTCACCTATGGGGCGAAAGGGTCGTCGAAACCCACAGGAGTTGAGTAAAGTGGACGACAATGATAGCGCTGTTTTCTTCTTCAATTTTGCTCTCGACCCCGTTTCAATCTATTCAAGAAGGGAATAATAGAGTCTCTAGTTTTCTTCCTCTTGAGGATGCCACACATATCCTTAGTTGGTTCGTTGGCTTTACCCACCCACCAATCTTTAAAGAATACTTGTAGGTTTTTCCTTCGAATTTCTTCTTCGTATCTGAACATTCGTCTGACTTTTCGTAGTCCTATCTAGTATTGGTAGCTCCCTTTGTTTACTTCCTCCACAAGATGCCAAAGCCTCCAATAGATCTTCTTTCTCTACCTCCACAGAACATTGTGAAGCATCTTGTGAATCTTGAGCAAAATTTGATGGGTGTTCTGAACCGTAGCCCTCCAACTCTTGGTTGGTGAGGTACTAGGCAAATGTCAAGATCCAAACTGAGGTAATTTCCTGATGGACAGAAGGAAGGGAGAAAGGCATCGAGCAAGCATGGAACCAAGGCACTTTCTTGAGTTTGGCAATCGGTTTGAATGTGAGAATAAGTGGGTAGTGGTCTTGTATGGAAAGATCAATGTGTTGCACGATGTTGGGTTGGCCCTACTGTTCGATAATGTTTTGTGCAATATAGCTTCTATCAAGTCTTGCTTTCCTCAAGGCATCCCCAAATTAGAGGTTCAACCAAGGAAAGTCATTCATATCTTTAATCTCCACGAGGTCTAGGGGGAGCTTGATTTTCTCCCAAATGTCTTTCTCCTAAACATCAATAGTACACCCCCTAGTCTGCCAATGATTCAAAGGGTCTTCCACCATGTTAAAGTCCAAAGAGGCCCAAGTGTCAATCATCTCTGACTCCTTGTTTGGGAATACATGGAAACCATAGTAACCTAGAAGGGGCTCCCAAAGGAGGCAATGATCCACTAATGTTTCTGATCCTTCTAGGAGTTGACAAGTCCACCCCACCAAAAATTATTTATTCCAATAGCTATGTCGTTAGTCCCTCTAGGGTGTGAGGTGGTAATCGAGACATGGGTCGAAGAGATGCATTTAATTCATTTCTCAAGGTCCTCTTGAATGATTTTAATCTCTTGAATTTAGATGAAATCTAGGTTTAGGCTCTTATCCCAAAGCCCCTCTCTGATAATAGCCCTCTTGAGGGGTCAATTAGCCCCCTGACATTAAATGATATGATAATCACTATCAGTGGTTACCCTCTTTGTGGAGAGGGACCTTGTCCTTTTTCTTCTTGGTTTCATCTTTTTTCCTCAAGAAAGGGGGGTCTTGACCACGTATCTTGCCAATCAAGGGGCTCTCCCATGGCATTTCTGATGGTTGTTTCCCTTGATGAGTCACTTCTATGGGGGTGAATTTTGCACCTTTTCTAGGAGTGTCCATCCGATGATGGAGCTCTCACTACTAGGTTGTCTTCATTGTTAATATTGAAATTGTCCTATTTACTAGTGGTATATCCCTCTTGATTATTTTCTTTATTAGTGGGAATCTCCATGGTTTTAACTCTGGTGTCTACTTCATAAGGATTTAGTCCTGGAAAGTCCAACTCGTTGATATCCTTTTGCAAGTTGCAGTACAAGTTATTTAGGGGAGCTCGGATCATGGTGTTCCTTTGAGAGGAACCTTGAGGGCTTGTTTTCCTTCTATGTATAAATTCTCTGAACCCTTTTGAGTCTGTCTTTGAGACCCTATTGTCTTTCTTTTTCTCTTCCTCAATGATGAGTGGATGAGCTTGTGCTCTAGTATGATCTTCTTTGGTGACTTCTTAGTTCCCTTTGTTTCTAGCAAAGTTCTTTTTCTGAGGACACTCTTTAATCCTATGTCCTTGAAGAACAGAGGGAAAACACACATTTGGAAGATCCTTGTATGTGATTTCTTGCTTCCAAACTTCCCCTTCCCCTAGGTGAATGGAAATGTTCGAGGCAAGAGCTTTGCTGAGATCGGTTGCGATGTAGATCTACGGGTTCCATCACGCATTGAAGGAATACTTCACTCCTTTGTAGATGAAGCCCCCCACATCCTCCCTTGAGGCCATCGGTCGGTCAATAGGCGCTACAATCTCCTTCAAGAAGTCATACAAGAAATAAGATAGAATGGGAAGTTCAACCGAGAGCAGGTAGGACAAGGGTTTAGACTTGTTTGAGATAAAATTTGGCAACCACTTAAACAAGCATAAGGTGTCACAAGGAAGGAGATAAGGAAGATAACTCACACACATACTCTCACAATCAAATAAAAGCACACACTCAGATTGAGGCAAGGAAGAATGATCTTCTTCTTCTTCTATTACATAAAAAAGAATGTACAAAAATGACCTAAGAACAAGAATACAAGTACTACAATATATAAAGACAAGTACATAAGGAAAAATCTAATGTGTGCAAATGAGTGAGCTAGAAAGAATCAAATGTTCCATCACTCTTGGTAGATAAATCTAATAAAGCTCAATGAAGTGTCCCTGACATATATCGGTGTGACCATTATACATGTAAGAGAAATGAAAGAGTGATACATGTCATCTTGGATCATCACATGTTGAGCTTGATATCTCAACACTCCCCCTCATGCTCAACATCATGTCCTCTAATCCAACCATCTTCTGAAACTTCTTCAGCTTCTCTCCTCCAAGTGCTTTAGTGAAAAATACCAACAACATACTCATGTGTTCTCACATAAACAAGATCAATATGACCTTCCAATACCATCCCTCTGATGAAGTGATAATGTACCTCAATATGCTTTGTTCTAGCATGAAAAACAGGGTTTGGTGCCAACTGTATATTGCTAAGGTTATCACAATATATAGGGATAGAATTTTGTACTTCCACACCTAAATTTTCATGTATCATCTCCAACCATGATGCCTCACATGCTGCCATTGCAACACCTCTATACTCAGCCTCTATACTCGACAAAGCAAGAATGAGTTGCTTCTTGCTACTCCATGTAATAGCTGCACCTCCAAGTGAGAATAGAAAGCCACTAGTAGGTTTTCTATCTAGAGTACTACCAACCCAATCTGCATCCGTGTATCCATGAACCTACAAATCTACACCAACTTCATAAAACAATGCATACTCCAAAGTAGCACTCATATAACGTAGAGTGTGCCTCAGAGCATCCAAATGTGGTTTCGTGGGAACCTGGAAAGACTAACTTTCAAGTCCAATGGTATAGCTTAGATTAGGCCTTGTAATTGTGAGATATATAAGACTTCCCACAAGTTTCATGTACATAGTAGCATTTTCCAATGCTTCACTCGATGTAGTATCCAACTTGAAATTATGATGTTATGGCATAGAAATTGGCTTACAACCAGCCATACCATACTTTTGCAGCATATTCAAGGCATATTGCCTTTGTGTGACATCCATATACCTGCTTCTGTATGTAAAAACTCAATGCCCAAGAAACAACCACAATTGTAAGAACATTCATGAAATGAGATAAATTCACATGAGATTTACAAACAACAAGTAAAAACCAAGTTTATAAATTCATCTCCTTACGCAAATGCTCCATGAAACGACCACACTGCCTCCCTCCAAGTCCTGCAATAATGCAGTCAATCCATGACAATATCCATAAGGCTCCTCCATTCGTGTTGGAGGACGACCCATTGCCGGCTCCTGCAACAAATATACAAAACATTAAAGGAACATACATGAAAAGCTTAACACAAACAAATTCAATAAGCCAAATGGTACTTACAAACTAGTGACACATCGTCATATCCGCGGCTGCCCAAATGTGATGGTCCAACCATGTCTAAACGTGTGGTTCGGGCATCTTGTTGTTGACGATATCAATTTGGAGTCTGCTGCTGTTCATCGTGAATCATATCCCACTCCTCAACATCTAATCATATAGGCTTTGGTAAGCCTACTGTGAAAGCATCACGAGCCTCGGATCATGCATGGGACATAACTTCACGTGCTATGTGCAGAATCCACTCTAAACTAACAAGAGGCTACCCATCGGCTGGTCAAAACTCCTAATAAATTTTCTCTCTGATATAATTCTTCCACTCTTTATCTTGATCACTCCATTTCAACATGATAGAGTGTCCAAACTCTATGGAGCAAAGCTTTCATATACATGCACGCATTGCTTTTCGGATCGCATCCATCACCGGAGCTCCATCTCGGATACTATACACATGGTCATGAGCACCCCAAGGTGTACGTGGTGTTCTACGTGGTGTACCACGTGGCATACCTACATATGAGGTACTGATCCAAGGAGTAGAAGTGGGCGACACAACGTTCGTCGCACGGCCTCCACAAAAACCACCTCCTCTAGACCTACTTGTAGATCCACTCCTAGAACCTCCTCCTCCAGAGCGTGACCTCAACCTACGAGACATGCCAGCACCTGTATCTCACTGAGGTGTCAAACAAACATGTCTACTACTAGAGCCAGTAGGGGATGGCTAAAAAGATGGTCGTGGTGGAGTCCTTAAGCTAGGGGACATACCTTCAATGGCAGTAGCACCACCCACATGAGTGATGCCGACAGGCGTGACACTGATAGGAGTGACACTGAGGGGAGTGAGGCCGACAGGAGTGAGACCGGTAGGAGTGAGGCTACCAGGAGTGAGACCAAGGGGAGTGCTACCACTAGCAATCCAATACTGTGATGCAGCAGCCATATACGTGGGAGGTACATGAGAGATGAACTCTAAGAACTGCTCCTCTATGATGAAATGTGGACTGACTGGAGGACTATCTCCCATCGTGCTCTGTAACAAAAGAACTCAAATAATTAGCATATGATAATAAAGGTAATATAGAGAAATGGTAGTGTACAAAAAAACCTAGCAAAAGAAATAAACAAAAATTAGTATGTACAAGTGTTTGATTCAAAACTCCTCTACTCTAGCATCCTCTTGGAGATCCGATGCACCGAGAATATCTATCTCTATATTGATGAATTCTAAATCACTTGCTATGCTAGTTTCTTCCCAATCATCATCTATTGCTTCATCCTGTATTTTGTCTGCTTCAATGAGCTCTTCTTCTCGAACAATGATCTCTTCCTCTGCGACTATCGAATGAATCTCTGAGTCCACTATAGATGGACTTTCTTCTACATCTATGTTCTCACAAATTTGTCTACTACGTGGGGTGACTTGTAAAACAAATAGCCACGTTAGTTCTTTTGAATCTGGTATAAAAACAACTTGCTCATAGTGTTCGGGAAGTAGAAATGTATGTCTCATATCCGTCCATAATTTTGTGGAGTTGACTTGAAGCAAACTGCTTTTATCCTACCTCAGTATTGTGTTTCTTCCAGAGGTGACTACTTTGAACCATTTCACATAAAAAGCAAAGTAATCAAACTTCCTAAAAGATAGTTTCAAGATAACTTGAATCACTCCACAATAATGTAGCTGGCCTTCTTCAACATTATCATCTCTTGCATTCGCTCTACTTTTCTGCATCAGCACTGTGTCATGGACAAAGGAAACCATCCTGAACCTTAGACTCCATGTGAACCCTGTATCTCATGATTGGTCCATAATTAAGAGAAACCAATGCTTCCATTGCGTCCGCAACATGCCAAAACCCTAAGATCGACTGTCTACTCGCCTGATTCGGATATCTAGAGCTCATGTTTTGAATTGATGACATCACCGATGACATCATCAATTCGTAACCGCCTTTCATGAACCACCCTTGAAAACCTATATAAGGAGGGGTTGGCCACCTTCATAATCAGTCTTGCCAATACTAATCTTGGGAGCTTAAGGAGTCATGACTGCCAAGTAAGTACTCTTCAAGTTCTAGTTCTAGTACTTTTCTTGTTCCTTGTTCTAGTCTAGTTCTTGGACATCCTATCTTGTCCTCTTGTAATCTCGTAGTACGAGATCCTGTCGAGTAATTTCTTGTATCTAGTTCATCTCCGAGAAGGGAGTTCTTGTAATCTATATATCTTGTCTCATACTTACGATCCCGACTTGTGGGATCTCCTGTATCATCTATAGTCCAGTTATTCATACCTATCAGTCCGGGGTTGTGGGACATCTTGTATCAATCACATATTCTTGTATTGTTTTCCCTTCGTGGGTGTTCTTGTTATCAAAAGTGTAGTTCCAAAATCTTGTCTACTATAGTCAGACAGCACAATCTAGTGCTCCTCTGACATTTTGGCAAGACTAACTTCTATCGAAGACCAAGCATCATGGAGAATGCTTATGAATAGATTGTAGCATCACTTCAGAGTCTCCAACAGCAAGTCGAAGACCTAAGTCATCGACAGATACAAGTCGAGGTGGGACATCCAGTGCATGTAGGTGCACTCCTCCAAGAATTACAAGAACGAATCGGGAGTCTTTAAGCAAACCAAGGGAGTATTCAAGTGAATCAATGGCCTAGTATATCATTTATGAAGGAACCCAAGATTTGCATGCCAGAAAAGTTCGATGGGGATTGCACAAAGTTTCGTGGATTTCTCCAGGAAGTTAAATTGTACATCCATATCTAACCTAATAGATACCCTGACGAGGCATCCAAGGTGGGATTTTAGATGACATTTTGCTTAAGAGTCAAGTGACTATGTCTTTAGAACAAGTTTTCTCTATTGCAAAGCCTATTTTTAAAGATAACTTTATCGGCCTTATTAAAAGGAAGAGGTTTCCGCTTAATCTAGATAATGAGATACAATATTCTCTAGATCAAGATCAAGCAATGAATGAAGCCTTTAACGGAGCATGCTTGTAGTGATTGTGCACCTCGATTCATGTTTGGAGCTACATATGATCAAAATTTCGGATAGAATTCATTGTTGAGCGCGACAACAGTGGATAAAGGTTTCACATCTCGCATCCAACCAACATGTACAATAGTTTGTCACTTTGTTTTCCACATTCTAGATTAGATTTCCTTCACAAGAGTCAATTGTCCAAGTCTTTTATCCAAAAAACCCAAAAAATTTATAAAAACAACAAAATTATGGAACATGATGAGAACATTGAGCATGTGATTGAAACATCTCATTGTTTCTCTACTCTTGAGGAGTTAGAGTTATGTCTTCAATAAAATTCTAATTCCCATATTATTCTTCTCTGTTCCCTTGATGAGTATGCTCTTATCCAGGAATATGCTCTCAATGTTGACAAGTGCTCAAAATTTAACCAAACACATGATGTGTTAGTTGAAACAAAGTACAAAACTGTAGACAAAAAAATCAAACCCATAGCTCAACCATTACCCCAAGGAAGAAATGAAAAAACTATTGATGTGAAAAACGATCCAATTCTTCCGGATAAGAAAAACATAGGACATACATTCATGGATGAGACAATGAAACAGGTGAAAATTGGTAGAGATGATGAATTTCTTTTGCCAGCACAGAGAGATAAATTTGAGGGAGTCATACGTAGCCATGGAAAAGCCTTTACTATGTATCCTCGTGAGATTGGTTGTCTAGATCCTAAGCTAGTTGCACCCATGATAATCTTTACTATTCCACATATTCCATGGAATCTTCATCCTATACCAGTTCCAAAGGCGCACTTACCTGAGCTAATGAAACTACTTAAGGAAAAGATAAACATGAGAATTTTAGAGCCATCTCTTGCACCTTACTCAAACATACGGTTCACTCTACCTAAAAAGAATGGGAAAATATATTTTATTCAAGATCTCCAACCTGTCAATGAAGCCACCATAAGGAATGTAGGAACAGGACCCATTGTAGATGAGCTTGCTGAATCATTTTCAGGACATTCTATCTATTCAATGGGTGATCTATATTGAAAATATGAGTAATTCCAATTAGCAATTGACAGTCGTGACATAACCACAATGAAAAGTCCTTTAGGCTTAGTGTGAATGTGTAATTTACCTCAAGAAGCGACCAATTCTATGGCTCATATGATGAGTGCTATGAATATGGTCTTACATGATTTTATCCCTCATATAACTATGCCATTCATTGATGATATTCCAATTAAAGGGAGTGAGGAACGTGTAAAGGACATTACTTTAGACTCATCTAGTTGTCGTAAATTTGTTCTTGACCATATCTCTGATTGTGAAAGAATATTTCAACGATTTGAAGAGGTAGGTCTCACATTTTCCATAGAGAAATCTGTTTTTGGTGTCAACGAGGTTCTTATTGTTGGACATTTATGTGGCCACTATGGTCGAAAGCCATACCCACAAAAAGTTTATGCCATTAGCAAGATTTATGAAACATGTAACAACATGAGTGAGGTACGCAGATTTCTTGGTGCTTGCATCTTTTATGTTATTTGGATCCCACACTTTGCTCATGTTGCTGATTGTCTCTATGACTTGTTGAGGAAGAAACAAAAATTTATTTGGACTGACAAACACACTCAAGCTATGCATAAATTGAAGAAATTATTGCTTGAAGCTCCCTTCCTTAAGCGTGTAGACTATTGTGCTAACAAACCTATTATATTGACTGTTGATACTAGTCCTATTGGTATAGGTTGGGTCATAAGTCAAGATGATAGTGAAGGGAATAGATATGCAATTAGGTTTGGTGCCAAAATTTTACATGAAACACAACAAAAATATCCACAGATCAAACGAGAACTATGGGGTATGGTAACAACTTTGAAAACAGACAAAGAACATTTCATTGGTGCAAATGTCAAAGTTGAGACTAATTGTTTGCCTCTCATTGGAATGATGGCCAATTGTTCATCTCTTGATATAGCCATGCTTAAATGGATCTCATATATTAAGTTCATAAATCCTGAGTTAGTTCATATTTCAGGTAAGTCAAATTCAGTTGCTGATATGTTATCGAGAGCTGGATTTGATGATCTTGAAAGTGATCTAATAAAGAATGTGAACTTAATTGACTATGTTCCACATATATACGAGTATGAGAAATTTCATGAGTCTGAGTACAAAAATGAATGGAGAGACATAGAAAAGTATCTAAGTACACTACAACTATTACCTAGCTGGACTATGAATAGATTCCATAACATTAGGAAATGATCTTATAACTTTTTCCTATGTAATGGTTATCTTTGGAGACATGCTAAGGGTAAGTTTAAGAATCCACAACGAGTCCTAGGAAGATGAGGTCTTCAATTGCAAGTAATGAAGGAAATGCATGAGACATTATGGGCAGGTCATAAAGGATTTTTTGGAACATATGAAAAAATTAGAAGTACCTATTATTGGCCTAGGATGTACATTGATATTAGTAGCTATGTTTCTACATGTTCTACTTGTCAACGTCATTCATCAGTCAAACATAGAGATCTGTTGCATCCTACTTATCGACCTTGTATTCATTATAAGTGGGTTGTAGATCCTATAACTCTGCCTAAAGTTATTGACAAAATGCGTTACATTATACTTGCAAGAGAAGACTTAACTAATCATGTAGAGGGATGTGCACTATGATCTAAGACCACTTACAATTTTTGCAAATTCTTTCTTGAAGATGTCATAAGTCGCTTTGGATACATAGAGAAAGTAGTTGCCGATCGTGGAGAGTTAAATGCGAGAGAAGCCAAAGAGTTCTTTGAACATCACGGTATTCATTTGTTTCTCACTACTACATATAATCTAGATGCCAATGGTAAAATAGAGAGAGGGCATCCACCTATTGTGAAAGCCATATCTAAAGCATGTAACGGTGACATCAAACAATGGCCTAGATTCTTACCTTTTGCACTTTGGGCTGATAGAATGACATGTAGACGTACTACTGGGTATATGCCTACTGAACTCATGTACTATCAAAACCCATTGTTTCCAATTCAGTCTTATATTTTTCCATGGTCAAATTTGCCTTGGTCTGAAAACATGTCTACTGATGATTTTTTGAGTTTGTGCATTAAACAGTTAGAACAAGGTAAATTAAGACTTGATGATGCCGTTGAAAAATTAAGAGAATATAGAATGAAGAACAAGCATTATTTTGGTAAAACTCATCGATTGCATCCTAAGCCTATTGAAGCAAGAGATTGGGTGCTCATTTATGATAGTACATTTGACTCTCAATATGATGCATGCAAAAAGCTCACTCAACGGTGGTTTGGGCCATACATTGTATAAAAAGTAAACAACAATGGTATCTATGCTCTTTGTGAATTAAATGGTGCTGCACTAAAGACTTGATTGCAGGTAAAAGGATAAAGCTATTCAAGAAACGTGATAATGACGAGTACATTTTGGATGAGGACATTGAAGACGATGACAACAATGAGGCTGATTTTTAAACAGGAGTATCCATGTTATAAAAATAAAAAAATAAAAAATAAATAAAAAAGGGAAGAAATATAAAAAAACATATACAAATATCATTAATTTTTCAAGTTCATGTTGCTTTGTTTTTTTTTCAAGTTCATTCTACTTTTTTTCCATTCTTGTTTCATGCATGTTTGTTTTCAGTCTTTCCATTGCATATCCACATCACTTGAGTCAAAAAAGGCAAATGATGATTTCTCTACTTGTGTAAAATTGTATCTTGAGTAGTAATTTATCTACTAAGAAATCGATTATAATCTAGGATTATGGAAAGATAGGAAATGTAGATTTGGAGGTTTATTTTGGTGACATGACTTTCATATATAAACAGGCATATGTATCCTGTATCGAAAGCATAATTGTTGAAGTCCTAGCTCCTGCTACTGCATGTTTCTACATCTTTAGTCCACCTCACAACACTTGTATTGGAGTTTAAACGACTCTTCTCCGTCATCAAAAATGGTTGTACCTTGTATCAGGGTTTAATTATTTCTCGTCATCAGAAAAAAAAATGCTACATGTTACCAAGAAGTTTACACTTTCTTCCACCCCAAGAAAGTGATTGTAACCATAAAGTTGCTGAATCATCATCATCATCATCTTCCAAAAAGGAAAAAGCAAGCCAAAGGAAGATAAAGAGGCATAGTAGAATAAAGCACAGGCTATATAGGTAGATTTATGCAGTCGTGGAGTTTAGTTAGATTTCCTTGCATGTTATTAGAGAAAGAGAATATTCATATTGATGTAGGAAAGACGTTGATCTAAAATAAGCTAAATATGAAAGAAGCCTCTTGAAAATCCTAAATCTTTGTTTATAATCGTATTTAAGCTAGATTGCTTTATGAAAAAGGTACAAATTTTTCTTCAAGATGAGAGGAACAATTGCTCAAAAAAACTCAATACATCACTTCCACTTCATATTGATGCTTGTTTGCTTTCTTTCTTGTTGTCAATGTTGCTTGTTCATTTGCATATATGTTGGCTATTTGTTCATGCATATTCATGTTGCGTGTTTCAATTCTTTCTTTCATGCACATTTTGCTTCATGTCATGTTGCCTACTCATTCATGCATATGATCAATTTTTCCTTCCATGTTTCTTATGTTGCCTATAAAAGAATTTGATGCCTGGAACATTTTTTTTTCATAGATGTTAGAGTGGCGCTTCTGGAGGAATCACAGGTTTAGTGGGAGCGAATGTCATCGAGATTTTCTCTCCTCTCTCACTCATGAAGGCCTATAGGAAACAGATTCGATGAACCTAGCCCGAATTCCCTGAGAAGTCCAAGATGCATAAGGGACGTCAAAGGGAGTTCACATGCAAACTTTGGAAGAAATCGAGGAAATCTACGGCAGCGATCAAAGCTCGTCAAACTTTGGAAATTAGGGCTAAAATTTCAATATCTCCAAATCATATGAAAATCCATATACTTGTAAATCCTATCAAAGGCAGTGTATATCCTAAATTTCACATGTAAATGGATTTTCTAGCACATTGATATGCCATGTGCATTTTGTAAAAAATATAATTTTTCCACTTAGACCCTACAAAATCTTGTATAGGAATTTTTTTTAGCCATATGGTTTGGCATGTATAAAGATCATGTGTGGCTACATATTGTACAAACTTTCAAGGCTATCAGAGTTTCCTAGACACCTTAATGCCACCTTGCAAGCTTCCAAATGTAGTCAAACTTGTATAAGGGAGATTTTGATAAAATTTTTTTCTACATATTCCTGAAGGAGATCTTTGGAAACATAGTCCTATAAAGTTTCATCTTCATCGAAGCCTTTTTGGAGGGTCAAAGAGCACAAAGTCCAGTTTTCAAGGTCACCACAGTTTTCTAGTTTAAGCAAATTGAAGGATTGAAGGGCTACCACATGGTGAAAGCTGATTGAGCCATGTTGTACGCTCAAGATCAGCTCATATTCAAGGGTGGAGATGAACTTATTCTTAAATCAAGGAAAGTCCACGGGTTTCTTTCATCAAAGATGACGTTTTTCATACTTAAAGATCAATAATGCAACTTTTCTCTAAAAATAGTGGCATATCTTATCCCAATTGATGTCAGCACTGATCCGACGGTCCAGATCATCCCCAGATCCAATGGTGGAGAATGAAGGCACCTAAATTTCACTCCTTTACACTATATTTGATATAAAGATCAAATCCAAGCCATTCATTTGATTAATCAAACGGTTGTAATCAAAAGTAGTGATCCTAGAGTTGAGAGTTGATTTCTATAGATCCAAGGGCCCAAATTCATCCAAAAAATTATATAAATCCCCCTTCAAACTCCTAGAGCATCATTGTTAGGCAGCCCTAGGGCTCTTGCTAGCTTAAGGTTTCCTTGAGACGATCACCCTCAGTTGAGCGAGTGAGGATCCAAGGTGGGCTAGTATGAGTATAGTACCTAGTTTCAAATTTAAGTTAGAACTCCAATCTAGGATAGGCTCTTGAAACCAACATCTCTATCTTAACTCACCCTCGGTGGAGCGTGTGAGTGAGTTAGAGGTGGTTTTAATGAGGCTTAGACTTCTTTAGTTAGACCTTACGAGCTTAGACATACATAGGGTCAATGAAGTGAGACTCATCTTCTTACATGTGACATTCGGTTGAACTGTCATGGTTTGAGGGTCAGAACCGGCTTTGATCAGTCGACTGCTTAGCTTGACATATCACGACGATGTTATACATGTATCTTAATTCAAATCCTTTTAATTCATGTCACTTGTCACTTGTCTCTTGTCTCTTGTCTCTCAGTCTCTTAAGTATTTTTACATGTCTTCTATTTTCTTCTATGTGTGAGAAGGCTCAGTAGTATTGCATTGAACTAGTGAGGATGTTTCATTGAGCTTGTGATTAAACTCTATCATCATAATTCACTTGCATGCATATAATCCATACATACCCATACATATTGATTAGTTTCTGAAAGTGTATAAGAAGCTCCAATATTAGACCATTCTTCCTTTCGAAACTAATTTATGTGTAAGGATTCCATCTATTCTTGTCATGCATACATATCATCGAGAGGAGACTATGCATATGGATTAGAATTAGGAAGTTTTTAAGAAGCTCCTTCAATGTACCATTCTTCCTTCCAAATTTGATCATGTGTATGGTTCTCTTTCATTCTTATCATTCATGTTCATAAATCTAACTTGCACTCCTAGGTTTCCATTCCTATAATCATTTCAACATCTCTCTCTTCTCCATACTCAACATTAATTTCACTTTCATGTCCTTAAACCTTCCAACATTCATTAGCTGCATACGCCCTGTGTGTGCCACGACTGGACCCGATCCCCTCGGATTGTGATCATGTTCACAATGCAGTGCTTTGGAATAGTGTGCTTTGAGTCGTGGTCAACATAAGGGACAAGCATGGTAACCTGAAATTGATAAACGTGAACATTCACCATAACTAGGCCACTTATGCATCATCCACATAAGTATGCTTTGCACTTGCATGTCTCCTCTTCTTATAGGTTGAGACATGTCATGCATAGTAATCCCATACTATAAAATGTGGAGTTCTTCCATAGGTAGTGCAAGATATATATCCATGATTTTTGCCTTATACTTACCTAGTACAATAACACCTATTAATAAATGACCTTTCTTTATGGCCAACCATGGTGGGATGTTATAATTGACCAAACATAGAGGCCAGGTGCTCCATGAAGAGATGCGTAAACCAAATGGATTTACTATATCCATAGCTAGGCCTAGACGTATGGACCGAGGTTCACTAGCAAACTTTGGCCACTTACTATCTATGTGCTTCCAAGCATTAGAGTCAACAAGCACTCGCATTACACCATCTGTAGACCTGTTCTTTGCATGCCATGACATTAACTCAGCTATATATTTGCATCTAAACATGTTCTGTGGAATGATAGGAAAGTGGCAAAGAACCTTTGCGGGGATTGCTTTGCCTACAAGGTCTTCTCTAAATCTATTTGCTCCACACTTTGGACATACGTGGCGATGCTAATACTCATTTCAAAAGAGGATGCAATCATTCAGACAATCATGAATCTTATTGTAATCCATTCCAATGGACGGTAAAAGTTTTTTTGCATCTCCACGTTTTGGAGGCATGTCATTGCCCTCTCACAAAAATTGGTCTTTAAGAAGCCTGCAATAAGCAATTATAATGATATTAGTAAATAAAGTTATTTTGATACAACAATGAAAGTTTATTTCAAATCCACTTACCTAAACAATTCACTAATACTACTATCTAACCACCCATAAATGGATTGCATATTCAGCATCACGAGTGATGCACGTAGTACAAATATTTTTGCTCCATTGTAAAGTGGTAAATGAGCTAGTCGTCGCATGTTTTCATATTCTTCATTGACTTCTGATCGTGGAAATTGTGTTGTGTCCATGAAACTCTTGACATCTCCACCATCATGATCTTAGTCCATCGCATAAAATGCTTCGAGCATTTCTTCCATATGTTCATTCTGTGTAATGCTATTAGTACTTGCTTATACTTCTAACTCCTTTTTTTTTTCTTTTGTCTACGAGAGGTTAGCGGTGCAATGTCGTTTGGGTCCATTTGCTCACCTATGGGACCATGCGAATGTTAGCGTAGGTTTTCTAATTGGCTTTTATCATAAGATCCATACTCCCTAACATGTGCAGTACAAATTTGTCATTTCTGATAAATTTGATACTTGGACTGAGTGTAAGGACATGCCATTCTCTCCTCTATATCCAAACTAGCCATTTGATATAATATGGGTATTTTAGAAAATTTGATTTTTTTCTTAAACCTAAAAATCATACTGCTAAAGACTTAAACCTGAAATACTAAAACCTAAATACTTAAAGACCTATGAAAATTAAAACCCTAATCCTAAAACCCTAATCCTAAAGACCTATATATGTGTATATGTGTTATATGTATTATATATATGTCTATTTCTTATATAATTAAAATCCTATTTTTATATACTTAATTATATATAATTAATTTAATTTTTAAAAACAATACCTCTTTTCATATTTATTTATCTACACAATTATCCTATTTAATATATTTATTTATTTATATGTTTAGATTTTTTCTTAATTAATCATATTTTTATATATTTAAGTATATTTATTTAATTTTCTTATTTAAACACTAGTTCTTTTCATATTTATTTATCTATATAATTATCCTATTTCATATATATATTTATTTATATATTCACTTTTTTTTTAAATTTTATCTATATTTTCTCTTTATATAAATTTAATTGAACTATATATATGCCTGTACCTAACGACCCTAATCTTAAAGATCTAGACCTAGAATATGTATATTTCTGTATGCATACGTATATACATGTATATATATATATATATATATTAGATGCATATGTGGGTGTGTGTATATATGTTATGGATGTGTAGAAGCCCTAAAACCCTAATCGGAAAGACCTAGACCTAAAACATGTATATATATGTATGCATGTGTATATATATGTGTATATACATGTGTATAAGTATATGTGTGTATGTGTATGTGTATCTATATTCTCTTATTAAAATCCTTAAAATTAAACTTATTTTTAAAATTATATATATTTAATTTATTTATTTAAAACACTAGTTCTTTTCATATGTATTTATCTATATAATTATCCTATTATATTTATATATATATTTATTTATATATTCAGATTTTTTCTTAACTTTTTCTATATTTTCTCTTTATTTAAATTTAATTGAATTATATGTATGCCTAAATTGTAAAACCCTAATCTTAAATATCTAGACCTAAAATATGTATATTTTTGTATGCATTTCTATATACATGTATATATGTATTATGTGTGTATGTGTATGTGTATATATATGTTATGCGTGTGTAAAAACCCTAAAACCCTAATCGGAAAGACCTAGACCTAAAACATGTATATATGTGTATGCATGTGTATATATTGTTGGTGCAGACCAATCACCAATTGAAGGCTTGGAAGATTAAAAGTTGAGGAAAGAATCAATTCTTGAAGCTTGGAAGAAGACTACATTCAAAGGATGTGAGGAATGTACACATATGTACATTAGTATAGTCATAGTGTACTTAGACTTCTAATTAATCATAGACTTGTATAAAATTCTCTATAAATATCTTGAAAATGTCGGGGCATAAGGGAGCATAGACAAGAGAATATGAGAGAGCATAGGAGTGAAGGAATTTGAAGTTGTAAGTGTCATTAGACACATAAAAATTTAGTTGAGTTTTCCTCTCATCACTCAACTGTATTTTCTGAGTAATAGAAGAAAATATTGCGCCCGATGTTTCTGCGTCTGCTCCGTCTGTGATAGATCATTTGTGAAATCCTTTTGAGGATATCTAAGCCTATAGTTAATCAATCTATGGCTTAAGTTTCAGAGTTTAATTGTAAACAGGTAAGGAGAATTGTCAGTAGGAACATTCATATGTGTTGAGTGTTCATAGTTCTCTAAAACAGGCTCATTTTCGATGGTCAATGTTGTGATCATTTCTCAGTGCACAATTTAAAGTTTTGCATGAGTGAGGGCTTAACCTTTAAGTTGGAAGATAAGCTACTCATGGCTAGAAGCATTTCCTTAAACGGGTTCTATTCAAGGAGAACCAAGTCTTAAAAGTTGCAGGTGTAGAATCGACTGTTCTGAATGACAGTTTCAGACATAGGTAACTTGTGAAGTTGATTTCTCAAGTTATGCTAAAGCTTTTGGAGTAATTCCACTTGGAGGAGGTGCGCAATCTCTAGGCGACACTCCATACAAATTTTCATAAAAAACGTTACATGTTTGATAGGTCAATGTGAAGAAATTGTGCAACAGACTTTTCTGTGTTTCATCTTCTTCACAGATTTTTCAATCCTTTGATATTTAGTCATTGATCCTCTAAATTAGTGGAAGTTTTGACTTACTCTTGGTATAGAGGTGCTCTAATCACAAGAGTAGGTTGTTCTTTTGGAGATTAACACTCTCCATCAGTGGTATCATAGCAAGAGACATCAAAATCAAGGAAAGGAGGATCCCGACTGCTGCAGATTCAAGAAATTCAACACTTGAAGGACTAAGAAGTGAAAGCTTGAAGTCAAAGCCTGAGGAGAAGACCATTCGACATCAAGAAAGACAAAAGGAGTCTAATTCGAAGCAAAGGTACATATATTATTCATAAAGCTTGAAGATTTCAATACACAGGTGGACACAAGATTGGAGATTCTCTACAGATAGAGAAATTGGATAGGGAAAACTATCCTGCATGGTCAATGAGAATGGAAGCTCATCTTATGAGCAAAGATTTAATAGCTTATATCACAGGAGAAGAAGAGAAGCCACAGTTCAGAGATCCTAGTGTTCCAACTAGGGAGGAACTAGCAGATTTGAAAAATTGGATGAAGAAAGATGCTCAAGCTAGGAGTATCATCTATATGGCAGTCAATGATTATTTGTTACCTCATATTAGAGGTCTTGAAAGTGCAACTGACATTTGGAGTGCTTTGGAGGAACATTTCCAAAATACTACAAAATCAAGGAAGGCATCCTTATGGGCAGAGTTTACCACCTTCAAGAAGAAGGCTTCTCAGTCCATCTCAAACTATGTGACAAGAATGAAAGATATTGCAGATGCTTTAGGAGCCGTTGATGAAGACATTGAGGAAGACAAGTTGGTAAGGCAAATCCTTACAAGATTGAGAGGTGATGACAAATGGAAGCCATTCATTTTGTCTACAGAATTATCACTTGATCATTTTACTCCTGATTTAAATCAGTTGCTAGGTCATATGCTAACATTTGAGCAGGATGTTAAAGGAGAAGGTGACAAGAGTGCAGGTCATGCAATGTACTCAAAGGACAAGAAGAAGAATAGCAAAGGAAAGCAACAAGCAAATGAAGATGAAGGGACAACTAGTCAAGCCAACTTCCTAAGAGGAAGAGAAGGTAGCAAAGGAAGAGGAAGAGGCAGGAACAACAAAGATGGAGGCAAAGCTTGCTGGATTTGTGGTAAGAAAAATCACTTAGCTAATGATTGTTGGCACAATACTCAGAGTAATAATGGATATAGTCAAAATTATAATGCAAGAGGAAGAGGTGGCAGAAATCAAAGAGGTAATTTCAGAGGTAGATGTAGTAGGGGTTACTTTGGAAGAAATGCAGGGAGAGGATTCCAAAGTCAACAATATAACAATACCTACTACAATTATGCTTCAGATCAAAAGGAGGATTCAACATTGATAATGAACGCAACTTGTGAAAGGCAGAGTGAAGATCAAAGAGTCTTCTATATTGACTCAGGGTGTAGCAATCACCTGAGTGGTAACATATCTTTGATGAATGATTTGGAGAATAAGGTTTCTAATCATGTTGTTCAAACAGGTGACAACACAAAGCATAATGTGAAGTCAATTGGATTAGTGAAGGCTAAGGATGGTAGTACCTTATTGAGTAAGGTTCTGTATGTTCCTACAATTCCTAAGAATTTGATAAGTGTAGGACAAATTGTTGAAAAGGGATATGAAGTAAGGTTCACTAATGATGGAGTATATGTTGAAGACCCTAGTCAAGGGTATAAACAGATTGTTTCAGGGAAGAAAGAAGGAAGATTATTTACATTAAAGATTCAAGGTAATATTGGTCATGCTATGTTCACATATGGAGGACATAAGATCTCTGAGTTAGATCTTTGGCACAAGAGGCTTGGACATTTCAATGAAAGAGGTATTAAAGACATGATTAACAATGGTTCAGTGCTTGGATTGCCTAATGTTGCAGGTCAACATATGACATACAAATGTGAGGCATGTCAATTAGGTAAAGCTCATAAGCATTCCTATTCCAAGCATGGTTTTATGTACTCAAAGAAGATTGAATTCATACACACAAATGTGTGGGGACCATCAAAAGATTTCAGTATAAATGGGTCAAGGTATTATGTGATTTATGTTGATGATGCTACTAGATGGATCACTATTTATGTGATCAAAGATAAATCAGAAGTGTTTAATACATTTAAACACTATCATGCATATGCAGAAAGAATTACAGGTCATAAATTGAAGAGACTAAGATCAGATGGAGGGGGAGAGTATTTCTCTAATGAGTTCAGTGATTACTTGTGGAATGCAGGTATAAAAAGAGAAGTTACTTGCAGGTACTCTCCTCAACAAAATGGTGTAGCAGAAAGGAGAAATAGAACTCTTGTTGAGTTTGCAAGATCCATGATGAAGGAGAAAAATTGCCCTTATTATTTGTGGGCTGAGGCTGTAAATACAGCTACTTATTTGGTCAATAGGTTACCATGTAAAGCCTTGCAGGGTATGACACCATATGAGGCATGGTGGGGTAAGAGACCTACCTTGGATCATTGCAAAGTTTTTGGATGTGTGGCATATGCATATGTGCCATCACAATTAAGACACAAATTGGAACCTAAAGCTGAAAAATATGTTTTCATTGGTTATGATGACAAGCAGATGGGTTATAGATTGTGGAGTCCATCTACAAAGCAATTCATGGTTTCTAAAGATGTTACATTTGATGAGCAAAGTACTTGGTATGCAGGTACAATCAATATCAATACAGGTGATGAAGAAGAAGTGAGTCAAAGAAAAGGTAAATCAAAAGTTCAGATATTTGATGAGCAAGAGAATAATGAAGTGCAGGTTGAAGTGGAAGAGACACCAAGATTTGATCCTGAATGTGAAGAGCCAGAAACCTCAAGGAGTGGAGAACTCAGAAGGTCATCAAGAAATAGGTGGCAACCTACAAGGTATAGTTATGATACTTCATTTTTGGCCACAAAAGATTATGCTTACATTATTAAAACAGATGAAGATCCTTCTACATATGAAGAGGCAAAAGGTAAGAAAAAATGGGAGAGTGCTATGCAGGAAGAGTATGATGCACTATTGGAAAATCAAACTTGGGTTTTGGTTCCTAAACCAAATAGTCAGAAGATTATTGGATGCAAGTGGGTTTACAAGACTAAGAGGTTTGCAGATGGAAGTGTGTCTAGATACAAGGCTAGACTTGTTGTCAAAGGGTTTGCTCAAACATATGGTATTGATTATGATGAGACTTATAGTCCTGTGGCAAAGATGACAACCATCAGAACACTCATAGCTATTGCTGCATGTAAAGGTTGGAAGTTATGTCAACTTGATGTGAAAAATGCTTTTTTGAATGGTTATATTTCAGATGATGTGTTCATGGAGCAACCTCAAGGATTCAGAGATAAAAGGTATCCAGATCATGTGTGCAAGCTCAAGAGAGCTTTGTATGGCTTGAAGCAGGCCCCAAGGGCATGGAACTATAGACTTGTAAAGTTCTTAAAAGAACTTGGATTTCAGCTGTCTAAAGCAGATAGTAGCTTGCTTGTTAAAGCAAGTGATAATGGTTTCATATACATGTGCATATATGTTGATGATATAATCCTTACAGGTACAGATGAGGAAGGAATACAAAGACTTAAGAAGCAAATGGAAAAGGAGTTCAAGATAAGTGACTTGGGAGACTTGTCATACTTCTTGGGCATGGAAATTACATATACTCAACATGGAGTATTTGTGACTCAAGAAAGGTATTTAAAGAACTTGTTAATCAAGTTTAAAATGAATGATTGCAGTGTGGCACCTACACCAATGGAGGTGAATCACAAATTGAGTAAATTTGGAGGTGAAGAATTCAAGGACATGAGACAATATCAGAGTTTGGTTGGTAGTCTTATCTATGCTACTTTAACTAGACCTGACTTATCATATGCAGTAGGGGTTTTGTCTCAATTTATGCATTACCCAAGGAAAGAACATTGGATTGCAGGACAAAGAGTGTTGAGGTACATTAAGGGTACACTCAAAGAAGGTCTGTATTATGGGTTTACATCAGATACAAATATCAAAATCTATAGTGATGCAGATTGGGCAGGTAATCCAGATGATAGAAGGTCAACTTATGGATACATGTGTTATGAGGGAGATAAACTTATCTCATGGTGTTCCAAGAAGCAACATACAGTTGCTTTGTCTTCCACAGAAGCTGAGTATAAAGGCATGGTTGAAGGTGCAAAAGAAGTGATTTGGCTCAAGACCTTGATGAAGAGTTTTGACATTGTGCATGGGATACCAATTATATATGGAGATAACATGAGTTCATTGTATTTAGCTGCTAATCCTGTTTTTCATGCCAGGACCAAACACATTGAGATACAGTATCACTTTCTAAGAGAGAAAGTGATGGATAAGGAGATTGAAATCATACATACTTCAACAAAAGATCAAATAGCTGATATGCTTACAAAAAGCTTGGATGGACCAAAGTTACAAAGGTTCAAAGACATGGCAGGTATAAAGAAGACAGAGAAAACCTCAATTGATGATTGAGGGGGAGCTGTTGGTGCAGACCAATCACCAATTGAAGGCTTGGAAGATTAAAAGTTGAGGAAAGAATCAATTCTTGAAGCTTGGAAGAAGACTACATTCAAAGGATGTGAGGAATGTACACATATGTACATTAGTATAGTCATAGTGTACTTAGACTTCTAATTAATCATAGACTTGTATAAAATTCTCTATAAATATCTTGAAAATGTCGGGGCATAAGGGAGCATAGACAAGAGAATATGAGAGAGCATAGGAGTGAAGGAATTTGAAGTTGTAAGTGTCATTAGACACATAAAAAGTTAGTTGAGTTTTCCTCTCATCACTCAACTGTATTTTCTGAGTAATAGAAGAAAATATTGCGCCCGATGTTTCTGCGTCTGCTCCATCTGTGATAGATCATTTGTGAAATCCTTTTGAGGATATCTAAGCCTATAGGTAATCAATCTACGGCTTAAGTTTCAGAGTTTAATTGTAAACAGGTAAGGAGAATTGTCAGTAGGAACATTCATATGTGTTGAGTGTTCACAGTTCTCTAAAACAGGCGCATTTTCGATGGTCAATGTTGTGATCATTTCTCAGTGCACAATTTAAAGTTTTGCATGAGTGAGGGCTTAATCTTTAAGTTGGAAGATAAGCTACTCATGGCTAGAAGCATTTCCTTAAACAGGTTCTATTCAAGGAGAACCAAGTCTTAAAAGTTGCAGGTGTAAAATCGACTGTTCTGAATGACAGTTTCAGACATAGGTAACTTGTGAAGTTGATTTCTCAAGTTATACTAAAGCTTTTGGAGTAATTCTACTTGGAGGAGGTGCGCAATCTCTAGGCGACACTCCATACAAATTTTCATAAAAAACTTTACATGTTTAATAGGTCAATGTGAAGCAATTGTGCAACAGACTTTTCTGTGTTTCATCTTTTTCACAGATTTTTCAATCCTTTGATATTTAGTCATTGATCCTCTAAATTAGTGGAAGTTTTGACTTACTCTTGGTATAGAGGTGCTCTAATCACAAGAGTAGGTTGTTCTTTTGGAGATTAACACTCTCCATCATATATATGTGTATGTCTATATATATGTGTATATATGTATATATATGTGTATAAGTACATGTATGTATGTGTATGTGTATATATATTTACTTTGAGTAAAATCCTTAAAATTAAACCTAATTTTATATGTTTAATTATATACATTTAATTTATTTATTTAAAACACTAGTTCTTTTCATATTTATATATCTATATAATTATCCTATTTTAAATATATATTTATTTATATATTAAATTTTTTTCTTACTTTTTTCTATATTCTCTCATTATATAAATTTAATTGAACTATATCTATAACTAAACCCTAAAACCCTAATCTTAAAGATCTAGACCTAAAATATGTGTATTTCTATATGGATGTGTATATACAAGTATATATGTATTATATGTGTATGTGTATGTGTGTATATATGTTATGCATGTGTAAAAACCCTAAAACCCTAATCGGAAAGACCTAGACCTAAAACATGTATATATGTGTATGCATGTATATATATATATATATATATATATATATATATATATATATATATATATATATATATATATATATATATATATATATATATATATATATATATATATATATATATATATATATATATATATGTGTGTGTGTGTGTGTAAGTATATGTGTGTATGTGTATGTGTACATATATTTACTTTGATTAAAATCCTTAAAGTTAAAACTATTTCTATATATTTAATCACATCTATTTAATTTATTTATTTAAAACACTAGTTCTTTTCATATTTATTTATCTATATAATTATCCTTATATATATATACGTATATATATATATATATATATATATATATATATATATATATATATATATATATATATATATATATATATATATATATATATATATATATATATATATATATATATACATACATACATACATACACACACACACACATATATATATATATATATATATATATATATATATATATATATATATATATATATATATATATATATATATATATTCAGATTTTTTCTTAATTGTTTCTATATCTTCTCTTTATATAAATTTAATTGAATTATATGTATGCCTAAACCCTGAAGCCCTAATCGTAAAGATCTAGACCTAAAGTATGTATATTTCTCTAAGCATGTGTATATACATGTACATATGTATTATATTTGTATGTGTATGTGTGTATGTGTGTATATATGTTACGCATGTGTAAAAATCCTAAAACCCTAATGGGAAAGACCTAGACCTAAAACATGTGTGTATGTGTATGCATGTGTATATGTATGTGTATGTATATATGTTTATATATATATGTGTGTATAAGTATATGTGTATGTATGTGTAAATAGCCTAAAAACCCTAATCCTTTCTTTATATATTTGATGTAAAACAAACTTTAAAATTGTAATTTTATATATTTAATTAAAACACTAGGTATTTTCCTATTTATTTATCTGTACAGAAATTGTATATGTGTACATGTGTGTATGTATGTGTGTGTGTGTGTGTGAATGTATGCATGTGTGTATATGTGTATGTGTGTCTGAGTATATGTGTATGTGTGTGTATGTATGCATGTGTGTGTATGCATTCATGTGTGTATGTATGTGTGTGTGTGCATGCATGTGTGCATGTATGTGTGTGTGTGCATGTGTGTATGTATGCATGCATGTGTGTATGTATGCATGCATGTGTGTATGTATGCATGCATGTGTGTATGTATGCATGCATGTGTGTATATGTGTGTATGTATGCATATGTGTACATATGTGTGTATGTATGCATGTGTGTACATGTGTGTGTGTATGTATGCATGTGTGTATATGTGTTTGTGTGTGTGTATGCATGTGTATATGTGTGTGTGTATGTATGCATGTGTGTACATGTGTGCATGTATGTGTGTGTATGCATGTGTGTATATGTGTGTGTATGTATGGATGCATGTGTGTATGTGTGTGTATGTATGTGTGTGTATGCATGTGTGTATATATGTGTGTGTATGAATGTGTGTATCCGTCTGTGTGTATGTGTGTTTATGCAAATGTGTATATGTGGGTGTGTGAATGTATGTGTGTATGCATGTGTGTATATGTGTATGTGTGTATGAATGCATGTGTGTATATGTGTGTGTATGTATGCACACATGTGTGTATGTATGTGTGTATATATGTGTCTGTATGTATGTGTGTATGCATGTGTGTGTGTATGTGTTTGCATGCATATGTGTATATATGTGTGTGTATGTATGTGTGTATGTATGTGTGTATGCATGTGTGTGTATGTATGCATGTGTGTATATGTGTATGTGTGTGTATGCATGGATGTGTGTATATGTGTGTATGTATGCATGTGTGTACATGTGTGTGTGTATGTATGCTCTAGCTTCCTATCTCTATCTTCCTCTCTTTCATCTCTTTTTATCTCTTTCTCTCTCTCTCTCTCTTTATCTCTCTATCTCTCTATCTATCTTTCTCTCTCATCTCTCTCTCCCCCCTCTCTCTCTCTCTTCTCTCTCTCTTTCTCTTTCTATCTCTCTCTCTCTCTCGCAACTCTCTCTCTTTCTCTCTCTATCAATAGAGAATAAAACAATCACTTACAGTTATGTCCCTCTTTTGGATCGTTGTCGTCAAAGCTTAATGTATGTCGTCTATGGTCGAATTCCATAGAATGGATGCCAAAAAACTTCAGCAAAGTTAAAGAGAAGAGAAATTATAAGACCCAAAGCATAGAGAAAGGCAAAAGCTAAGAGTACGTGCACCACTTAGCAAGATTTGAGATCTAAACAGAGAGAAAGAGAGTGTGTGTGTGTGTGTAGAGAGAGAGATATGTGTGTGTGTGTGCACAAGACAATGCAGGTCACAATTCGGTTCGCCATGCAACTTTGACAGAAGACAACCAATACTTAGTGTAAAACACACGCAAAATGTTGATTTTTGCTCTTAGGTTCCTGGTATGTTTAAAACACAGCCTCTGTATATCCGTCGATATGGGGCATCAGTATGAGCCTCGGTAATTTCCAATAAATTACCAATGCTTATATCGATAGATATACTGATGCTCATACCGATGCCCATACCTACGATCGTGAGACATCCCAAAGATCCATTTTAAATGTTCATACCGATCGTCACTTGATGGTTGGTATCTTTAAGTGGACTTTTCCAACATTTATACTGATGCTTGGAGTGACTTTGGGTATAGGCAGCATCAGTATGCCCCTCATATTTTGTAGTGTGTCCATTGGTGAGGGGAGTGCCAACCTTAAAAATAAATGGTTAGACCTAAGAGGTTGAAAAGTTATCCATATGCATTACTCCATGATGGTATTTGATACCTTGCAAAATTTAAAAATAGTTGCAAGATATAAAAAAACATGCCATATTTCTATGTGTACATTACATTTGCATAGTCCTTATGAAAACTTTATATGCCTCTCTTAAGCATTAAATAGGTTATCACTCTAGAGAATTGGTTGGAAAAATATGTACAACATGAAAAGATTCTTTTCTAAAAATAAAAAATAAACGAATACTATGTAAAAGAGTATCATTCTAGAAAATTATGTATAGTATGATAGAAATTGCAGATAACTGTTAAGGACCACATCCTTTTCACTATAAACATGTTAGGATTTTGCAAAACAAGCATGTCTATTTAATTTGAAACCTAGAAAATGACCTTTCGAATGATCCTTTGTGTCTTCCCTTTTCACCCACTTCATTATATGGGAACCTCTAGACTTGTGTATCATAGTCAATTAATCCTTCACTACACAAAAATAGGTTTCTATAAGGAATCCTCTCTTCTATTGTAAACAGGACATGAAGTCAAACGATTACAAGGTCATAGTGAAGAACAAGAATCCATTACAACACTTAGAGAATGTATCCAAAAAAGCAAATCTTCAAAAGGTGCAAAACTTTGTGAGTATTTGTAGAGAGACAATTTGAAGATTTTAAGTCTCTTTATTTGACATTGTCGATTAGATTTGTTTGCTCCAATCAAAAGCTGAAAATAAACTCGTTTCCGTGAAATATGATGTTTTCTTATTTTCGGTTATTGTTCATTCTTGGTGTCAAATTCTCTCATTTGATGACAATGTTGATTCTTTGTAAGTGCAATTGAGAAGAAAAAAACATATAGATGTTAGAGATGTATTGATATTACTAATGTGCTCAAATATGGATGTTTTTATGTGTGTCCAAATGTCCCTCTTGAAAGAACTTGGAGAAGCTTGTAGAAGGTAGAAAAGTGCGTTTCGAAGCGACGAAGTTTGGTCAAGCCAACCGGCACATGACCAGCCCTTGCGCTTATGGAGACTCAAATAGAAATTATAGGCATGCTATAAGTTCAAAGAAACACACTATGTACCTTGGAGCATCAAGGAGAATGAGTCGATACAAAACAGATAGGTTCGCGGGTCGACTAGCTCAAAAAACTTACTATTTATGGAAGAGACAATGAACTTCAAATGCCCATAGCGACCAGCGTGATTACAATTAGAAAAAATCCTTTTATGGGAGTGATACACATAGGGTTGAGTGTATGGAATGCACAAAGTTATAAGGAATAAGCAAAATATGCTATAGGAACGAATGCGACATTCACCGATGGTACTTCCTATTTTTCAGGAATATGCAGAGATTGACCCTGAGGTCGAAACACTCCAATTTCTCCCAATCTACTAAACCAAATGCTTTTAAAATTTACAGACACAAACTATACACTAATACCTTTCCAATGAGTCCTCTTGCACGTAATTTGGAGCTCTGGAGAGAGAGCAGAAACCTCTGCAAGATTACTATTGGCAAAGAAGATGATGTAGAAAATTGAAGGAGCAAGACAATGATGGTCACAAGTGTATGTATATTGCTTCCATGTAATGTACAAGTGATTTCAAGTCTTTATATAGACTCTAGGATTGTTCCACGACTTTTACAAGTTGAATTTGAATTCAAATGAAGGTGGGAATGGTTGTTGGAGGGAATCAATTCACTTTCCTACAATCTAGGAAAAGTGAAGATCTTGATTGATCTACTTTGAGGTGATTGATTACTTGATTGAATGAAACTTCAATCACCACAAATTCGTGGGATTTGGGCTCTATCTTTCTACCTTTACATGTGTACAACTCAAGGCTTTTACAACGGTAAATGAGACATCAAAAATTTCTCCAAAAAATACAATAAATGAGTATATGAAAAAGAACTCTCCAACGGATATTCTTTCGACGCGATAGCCTTCGATGTAGATCAAATCCACCTCAAGCATAGTGTAAGCTTGATGTTCCAACAGCTCCCCCTCAAGCTAAAGTATGCTTGAGTCTTCATTCTCTGATAGGTTGAATACCTACCATAGCTTTGAATCTACAAAGCTTTATTCCATCAAGTGCCTTTGTCATCATATCTGCTACTTGCTTTTCACTTGGAACAAAAGAAATGTCAATCTCCTTTTCCATGAGCTTCTCCCTGATGAAGTGGTAATGGAATTCTATGTGCTTGGTTCTTGCATGGAAAATAGGATTTGCCGCTAGATGCATGGAACTTACATTATCTCCAAATATGTGAGGTTTGGAACTCACAAGTCCCAAATCTGTATACAATGCTTTTAACCATATTGCCTCTTGAGTTGCTATGGTCAAGCCTTTGTACTCTGCTTCAGTTGAAGATAAAGCAATTGCTGGTTGCTTCTTGGAACTCCATGATACTAGCTTCGAACCTGCAAATGCTAAGTAACCAGATGTACTTTTTCTATCATCCTTAGCTCCTGCCCAATCTGCATCTGAGTAGATTTTGATATCCAAATCTGAAGAGTAAGGATAGAATATACCTTCGTTGATTGTACCTTTGAGATACTTAAGTACTCTCTTAGCTGCATCCATGTGTGGTCTTCTCGGTGAGTGCATGAACTGACTAAGCACTCCCACACTATATGAGATGTCTGGCCTTGTATGAGTAGCATATATCAAGCTACCTACCAAACTTTGATACTCTTTAATGTCTTCAATTTTCTCACCTTCATAAACACTTAGTTTATGATTCATCTCCAAAGTTATACCTGTAAGTTTAGTGTTCTCCATTTTGAACTTGAGAAGAAGATCTTGAATGTATCTTCTTTGAGTCAAATACATTCCTTCATCTGTGTATATCACCTGCATACCTAGGAAATATGTGAGCTCACCTAGGTCACTAATTTTGAACTCCTCTTGCATGTGTCTCTTGATCCTTTGAATGCCCTTTAGATCATCACCTGTCACAATAATATCATCTACATATACACATAGATAGATAACCTCATTGTGATCCCTTTTGATGAATAGAGAAGGATCTGAGCTGCTAGCTTTGAGCCCTTGATCTTGAAGATATGTAACCAACCTGTAATTCCAAGCTCTAGGAGCTTGTTTCAATCCATACAATGCTTTCTTAAGTCTGCAAACATAAGATGGATGATTAGGGCTTTCAAAACCTGGTGGTTGTGACATGTATACCTCTTCACTTATCCAACTATTTAAGAATGCATTTTTCACATCAATTTGGAGGAGTCTCCAATTCCTTGCAGTAGCTACACTTATCAATGTCGTGATTGTAGTCATCTTTGCAACTGGTGAGAATGTTTCCTCATAGTCTATACCATGAGTTTGTGAGCATGCTTTCGCAACTAATCTTGATTTGTACTTGCAAACTGATCCATCTGAATTTCTTTTAACTTTATATACCCATCTGCAACCAATTACCTTTTGATTCGGCAACATTGGAACTAGATCCCAAGTGTCCATCTCCTTCAATGCATCTATCTCTTCGTTCATGGCCTTTTCCCAATTAGGGTTTCCCTTTGCCTCTTCATAGGTTGAGGGTTCCTCTGAAATAGAGTCTTTTGCCAAGTATATTGAATGCTTTGTAACAAATGTGGAATCATATCCATACCTTTCTGGTTGTTTCTTCTCTCTTGCTGATCTTCTAGGTGCTTGTTTTGAGCATTCTCCAACCTCTTGCATCTTTGCTTTGCGTCTTGACTTCCATAGCTTGAATTCCCTTTCTCTTTCATCTTGGTCATCGTCTGTGTCACTTCTTGGATCCTGGACCTGTGTATTATGCTTGCTTCCTAATTGATGAGAGTCAGAATCAAGATCATATGGTAGTGTTACCTTTTGTTTGTCTTCATCATACCAAGACCTATGTTCTTCAAACACAACATCTCTACTTGTAGTGAATTGCTTGGTTGAAGGATTGAAGAACCTGTAACCCATCTGAGTTGAATCATATCCAATAAACACTGCCTTTGTTGCCCTTTCATCTAGCTTACCTCTTATTTGTGATGGTACATGAACATAAGCTAAACAACCAAAAACCTTGCAATGTCCAAGACTAGGTTTTCTTCCATGCCATGCTTCATAAGGAGTCATACCTTGAAGTGATTTGGATGGTAGTTGATTGACAAGGTACACAGCAGTTGAAATAGTTTCTGCCCATAGATAATGTGGCAACTTCTTCTCTTCAAGCATTGTTCGGGCTGATCCAACCAATGTCTTGATTCTCCGCTCTGCAAGTCCATTTAGTTGAGGAGAGTACCTGGTAGTCACTTCCCTTTTGATACCTTTGTCCTGCAAGAACTTATCAAACTCTTTGGAAAAGTATTCTTCCCCTCCATCAGATCTGAGCTTCTTTAGTGATCTACCTGTATGATTCTCCACATGTGCAAGATACTTATTGAAGCAATCAAACACTTCATTCTTACTCTTGATAAAGTATAGAACAGTCCACCTACTATGGTCGTCAATAAATGAGACATAATACCTTGATCCTGCCAATGAACGTTCTTGACTTGGTCCCCATATATCTGTATGTACTAGGTCGATTAAGTTGTTGTGGATGTAGTCTTTGTGGTTGAATGGTTGTCTTTGTGCCTTCCCAATCTGACATGCATCACACATGGTGATCATGTGTTGCTTTGATATGTTCGGCAGTCCTAGAACACTTTGATCCCTACATATATCCTTCAAGGTTCTTTCATTCACATGAGCAAGTCTCTTATGCCACACTTCAAGCTCACTTAGGGTTTGAGACCCAAAGTTGAATAGAGCTATGTTCCTGGTTTCTCCTACTTCAAAAGTAAAGAGCCTACCATGCTTCTCACCTCGGGCTATCTTCTTGAAGCCTTGACATGAATCTTCCACAAAAGCTCCATGTTGGGTGAACCTAACTTGCAAGCCTTTTTCAACTATTTGGCCTACACTTATTAGGTTTTTAGTGATAGTGGGTACATAGAGAACCTTACTCAGAATGTTTGTCCTGCCATTGGAAGCTTTGACATTACCAATCTTCTCCACATTGTGCTTCGTGTCATCCCTTGTTTGCACTTCATGTCTATGCTTTGGACTTCCCAAGTCAGATAGAAGAGCAATGTTGCCTGCAACATGATTCGAACATCCTGAATCTATGTAGAACAAATGATCATCTTCTTTACCTTCTTTGTGGCTAAGATTCATGAGAAGCAATGAGTCTTCATGTGGTTGATCTTCTAAATAATTGTTGTAGTCTCTTCTATTATAGATTCTATTGTTATTGTTGAAGTTGTGTCCACCTCTGCCTCTATTGCTGCCATATCAACCTCTTCCACTTCCTTTCTGGGTCTTCCCATTGAACCAGCAATTCTGAGTAGTGTGGTTGGTCTTATCGCATATGGCACAAGGTTGAACATTATGACCTTTGGCTTTGTCTAGCTTTGGTCCTTTCTTCTTCCCTTTCCACTTGCTCTTGCTTGCTAAGTTGGCTTGGGAAGTCTCTTCTTCATCTTCTTCCTTCTTCTTGCCTTTCTGCTTCTTATCCTTCTTATCTGCATATAGAGCACTAGTTGAATTACCATGATAAGAGTTACCTTCCCTTATGCTATTGTTGGCTTCTTGATTGAAGAGTTATCCAAGAAAGATGTTGAAATCTGGAGTTTGCACATCCATGATGAGATCATAAGCCATCGTGAAGGATTGCCATTGCTTATCTCTTTGAATGTCGTTGAGAATTTGTCTCATGATGACCTCTTCTTCAATCTCCTCTCCAATGGATGCTAACTGATCCGCAACCTCCTTGACCTTGGTAACAAACTCTGTGATGGTTTGTTTAGGTGTCTTCTTCATTTGGTTGAATTCGTTCCAAAGATGATTCTTTCTTGCTTTGGTACTAGCAGAAAAGAAAGTCTCGAGGGCATCCCAAGTCTCTTGAGATGTCTTGCATCCTCTAATATGTGGTAATAGAAAGTCAGAGATAGAGTTTAGTATGTATGACCTTGCTTGAGCATCCCCTGCGCACCAAAGTGTGAGCTTGTTTGTCTCGTCTTGTGTAGGTCCTCCTTTGGATCTTGGAATAGGCATAGCTTCATCACTTGCTACAATTCCAAAAAGATTTCTACTTTGCAAATAGGCCTCCATTCTGATTTGCCAAGCTGCATAGTTGTGTCGATCAAGATTCTCGATCATTGAGGGAAAGCCATCACCCATCTTGATCTAGCTCTGATACCACTGAAAAGACTTGGAGAAGCTTGTAGAAGGTAGAAAAGTGCGTTTCGAAGCGACGAAGTTTGGTCAAGCCAAATGGCACATGACCAGCCCTTGAGCTTATGGAGACTTAAATAGACATTATAGGCATGCTAAAAGTGCAAAGAAACACACTATGTACCTTGGAGCATCAAGGAGAATGAGTGGATACAAAACAGATAGGTTCGCGGGTCGACTAGCTCAAAAAACTTACTATTTATGGAAGAGACAATGAACTTCAAATGCCCATAGCAACCAGCGTGATTACAATTAGAAAAAATCCTTTTATGGGAGTGATAAAAAGAGGGTTTAGTGTATGGAATGCACAAAAGTATAAGGAATAAGAACAATATGCTATAGGAATGAATGCGACATTCACCGGTGGTACTTCCTATTTTTCAGGAATATGCAGAGATTGACCCCGAGACAGAAAACCTCCGATTTCTCCCAATATACTGAACCAAATGCTTTGAAAATTTACACGCATAAACTAGACACAGATACCTTTGCAAGGAGTCCTCTTGCACTCAATTTGAAGCTCTGGAGAGAGAGCAGCAGCCTCTGCATGATTACTGTTGGCGAAGGAGATGATGCAGAAAATTAAAGGAGCAAGACAATGATGGTCACAAGTGTATGTATATTGCTTCCATGTAATGTACAAGTGATTTCAAGTCTTTATATAGACTCTAGGAGTGTTCCACGACTTTTACAAGTTGAATTTGAATTCAAATGAAGGTGGGAATGGTTGTTGGAGGGAATCAATTCACTTTCCTACAATCTAGGAAAAGTGAAGATCTTGATTGATCTACTTTTAGGTGATTGATTGCTTGATTGAATGCAACTTCAACCACCACAAATTCGTGGGATTTGGGCTCTATCTTTCTACCTTTACATGTGTACAACTCAAGGCTTTTACAACCATAAATGAGCCATCAAAAATTTCTCAAAAAAATACAATAAATGAGTATATGAAAAAGAACTCTCCAACGGATATTCTTTCGACGCGATAGCCTTCGATGTAGATCAAATCCACCTCAAGCATAGTGTAAACTTGATGTTCCAACACCTCTCCATGTGTGGGATAATATGTGAGCATCATATTATGTATATGAGGACATGTGTGTATGTTTTCCTATACATGTAACGATTGTTCTCTTTCGCTCTCTCTCTCTCTCTCTCTCTCTCTCTCTATATATATATATATATATATATATATATATATATATATATATATATATATATATATATATATATATATATGAGGGCATGTGCCTATGCCTGCCTGTATGTATGTGTAGGGGCGTATGTAATTATGTGTGATGTGTGATTGTGTGGATACAAGTTTATGAGTGCATGAATGTGCATGTATGCATATGTGTGTATTTCTATTGAGATAAGTAATTATGCATGTGTTTCTATCTACGTATATATCCATGAGTGCTTGTCTAAAGGTGTGTGTGTGTGTTCTCGAATGTGTGTATGTGGATATGTGTAAGTCTATCTATCTAGATACCTATATATATATATATATATATATATATATATATATATATATATATATATATATATATATATATATATATATATATATATATATATATATATATATATATATATATGTGTGTGTGTGTGTGTGGTTTTATTGAGGTATAGATGTGAGGTTAATTGCTTATATGTATGTTCGTTTATGTGTATCCTTATGTATTTCTCTATGTGTATATGATAAGTGTCTATATGCTTATGGATATGAGTGTGCTTGTATGTTTGAATCTTAATGTATGAACATGCGTGTGCATGTTTCTTTGGGAAGAGTGTGCATGGGCATGTATTACCGAAATGGGTATGTATAAATGCATGTTTTTATGCTAAATGTGTGCGAAGGAAAACGAAAATAATGAGATTTTAAATTAAATCTTTCCTAAAACTCAACTTATAATGTCTTTGGAACAACTATTTTCAATCCCAAAGCTTGATTTCAAAGATAGATTTATAAAGCTTGTTGGAAGGAAGAGGTTCCTTCTTCAATAAGATATCTAGATGGGAGAGTCTCATGATGTTACATAGGTGATGAATGATCCTGTCACACTCATGTGTTGATGATGGTCGAGTTGAGACATGTCCAGTAAATGAAAATTTCCTTTGTCCCATTTTCCCTAATGTGATGTGAAAGAAACAGAGGGTTATTCTCATAAAAACGTTTTTTTGGATCACCAAGCTTTCACTATGCTTGAAATGAATTTCTTTCTCACTACCATCTTATGGATGGTGCTACCAAACTCTTCGTCCAATTTAACCTAAAGAATCTATGAAAGAAATAGAAAGTAATTTTAATAAGAACTTTTAGTTGGATCACGAAGTTTTCACTATTCTTCAAATGGATTTCTTTCTCGTTTCGACCATCACACAAAAGTAACACTTATGTGCACACTTTTTTTTTATTGATTGTATGATCAATTATGATCATTTATTTTGTAAGGTTCAAAGTATCTACCCTTGTGAAAGAGAAAAGTGAAAGGCCCAAACTTAACGAGTTTGAACATTGTCAATAAATCAATCAAAAGTTTGATATAACTTCAAGTTCCACTTTCCCTATAATGTAGGAACAGATTCCAATCAACCTCAACAAACAATCCCGCAAGGGTTTCAATTTAAAACTAAGCATTTTGAGTAATGCAAATACCCCAAATCGTCTATATAAGACCACAACCACTTTGTTTGTTAAGAGAATGATGATTTTACATAACACGGATACATTTTTTGGGTTATTCCTTGATGCCAAATCAACTCTCTACTACTTCTTCCTCAGAATCAATCCTCGTGCAGAGCTTGGTTCTCTCTCTACAAAGCTAAAAATCTAGTGTTTGAGAACTCATTATAAGGGTACTCTTTTTTGGTTTATGTGTGGATATTTTCAAGGTATTGGTTAAGTATGTTTAGAGAAATCTTCAGTTGAAGGTCGCGGATTCATCTTCTATAGATTCCTAAAACCTGATGATACACCTAATTAGTGTTAAAATCAATTTGTTGATATATTTATGTAGTGATGTGTGTGAACACTCTAGGACTGCCGGGGCACTTTTTTCCCTCTTTAGGAGGTTTTTTTCCCCCGGCTTGTATATACGCCTATTGCCCTAATGGGCTACTTATCTTTGTACATTCTCTAGTAATACATTCAGTCTTGTGTGTTGTGCTCCAAGCTTCTTCTTCTTCCTTGTGCTGTTCGGGTGCTTCCGTAGACGTCTATCTCCAACAATTGGTATGAGAGCAGGTCGTCGCTTCTTCTAGGGCGCCGTCGACACTCCTCCATTTGCAGTCTCAGATTCGCACGAAATTAGGTGAGCATACTCAGGGTGTTTCCGAGATCAAAACGGCTTTGCTTTGTGGTGCCGAAATCGCGATCTGAGCTCGTTTCGGCCTCCGAACGCACTATCGCAGCGCTTGTGCAGGCTATTTCGTCCTTTTGTGCCAAAGGTATATACCAGTTTCTGTTCGCCAGTTTAAGCGTCTCGAAGTCTGCTACAGGTCTAGCAGAACTCGTCTGGGCAGTTCCGTTCAACTTTTTGAGATACAGTCAATTTTCTGCATCAAGGTATTTTAGTCACCGGCCATGGCTGAAAGCAGTGATGTATTCCGTATGTTGGCTGTTGAGGATAAGTTGGATGGTACCAACTACCCATTATGGGCTTATATGATGCGACATGTACTGGTTGCAAAAGGATTGTGGAACATTGTGCAGGGTGTTGAAAGACGTCCTGTTACACCTGTAATGACAGGTACTGCAAATACAGGTGTTGGAGCTGATGAAGATGGTGTCGAAGATGATATTCCGCAGATTCCTGTTCGTGCTGCTGTTTCTGTTGCACCTACTGCAGAGCAGATTCGTTGGGATGGCAGAGATGCCCAGGCACATGCATTGATAGCTTTGTCTATCAAACGTGCCATTATTCCTCACATTCGCTCTTGCAGAACAGCAAAGGATGCTTGGGATACACTTACCACTTTGTACCAGGCTAGGAATGAGGCTCGTGTTGCTTACCTCCGAAAACAGTTGGAGAGTGAGCACATGAATGAAGGTGATTCTATGGACAGTTTTCTTACAAAGATCAAAGACCTGAAGGAACAATTGATTTCTGCTGATGAGGTTATACCAGATAGCTCACTTGTGTAGACCGTTCTGAATGGTCTTCCTGATTCATATCAGAGTTTTGCCTCTACTCTTCGGTTGATGATGAAAGGCAATCCGAATGCCTTGTCATTTGAGGAATTAGTCTCTGTTCTATTGCAGGAAGATCAGTCCAGGCAGAACAGGTCCATTATGCGTGTTGCAGATCAAGCTTTCCTGGCTAGTCAGAAGGGCAAAGGAAAATGGAGCTCTTCTACTAGTAAGCAGAAATCTGCAAATGCTGCACATTCAAAGAACCAAGAATGAGAAAAAATCAGAAAAGTAGAAATTGTTTTGTAAGTACTGTAAAGGCAATGATCATATCATAAAATTCCAAAACTTGCTAAAGAGGCAAAGAAGAAAGAGGCTGGAATGGTTGTTGCAGAGGCCTCTACACCAAAAACAGAGTCTGCAAATCTCGTGCAGGAAGAACAATGGGCGTTTACTACTGTCTGCAGTTTTGACCCATCTTCTCCTGATCAGTGCATGTCTGCAGTAGACTCAGATGTTTGGTACTTTGAGAGTGGGGCGACCAAACATATTACCTTGCAGCGTAGTTTCTTCTCTTCACTCGAGCCTGCCCCTACAGGGAATACTGTCACATGCGCCAATAACTCCTCTTATCCTGTTATGGGAGTTGGTAAGATCATTCTGACTACTGCTGATGGTAGTTCTTTCACTTTGTCAGATGCTTTATTTGTGCCAGGGATCAAAAAGAATCTATTATCAGTTTCTGCATTAGCCAAGATTGGCTTGGTTGTGAAATTTGTTGATGACAGGTGTACAGTCCATGATCTCTCAAATGGCGATGTGATTACTGCTTCTGGCATTTTATGTCGTGGGCTATATAAGCTCATAGACTATGAAAGATCTGTGAATGATTCGGCATGTGCAGTTCATGATTCTCAGGCTATGTCAGATGCAAAGCTTTGGCATGCACGCTTTGGTCATCTGAATTTTGCTAGTTTGTTACGCCTGCAGAAATCTGAAATGGTGTCCTCTTTGCCCAAACTTGAGGCACCTGGAAAACATGTTTGTGAAGGCTGTATTTTGGGCAAAATGCAGCGTTCTTCCTTTCCAAAAGATGGTTCAGTTCGGGCTACGTAGAAATTGCAGCTTGTACATAGTGATGTCTGTGGTCCTATGCAGACACCCTCTTTTGGAAATTACCTTTACTTCGTGACTTTCATTGATGATTTTTCCAGGCATGCATGGGTATATCCACTCAAAGCAAAGTCCGAAGTGTTCATGTGCTTCAAACAGTTTTTGCTTTTGGCTGAAAATCTGTCAGCATGTAAAATGGGCACCCTCCGTTCTGATCGAGGGGGGGAATATATGTCTTCAGATTTTAATGCATTTCTGGCTGAACGTGGGATAAAACACCAGTGTACCGTGCCGTATACACCTCAACAGAATGGAGTTGTTGAACGGAAGAACAAGTCTCTGATGGAGATGGCGAGGTGTATGGTCAAGAGTCAGGCTTTACCTCATAGTTTCTGGCTTGAGGCTATCATGTGTGCAGCATATGTACTGAACAGGTGTCCCACTAAAGCGTTGCAGTCTATCACTCCATATGAGGCTTGGCATGACCGCAAGCCATCTGTTGCTCATCTGCGTGTTTTTGGTTGTTTGGCATATGCATTAGTGCCTGAACAACATTGCAGAAAATTGGATGATAAGGCAGTAAAATGTATTTTTGTTGGGTACAGTTCTGAAAAAAAGGCTATCGTCTGTATCATCCACAGACTAAATGCATTCTCGTTAGCCGTGATGTTGTCTTTGTGGAAGATGCTATTCAGCCATTGCTTTCATGTACTAAGGAGACATCTATTAGCTCCAAAGACATGTATGATACTTTGATGCCTCTTTTTACAGGTGGACAGGCTAGTGCTGGTCCTAATGAGGCAATTTCTCAGCCTTTGCAGGTTTCATATGATGATGCAGATCATTCCATTTCTGATGCAGATTTACATGATGCACTTGCTGATGAGAGAGCTGATATTGAGCAGGCAAAAACTATGCCAAAATGGCTGGTGCAAACTTTGCGTGACAACAAATTAGATGCACCTTTGTCATATCGTACTCGTTCAGGCTCTCATAGTGCCTCCTTTGCATCAGATTGCTATGCTATGGCTGCATCTAGTCTCTGTGATGAGAATGAGCCTGTTTCTTTTGCTAAAGCACAGAATTCAGAAAATTGGATGGCTGCTATGCAATCTGAATATGATGATATAATGAAGAATGGTACATGGTCCTTATGTGACTTGCCTCCTGGCAAGAAGGCCATTGGCACTAAGTGGGTATACAAGCTGAAGCATAAACCTGATGGTACCGTTGACAGGTATAAGGCTAGGCTTGTTGCAAAGGGTTATGCGCAGGAAAGAGGCATTGATTTTGATGAGACCTTTGCACCTACATGCCGTATGACTACTGTTCGGAGCATTTGTGCACTTGCAGCCCATCATGGTTGGAATGTACATCAGTTGGACATTAAAAAAACATTTTTGAATGGTGACTTGCATGAAGAAGTGTATGTTTTCCAGCCCTGTGGCTTTGTGCAGAAAGGGCATGAAAACCAGCTGTGCAGGTTAAAGAAGGCGTTATATGGTTTAAAGCAAGCACCACGTGCTTGGTATGAGAAGATACATGCCTATCTGATTGCACATGGTTTTGAGAACAGTCCAACTGAAAGCACCTTATATGTTAAGCGTGCTAATGATGTGCTTCTGATCATTGTTGTCTATGTTGATGACATGCTGCTCACTGGTCCTATTGAGACACATATTGCTGATTTTAAGGCTGATTTGCATGCCTCATTTGAGATGTCTGATTTGGGGCATTTGCATCACTATTTGGGCATTCAGTTTATGCACGTTGATGGTGGAATGGCTTTGTGTCAAACGAAATATATTGACACATTATTGCAGCATTTTGGCCTTGAAGACTGTAAGCCTATTGCCACTCCTATGGAGACAGGTTTACGATTGAGTCTTCATGATGCTGGAGATGCATTTGATGTTGTTCTCTATCAGCAGGCTGTTGGATGCTTGATTTACTTATGCATTACTCGGCCAGATATTCAGTTTGCTGTCTCACAGATGAGCAGGTTTATGCATTGCCCAGGAGTCACGCATTGGAAAGCGGTTAAGTGCATCTTTCGCTACTTGAGTGGTACTCGGCTACTTGGGTTGTTTTATCCCAAGGGGGGATCATCACCGCCAGATTTGCATGCTTTTTGTGACTCAGATTGGGCTGGTTGCTATGACACTCGTGTGTCCACCAGTGGTTTTTGCTTCATGCTTGGTAGCTCATGTATATCTTGGTTGAGAAAGAAGCAGCCTACTGTGGCCACTTCCAGTTGTGAGGCTGAGTATAGGGCAGCTTTCACAGCGACTGTTGAGTGTGTGTGGCTCAGACGCCTTATGGCTGATTTGGGTGTTGGCCAGTCTTCTGCCACCACCATCTTCACTGACAGTCAGAGCGCATTGGCAGTTGCGAGGAACCCTGTGTTCCATGCTCACACTAAGCACATTGAGGTGCATTATCACTATGTCAGGGAGAGGTTCTTTGCTGGGGAGATCAGCTTGGCATATGTGCCCACGCAGGAGAACATTGCAGACCTTTTCACGAAGGCTCTGCCTAGGGAGAAGTTTGAAGCTTTCCGCAAAGCTTTGGGCTTACTTCCTTTTGTGGAGTGATTTCCACATAGCTTGGCACTTCCTTATACATGAGTGCCAGCTCCTTGTTCACCGCATCACTCCCAGGGGGGATTTGTTGATATATTTAGGTAGTGATATGTGTGAACACTCTAGGACTGCCGGGGCACTTTTTTCCCTCTTTAGGAGGTTTTTTTCACCGGCTTGTATATACGCCTATTGCCCTAATGGGCTACTTATCTTTGTACATTCTCTAGTAATACATTCAGCCTTAAGTGTTGTGCTCCAAGCTTCTTCTTCTTCCTTGCGCTGTTCGCGTGCTTCCGCAGACGTCTATCTCCAACACAATTCTCATTCATTTTTTAGTATAAATTGGGGATTTTATGCATTATAGCAAGTCAGCCCTATGTAGGAAATTCCCCTAAAAGGAAGTTGTTCAATTGTAACTCTACTAGGTGCTCTAAGTGCTTGAAGTCATAGCTTCCATCCAAATATAGAAGGTTCTTGTGAGCTAGTCAATGAGCAATCAATTTGTTTTGCATCAAATTGTTCTTGTTGATGTTCCAAAGTACCCATTGGGTTTTATTGCATTAACCACAAACCCACATGGTACATTTTAGTATCCAAAGAGCTAGGGTAGGTATGGTGCTTGTTTGTTTGACCATGTTCAACATTTGGCAACCCAACTTTTTCAAGCTTCTCCAAACCTTTCTGTTGGGGATTTGTGGACAAGAAGGAGTTTGAGGGTTTGTAGGAGAAAAAGGAGATGATGGAAATGGAATAACCTTGAAAACTTGAATGACTAAATACTCCTGGAAGCTTGAATGTTGATTACGTTGAAGCAATTACAATGGCTAAATACAATCCAAGTCAATGACTAAATACAACTTTGGAGAATATAAAATTACAAAAGACCAATTATCTCAAGTCTTCTGGCAGCGACCTCTTTTGCACCAGTCCTTCACTTGCTTCACACTTCCCTTGTGCACACCTTGCACTAAGCTTCCACCAAGCTGAGGAATGGATACCTTCGCGGCGCGCACACACCACAGACCTTGGGACTCTTGGAGTCTAACTCCGCCTTCTCTGCACACCTTCTTCTTTTCCTTCTTGCACTCTTCACTTCTACCTCTAAGTGTTGTCGCACACTGGGGGCTCTTCACTTGCCTTTCTTGCTTCCTCTGAAGCTCTCTTGCTCCTTACTCTCAATGTGTCCAAGAATAGCCTTTGCCTTCTCTTTGAATCCGCGGGTCCAGTGACCTCTAACTGCCTTGGACTCTTGGGCTTCATTTGATGTCCCAAGATTCTCTTTTTAGGTGGCGGCCAACGAATTGCTCCTTTGTCCTGTAGTGACTTTAGACAAAAGAAAAATTTTGATTGGGTGGCCTTATTCCCACATGTGCATACCCAGCTGCTTCACGTACCTTTACTTTCCTCTCTTTTTAATTTGTCACTTTTGTACCCAAGAGGGGTTCACCTGGACCCTCCACATTACTTAAAAAACACCTTTTGACCTTAAGAGACTTCATAAAATACTTCTGCAATATTGCCAAATGAACAATTAAAGTCTTCTTTTTATGACCATTGAAGGTGCAGTACCCGTGCACTTTGACCCTTGACTTTACTTTGATCTTGACTTTTCCCGGTTTCGACCTTGCCAGGGCTCAACAGATGCCCACCACCTAAAGGACTCTCCAACCCAGAGAGACAACAACACTTGATACAAGAACAGCTGAAGAACAAAATTGAACAAGAACAAAATTTAACAATTATAGGAACAGAGAGGAAATAAAGTCGAAAAAGAGAGAAAGAGTAGTTTTATTGATTCACTAAAGAAAATGAGAAGCAATATCCCATGATTATTGAATCCTGATTTTAACATAAGCAGAAGGAGGATATGGTTATTGGGAAGCTAGAACTAAAGCTGAAGCCAATTAATTTATTGAAGTGTGGCCAGCAAATTATTAAAAATGGGACTGAGATTATTGAGGAGGTGGTTGAGGTGAAGATGGGAGGGGAACAGAAGCTTGCTCTATAAGATGTTGGACAAAACTAAGGCAATTTCGAAGATGGTCCCTTTCATGCTTTATACGCCGACACGCAGCATTATCACATAAACCTAATTGAAAACGATTTTGAAGATCTTCTAAAGTCTGGGGCGCAGAATCCGCAATGTCTCTATACCTATCTCTCTCCTCCTTGAGTAAGCGGGTTGATTCAGTGAGGGATTGCCACTGTGAGGTGGCCATGCAATTGATGTTGTCTATAGTGGTAATATATTGCTGATGAATGCTAGCGGCCGCCGAGATTGAGTCCAAGGAAAACTTCGAAGCGTCAGCACTGCCCTGAGCAATGTTACTGGCTTCGCGAAGTAAGAGGAAAAAAGATGGTTCAGACCCTGAGCAATGTTACTGGCTTCGCGAAGTAAGAGGAAAAAAGATGGTTCAGACGGGGTATCAGTTGGAGGAACAGGTGCTACAGGCGGAGTTGGAGAATTGGTTGGAGTGATAGATGGACGATGGGTGGAATGAATATTGGATGGAGGGTCTTGGGTTGGGGGGTCGGCACTTGTAGTTGGAACATGGGAAACAGGAGGACGTGGGGGAGTACAGGTAGGGTTTTGCGGGTTAAGTTGGGTTTGAATGAGTGGGCGTAACGAGGGTGATGAAGAAGAGCCATGCGGGTGAACAGGATCAGGAGTATGAATGGTGGCAGTAGCAGGAGACGTGGTGAGGATAGGGGAAGAAGAAGGGGGATGAAGGGGAGGGATATCAGGGGGTGCGGAGGGCTGGGTTGAAGCGGAAGTTGAGCCAATGGAGAGCGTAGGGGAGGTGGGAGTCTGGGATATGGAAGGTATAATGGGATCTCTGGGGATAGCGGACTGATGAGCACATTGGGCAGGGAGTTGATATACCCAAGCCAGGAGTGGAGTAGAATATATGTTAAAGGTATGAGAGCGGCGAGGGATAGCTTCACGTAGTCTACGGGAGCGCACGCTCAAGGAACTATATAGGAGGGCGGCGTAAGGGTAGGGGCGGCTAGTGAGGAAGCAGTATAGTGAATCTGCAATACGAATGTCTGAGAGTGGAAGCGCAGTGGTGGGGCTCCTAAGTAAAAAGAAAAAGATAAAGGAATTCAGAATGGCTTGCATGCGGATAGAAAAACGTGTCGTATTGTCAAAGCGTTCGTTGCAGAAGGAAATAGTTTCCGAGTGTGACACCCCAGAATATAAAAATGGAGGACTGGTGAAGTCTATAAGGGAGGATCCTATACTGGCTGCAATATCAGAGATGGTAAGAGTGCCGGTGCGAAAATGGGGGAACAGCCTAAGAGCTTCATATACATCATTAAGGTTGGAGGGGTCCTGCAACAGAACGTTCACGTTCGCCAAGCCTAAAAGGCCTGCATACTGAAGATTTTCGACCGAGAAAAGATTGCTGAGTGCAATTGAAGGGAGAGATAAGTGAATACGTATGTGGAGATTTAAATCATTTGGGAGAAAAAGGCGCATATAATCGCCTGAAGGGGAATTTGGGATCGAATTACGAGAAGCAGAAGGAGAGGGAGAAGGTGAAGGTGGGCGAGGTAGCGAAGGGGGAGAATAAGCATCGGTGGAGTCTGATCGAATTGAATAAGTAGGAATATTGATAAGGGGAGGATGAATGACGGAAGTCGAGGCATCTGCTGTGGGAGAATGGGAGACGGGTGATGGGGAAATCGGAGGGGTAAGAGAGGCAGGCACTGTGGGGACTGGGTAGACGAGGGTGGGAAGGGTTTGGGTGCGGGACTGTGGAGCAGACTCTGATGCATGGTAATTTGGATTGGTAGAATTAGGATTTGGATTGGTTGAATTAGGATTTGTTGGTGGGAACGCGGAAGGTGTGAAATTCGAAGGATCGTCCTACGGGTTAGGAACAGCCATAGAAACCCTTTTGGGTTCTTGGGATTAAGGGGGAAGTGGAGGGGAAGCGGAGGAGAGTGTGTCTTAGGGGATTGAGGGGTGGAGATGAGGGGATTTGCAATGCAATTGAGGGTAGATGTTTGCGGGGGTTGTGGATGGTTTGGGGTGCGGGCGGACAATGGTGGAGGGAGTGGATTGTTTTGCCGGTTGCGGATGGTTTGGGGTGTGGGCGGACAATGTGGAGGGAGTGTAGTGTGCTGTCGGTTGGAAGGATGAGATGACGCGGTGGCGGAGGGGGTGGGTGTGGGTGGTTTTGGGCTGTTGAGGGCGAGGGCGGAGGAGGCCGATGTCTGCGGTGGATGGCGGAGGGAAGGTGGTGGGAGGTGGGTTAGGGCGGAGGGGGTAGTCATGGGCGTTTGAAGGCGGAGGGATGGTGCGAGCGGGGGTTGGAGGGGTTTGTTTGGGCGGGTGGGGCGGAGGAGAGGGATGTTGGCGTGTTGGTGAGGGGAGCAAGAAGATGGGGAGCAAGGGAAGGCGGAGTTGTGGGGCGGGTGAGGGCGGCGCCTGCGGTTTGGGAAGGATTTGGGTTGAGGGCGGCTGCGGCGCGGATGCGGGAGGAAGGCGGGGGGAGAGGAGTTTGGGGGCGGCGGGGTAGAGGAGGCGGGAGGAAGGCGGGGTGGGAGGGGGGTTTGGTTGTCGGATGCTTGCGGATGGTGGAGGAGAGGTAGCAAGTGGAGGAGGGGTGGAGTTCTACGGAGACGGTTGGCACTGGCGGAGTTCTGCAGAGGATGGGAGTTTAGGGCGGAGGCGATGGCTACGGAGGGTGGAGGAGGGACTGGAACCGGCGGAGGGCGGGGTGTGGCAAGGCCTCGGGGAAGGTTGAAGGTAGGATCGGCGGAAGCTGGAAGGGGCGGAGTTGGAGGCTGCGGAGGTCGGATGGCGGAGGCGGAGGGCGGAGGCTGCGGAGGCGGAGGGAGGCGGAGAGGTGGCGGAGGCTGCGGGCGGCGGAGCGGAGGTAAGTGGAGGCGGGTAGCGGCGGAGGCTGCGGAGGCGGAAGCACCGGCGGAGGACAGAGGCGGGGCAGCGGAGCGGTGGAAAAAATGGGGAGTGGCGGTGCAGAAGTTGGCAGAAATGGAGAAAGCTACGGCGGACGGAGGGAGTCGGAGTCGGCGGCTGGACCTTGCGGAGTACTGCGGCCGGAGAGGAGGGGGGTCGTTCGTCGATCCCTGGCGGAGCACGGAGGCACGGCAGAGCACTGGCGGCAGCGGGGCAGATGGCAAATGGGGAAAGGTGGGCGGAAGCTGAGGCGTGGGCACGGCGGAAGGGTACGGCGGGGGTGCGGTTCGAGCGGAGGAAGGACGCGAAGGTCAGCGGGCTGTCCAGGGGGGAGTTGGGCGTGGGCGGTTGCGGGTGCGGGTCGGGGCGGGAGTTTGTTAGCGTGTGAGGTGGGGGGGTGCCGGCGGGTGGCTGGAGGGGGGTGGTGGGTGGGTGAGGGCGGAGTAGGGGGTGTTTGCAGGTGGTTGGAGAGGGTGGTGGGTGGGTGGGGGCGGAGGAAGGGGTATTGGCGGGGGCGTAGGAAGGGGTGATGGCGGGGTTTGGAGGACGGTGGTTGGCTTGGGGGTTGGAAGGAATTGGTTGGCGGGTGAGGACGGAGAAGGGGGGTTGCCTGAGGGGGGTGATGGGCGGGTGAGGGTGGGGGTTGGAGGGGATTGGTTGGCGGGTGAGGGCGGAGGAGAGTTTGCCTGAGGGGGGGTGATGGGCGGGTGAGGGCGTGGGTTGGAGGGGATTGGTTGGCGGGTGAGGGCGGAGGAGAGGGCTTTGGTTGGCGGGTGAGGGCGGAGGAGAGGGGTTGCCTGAGGGGGGTGATGGGCGGGTGAGGGCGGGGGTTGGAGGGGATTGGTTGGCGGGTGAGGGCGGAGGAGAGGGGTTTGGTTGGCGGGTGAGGGCGGAGGAGAGGGGTTGCCTGAGGGGGGTGATGGGCGGGTGAGGGCGGGGGTTGGAGGGGATTGGTTGGCGGGTGAGGGCGGAGGAGAGTTTGCCTGAGGGGGGGTGATGGGCAGGTGAGGGCGGGGGTTGGAGGGGATTGGTTGGCGGGTGAGGGCGGAGGAGAGGGGTTTAGTTGGCGGATGAAAGGGGTTGCCTGAGGGGGGGTGATGGGCGGGTGAGGGCGGGGGTTGGAGGGGATTGGTTGGCGGGTGAGGGCAGAGGAGAGGGGTTTGGTTGGCGGATGAGAGGGGTTGCCTGAGGGGGGTGATGGGCGGGTGAGGGCGGGGGTTGGGGGCACAGCAGGACCTCGGGAGGCACAGCAGGACCTCGGGAGGCACAGCAGGACCTCGTAATCGATGGCATACGATGTGGTTGAAGGAGCGGTATTGCATGTTTATCATCACTGATGCTGAGGGGATCAATAATGAAAGAGAGAACACCTTATATAGCAAGGAGGAATGAAAGATTACCTCACAAGAATTGATGGTTCAACCCAAAAGAGAGCTCAAAAGAGAGGAGATGCAAGTTCCAATCTCATCCATCCAAAAAGAGAAACAAAAGAAAGGGAAATATAGAAAGTTATTGTGCAGAAGTAAGGGCCATCCAAAAAATGGTGCCTAATTTATTTGACAATGAATTTTAGTTGATTTTTAGTGGTGAAATGAGCAACAAAAAAAATGGCGCCCAAAAAGAACATGCGTGAGCATTTTTGTTGTTTATTTCTACTTATTAGGACAATTCTAAACAAACAGATTATTATTTGTACCTATAAAGCATTCCAAAACTCTTAGGAACAAAATAATGAAAATGAAATGTTTATGACTTTTGGTGGTAACCCTTGAGTCTGGAGATGTTTACCAAGGGTAGGGTGTTGCCATCCAGTGTTTCCAATTGCACAGCACCCCACTGCAGCATCTTCGTAATGCGAAAAGGGCCTTCCCAGTGAGGGATCCATTTCCCTTTGTTTTGATTAGAAAATTGTGGTCTGTGTAATAGAGCTAAATCACCGGGCTTCAAGTTGATGTGCCATAAATTTCTGTCATGAGTCTCCTTCCTCTGTATTTGAATCTTCTCTAACTGTTTGGAAGCTAAAATCCTGGATTCCTCCAGTTTAATCAAAGCAGTTAATCGAGCTGGAACTTCTATTCCTGTTTTCTCAAGTCCTTCCGTTCTGATAGAGCCTTTGAGGAGTTCAAATGGTTCAATAGGAACTAAGCCATAAACTAGTTGAAAGGCGGAATACCCAGTCTCTTTATAGGTCAGTCGGTATGCCCATAATGTACCCAAATAGGCCTGTCCCCAAGAAGTAGGCTGTAACATGCATTCTTTTCGTAACATTGAAATTAATACTTTGTTGGTTGACTCGGCTTGTCCATTAGCCCGTGGGTAGTATGCACAAGACGTCCTATGTAAAATGCGATACCTGTTGGAAATTTCCTATAGTACTTTGTTAACAAAATGAGTACCCTGATCGGTACAAATTTCAAGTGGGCATCCAAACCTGCAAATGATGTTACTATACAAGAAATCAGCCACTGTTTGTGCAGTGCAGTCCGTTGATGCAATAGCTTCAGCCCATTTTGTTGCGTAGTCAGTGGCTATCAGTAAGTACTTTTCTCTTTTAGGAAGCGCCATAGGGTATATAGGCCCGACAAAGTCTAATCCCCACTTCTCAAAAGGTTGCCAAGAAGTGGAAACTACCAAAGGGTTATGCCTTTGCTTGGTGGGTTTAGGGCCACACCTCTGGCACACATCACATGTTCTTCTCCAATCATCTGCATCCTTAAAAAGTGTAGGCCACCATAGACCAGCATCCAGTATTCTCTAGCTCATGATATGCCCTGGAAGGTGCCCACCACATGTTCCTTCATGTGCAGATTGCAGTATTTCCCTCACTTCATCTTCCTCTAAGCATTTCCTAACCCTGTCATCCTTGCCCTGTCTATATAATTTACCCTCAATGAAAGTATATGGTCTACTCTTGATAAGCAGTCTCTTCCTTTGTACAGTACTAGCACTTTCTGGATACAGCCCAGTATTAATGAACTGCTTAATATCATCATACCATCCTTGAGCTTGTACAGCAAACAAGTGGGCATCGGGGAAATCATCATTGATCCCACTAGTTTGATCCATCATATTTATTCTGGACAAGTGATCCGCCATCACATTCTCTCTTCCTGGTTTATGGATTACCGAGAAATCAAATTCTTGGAATAACAGTAACCACCTCCATATTCTACCAGTAGCTTGTGGTTTGTTGAGTAAGTACTTGAGAGGCTGGTGATCAGTTATAATGACGAATTTCACTCCTAATAAGTAATGCCGAAATTTTTGGACAGCAAAAACCATTGCTAAGGCTTCTCTTTCTGTAGTGTTGTAGTTTCTTTCAGCCTTAGTTAAAATTCTACTGGCGTATTGAATTGGTCTGTCCATCTTAAATTCTTCACTAGGTTGTGTTAGGACCGCCCCAACTGCATATGCACTGGCATCCACGTGTAAATGAAATATTTTTTACCACTCCGGTGTGATCAAAATAGGAGCAGACACTAACCTAGCCCTTAGTGTTTGATATGCTGTTTCCTCCTCTTCTTCCCATTTAAAAGGAACCTCCTTGCCTGTGAGCCTAGCCAAAGGTCTGGCTATATCTGCATACATCTTAATAAATCTGCGGTGGTATCCTGTGTGGCCTAGAAAACTTTGAATCTCCTTTGAAGATTTAGGCCTGGGTAATTTTAAGATAGCTATGATTTTGTCTGGGTCAGGTGCCATACCTTTGGAAGATACCACATGCCCTAACAAAGTACCTTCAGTCACCAAAAAGTGGCATTTGTTTGGATTCAGTTTCAGCTTCGTTTCTCTACACCTCTCAAAAACTTGTTTTAATTGAAGCAGATGCTTCGCTAAACAGTCCAATGGAGTTTCTTTAAGAGTGCGTGAAAAAGATGGAAAGTCATCCATGACGACTCAAGTAGCAATGGTCCAAAAATGAGATTAACTGTTCGGTTGAAGGTAGCGGGAGCATTTCTTAACCCAAATGGCATCTTCAGATATACATAAGTTCCCCAAGGAGTAATGAATGCTGTCTTCTCCCGGTCCCCAGGGTGAATAGATATTTGATTATAACCACTGAATCCGTCCATGAAGCTATAAATGGAATGGCCAGCTACTTCTTCTATGACCTGCTCAGCAAATGGCATTGGAAATTTGTCTGGAATCGTGACCTTGTTCAATGCCCTAAAATCCACACAGATTCTGATCTTGTTAGTATTTTTCTTTGGCACGATCACCATGGGAGATAGCCACTCCGAATGTTCTACAGGAATGATAATTCCTGCATCTTCCATTTTCTGAATCTCTGAATAAACAGCTTCCGCATACTTGGGGTTCAACCTATAACTTTTCCCTCTCACCGGCTTTGCTCCTTCTATCAACGGAATTCTGTGTTCTCCATAACTAGATGGTACTCCTTCTAGATCCTTATAATGCCATGCAAAAACATCTGTGTAGTGGGTCAAGAATGATCTGACCTTTTCCAGAAGCTCTGGGTAGTTCCACAACCAGGTGGCCACCAAAACTGGCTTGTGATTGTTCTGAATATCTAAATGTATTTCTTTGACCGGATCCCTTTCTACCATACTCTCTTTGTGCTCAGTTCCTACCTTGTCTTCTTCCACTAGTCTTTTGTGCATTGCTTCATACGCAGGTGTCTCCTGAATTTCAATGTGTTCCTCTTTTTCCTGCATCCATCCTGTAGGTATTTCTTGAATAGGAAAAGAGTATTCTTCACTAGATTCAGTTACCTTGCCTTTAGCCTTGGCCTCTGCCTTATTTGTAAATTTGATATCTTCCTCTGAGTTGTAGTTGAGGGGTGTCTTTCTGCCCCTTCTGTGGTCCGTGATAGGCTCTCCCAATCCATCAGCCTGGACTTTTTTGTCATCTTCATCATAATCCTCAGTTGTGCAAGGATTATTGAGAAAAATTCCAAAACAAGAAGAAGAGTTGCCTGCATGCAGCCACCTTAGAATATCCTCTTCTTCCTCAAAATCTATTTGAGGTTGCTCTTCTGGTTCTGGTTCCATGCAAATACCAACCTTTTGCATCATGCTAGTGTTTCCTTGATTATCCGGGCCGTCTTCCAAGTGAAGCTGCGTCAGCTCTTGCCCTTTCTTTTGTACCCACATAGTGTCCTTGCCCCAATCATGAATGACACTTGCATGTCTAAACCATGGTCTCCCAATTAAGAGTGGAAATCCTTCTTCAACCTAGGGCAATCTTAAAACAACAAAATGCAGTATGAACACATTACCTTTTATTTCAAGTGGGACTTTTGGAATCACTCCAACAGGCCTCACTTTGCTCTGATCTGCCAAAGTAACAGTGAAATTTGCAGGCCTTGAAGGGTGAAGCCCAATCTTTTCCATTGTATGTTCAGGCATCAAGTTGATGCCAGAACCACCATCCACAATAACACCCTGAAATTCATGACCTTTAATAGATACTGTCAGTCGAGGACTCTTATAATCTGTAAGAGGTGCTTCTCCTATAATTATCCCTTTATGTAAAACAGCAGTCTTTGCCACTAAACTTGTAGTAGAAGCCTCATCAATTATCTGCAACAACTCTTACCTGAATTTTCCATCCATCTTTATTAGATCAAAAATGCTAACCTCCTTTTTCATAGACTTGAGTAGTTTTGAAGCTTCCGACTCGGTAAAGGAATGGGCTCCACTTGACTTATCCAACTCTTCCTGAGCCCTGATGAAAGCATGCCCAATTACATCACTGGTGCCTATGAAGTTTTCCTTTTGTTTTGCCCCAATGACATCACTGGTGCCTATGAAATTTTCCTTTTGTTTTGGGTCTGCACCTGTGATTGCTTTGTCTTCAGCTGCAACTTTTTTTTTGTCGAATCCCCTAATCATTGATTCTTGACTTACTTCCACTTGAGCCTTCCCCTTGCTTCTTGTTTGTACTGCAAAAGATTCAAGTTCTTCTAATTGTACCACCCTTGTAGACGGTGAGGGCTCATTGACCAGTGGTAATGTTTCCTCCTTGTGTACAGAGATCATTTGGATATGGGGTCCGGATGTAGAGGCTTGATTTTTAGGACAACAGTTTGTAAAGTGATCCCTGGCCTCTGGACAGTTTCTGCAAGGGGGGGCATTCTCCGGGAGAGTGCACCTAGACTGATAGTGCCCGCACTCTCCACATCTGAAACAAATGATGGGTCTTCTAGGCCCGTTTGCAAAATTATTCCTTGGTCTAGGATTATAGTTGTTACCTGGGTTTGCTGCGGCTGCCATTACATTTGCTAGTGGCAGAAGTCCTCCTTGTGTCCAATATGTCGTCGCAGGCATTCCCCTAGATTGGCATTCATGGGCCTCGTGGCCAACCTTCCTGCATAATTGACAAGTCACGTTTAGCAGAGGACATTCACTTACTATGTGCCCTTGCTTGCCACACATGGAGCACCATAGTCCACTCTTGATAACACCTCCTTTGAGTTCTTGCAGTTCCTGTCTCAGCTGAGCTAATTCTTCTGCTTGGGCCTCCTCTTCCTTTTGGAGCTTGAGTGCTTCAATCTCCCTTCTCAACTGAGCCACAGCAGTCTCCTCTTTTGTGTAGGGCTTATTTCTTTTCAAGCCCTCCAGCTCCCTTCTTAACTGGATCATTGGATCCTCCGTTTTTGTACCATATGTTGGTTGGGAGGAAGTTGCACCATACTGGTGCCTTATCTGCTCCAAGCGGGTGGCCGTATTGATGAACTCCTCAACAGAGGCGGTAGGTAATACTAACTCTTTTATTTTGCATTGGGTGACCACAGGTAGGGGTTTGGCTAACCACTTCTTGACGAAGAAGTCATGCGGTGGATCTGGTAGTTTAGCCATCAATGCTTTGGCCCTGGTCACAAACTCTGGGAAATTTTCTCCTTGACCCAATCTTAGGTTTTCTAGCTCTTCTATAATGATTTCCGCAGTGTTGTCATGCTGGAACTGATTTTAAAAAGCCTCCTTCATCAAATCCCAAGAGATAAAGTGGTTTTCAGCAAACTGGCTAAACCACTTGTCTGCCAATCCTTCCAATGTGGCAGGGAAGAGTATCAAGAAGGCATCTTCCCTACCCATTAGACCTCTAGTCTTACACAATGCTTGAAATCTTCGAATGTGCTCATCTGGATCCTCATGAGCTAAACCTCTGAAAGACGGAAATTTTATGTTTAATCTGGAGAGTAAAGTTTCTAGGTCTACCTGTCCTGCCATGCTTCCGACAGATGAAGTTGATGAAAGTGGACTCGATGATCCTCTGACTGCCTTTCTTCTTGTCTGCTTGCACTTGACCCTCAATGTTTGTGACCGGGTCGTGGTCATGAGCTGCTCATAGTCCACTTAAAATGAGACACTTGATAAAAGTATGTACCTTTTGGCCCACTGAGTAGTGCTGTCAACACTAGAATATTGCTCTCCAATGAGAATATATCTTCTCCTATGCTCAAATCTCCTTGGATATCCCACCGGGTGTGCCAAATTTGTTGGGGATTCGTGGACAAGAAGGAGTTTGAGGGTTTGTAGGAGAAAAAGGAGATGATGGAAATGGAATAACCTTGAAAACTTGAATGACTAAATACTCCTGGAAGCTTGAATGTTGATTACGTTGAAGCAATTACAATGGCTAAATACAATCCAAGTCAATGACTAAATACAACTTCGGAGAATATTCAATTACAAAAGACCAATTATCTCAAGTCTTCTGGCAGCGACCTCTTCTGCACCAGTCCTTCACTTGCTTCACGCTTCCCTTGTGCACACCTTGCACTAAGCTTCCACCAAGCTGAGGAATGGATACCTTCGCCGCGCGCACACACCACAGACCTTGGGACTCTTGGAGTCTAACTCCGCCTTCTCTGCACACCTTCTTCTTTTCCTTCTTGCACTCTTCACTTCTACCTCTAAGTGTCGTCGCACACTGGGGGCTCTTCACTTCCCTTTCTTGCTTCCTCTGAAGCTCTCTTGCTCCTTACTCTCAATGTGTCCAAGAATAGCCTTTGCCTTCTCTTTGAATCCGCCGGTCCAGTGACCTCTAACTGCCATGGACTCTTGGGCTTCCTTTCATGTCCCAAGATTCTCTTTTTAGGTGGCGGCCAACGAATTGCTCCTTTGTCCTGTAGTGACTTTAGACAAAAGAAAAATTTTGATTGGGTGGCCTTATTCCCACATGTGCATACCCAGTCGCTTCACGTACCTTTACTTTTCTCTCTTTTTAATTTGTCACTTTTGTACCCAAGAGGGGTTCACCTGGACCCTCCACATTACTTAAAAAACACCTTTTGACCTTAAGAGACTTCATAAAATACTTCTGCAATATTGCCAAATGAACAATTAAAGTCTTCTTTTTATGACCATTGAAGGTGCACTACCCGTGCACTTTGACCCTTGACTTTACTTTGATCTTGACTTTTCCCGGTTTCGACCTTGCCAGGGCTCAACACTTTCCAAACTTGTTCATGTTTGGGAAAGAGGAATGTCTAGAAGAAAAATGAAATAGGTGATGAATGTGAATCATCCTTAGATTTGGCCCTATTATACTTTTGGTCACATGTATTTGTTGTGAGGACATGGTGAGAAAGGTTCCAGAGATGAGCGTGTGCTGCACAAAACCTACTCTACACCTACCAATTTATCTCTAGGGATGCTTAGTATACCTTAGTAGCTTCACAATGATGCATTTAGAACCACTAAGGACTTTGGAACATCATTTCCAAATGTTTTCATCAAAATAGATAACTTCCATATGCTAGAAATATGAGGAACCTTCTATTTTAGGACTCAAAGGTCTTTGTATAATGTTCAGAGCTAATCTAATGAAGCTACAAGATAATGCATCTACCATTGTATTTCTCTTGACTTTTCTATACAAAGTTTCCAAATTCAATTCTTGGAGCAAATCATCCTTTCTAGCATGTCTGCTGTGGAGATCAAACTAGGAACATAAGTACTTCATTTTGTGATGCTCTCTGAAGACTTTGACAGTCTCTTCATCTACATAGTATCTCTAAAGCTCCAAAGAACTATTTTGAATAGTTCTTGTTCATGGATAGGCCAATTTCTTACTTTTGAAAGCAAATGGTCTACCATCTTGAACTAAAAGTGCGCCAAATGTGATTAAACTAGCGTCAATTTCAAGTTCAAAAGTTTCTTGTGGATCTACTATTAACAAAACTAGGCCACTTTAAAGGGCTTGTGTTAATGCATCAAAGACTTGTTATTTTTCACTAATCCATACAAATATTTGGTTGTTTTGCATCAAATCAGTAAAGGGCAAAGCTATGTTATGAATATCTAGCAATGAATGTTCCAAAAAATCTTGATAATCTTAAAAATGATTTTACTTGATGCACATTCAAAGGAATCCGCAAACTATGGATCACAAGACATTTCTATGGATCCATGCTAATTCGATCTATGGAAATTATAGATCCTAAGTACTCAACCTTGGATAGAAATAGTTGTGTCTCCTCGGGGTTGATGTACAGAGTATTCGCATTCAACATCTTTAAAAATGTATGTAAATAACATTCATCTTCTTTCACAATTATATTGTAAACCAACAATCATCCACAAAATCAACTACAAACTCACCAATTAAAGGAAGAAAAATAATACTCATGCGAATCATAAAAGTAGATCAAGCATTTGTTAAACAAAAAGGCATTAGAAGATACTCATAATGAAAAATCTAGTACAAACATTTGTGTTATGTACATCCTCATCCCTAACTCTTACCTAATAAAAACCGCTTTTAAGTCTATCTTATTGTAAAAATAGAACCTTCTAGTACATTCACAATATCATCAATGTGGGGCATCAAATATCTATGTATTATTCTTACTTTAGTAAAGTCTTTGTATTCTATACACATTCTAAATGATCCATCCTTTTTGTGGGGCAAGACAACTAGGGCCACAAAAGGTGAATAACTCTATCTAATTACTCCTTTTTTGAGATACTCGTTGATTCTATGGCATACAGTGACCTTCTCTTGAAGATTTATGCAATACTATTGTCTGGATAGTGGATGAGCTCTGAGTTATAGCTCACTATCGATTTGGTGGATTCTTGAAAAAATCTTGTTGCTACAAGAATAGATCAATTGGAAGCAAGCACTTCTGGGCAAGGCAATTGGTTGCTTCTCATAATTGCAGAATGTTATAAGAGCTGAGACCCTTTGGAAGATTATGATTTGGAGAGAGAGATATGCACTTCCAATTTTGGAAACCCTCCTAAAGAATGGTCTATCAAGAAATTTGTTTTCCTTCTAGGGAAAAAGAATATCCAATTGTAAGAAGTCCACACCTTTTAGGCACCATAAAGTGTTTTTCCTCAAGAGCAACAAGATTAAAGCCAATTGGGCTTCACATGAGGGGGACGAAGGGGTTATCAAACTCCTTTGTAAAACATTCTAGCTCGGTATGTTCTTCCCATCCTTTGTGGGATTTGGGGTGTCCCATGGTGTTGGAGGATAAAAACTCCTATGTGCACAACAAAAGCAAATGAACCCTCCTAGGATCTTGAAATTTTTCAGACATAGGTTCTGTATTTTCTGAGTTTCTCTGAGTATATGCAGAGACTGAAAATGCAATTTTGCAGGCATAAACTAGACTTTAAGAGCTTTCAAATGAGAGTAAAATCACTCCATTTGGATACTTGATGATGCCTCCACCAGCTGCAACAAAACAGATAACTTGATCTCTTCACAGAGTATGAGTTAACTAGACAGACACTGTTCTAGCTATTTCTCTGCACATGTGCAGGCACTGAACCTGAGACTTATACCAGACAAAGTAGAACTTCTAAGCTTTCCAACAAGACAAAAATCATTGCAAATGGATTCCGGATGAAGGAGAAACAACAATTACAAGATTAGGGGGTCTGCCAAAAACATCTAGATAGATAGAGTGTGTAAAAGTGAAATTTCTGCAAAATATGCAGAGAACAGCTAGTAGGGGGTGTGCTTAAGCAAGGGGGCAGCTTGGGCACGTATTTCCATGACTATAAGTCATAATACAACTCATTAGAGGTTTTAAAGACCACATACTAACCTCTTTAACCAATCAAAAGCATATACATGTCAAAAGTGAGGTCCAATCACATCAAGAGGTGAGCTAAATCTCCTCTAATCAACTTCTTTCCATTATGGGCATAATTGGATGCCTCCAACTCGTGGAAATCAGCCTCCTTTGATTGTGGATGATGTGGAAGGTTCAATTTGGGGCATGTTCCCACACTCTTGAGCTTGAAAAACTTTCAACACTCCCCTTCAAGCTCAAGTCTTTTCCTTTCGTTGCTTCAGCCTATGGCTCTTATGTTGATAGCTTCCTTGAATCCTCCAAGCTTTGTACCTTCAAGAAACTTTGTCATCATGTCTGCAACCTGCATTTTAGTGTTCACATACCTTATATCTAGCTCTTTTTCCATCACCTTTTCTCTAACAAAGTGGTAATGAACCTCTATGTGCTTGCTCCGTGCATGAAACATGGGATTCTTAGCTAGATAGATGCTTGAAATGTTGTCTCCATAAAGAGGAAACTTCTCCCCTTCTACTGCCAAGTCCTTAAGTAGCTTCTTAAGCCATAATAGCTCACATGTCGCCAATGCTAAACCTTTGTACTCAGCCTTTGTGGATGAAAGAGCAACAGTGGGTTGCTTCTTAGAGCTCCAAGAGATCACTTTTGTACCTATCATGAAAACATAACCCGATGTACTCCTTCGATCATCCTTGCTACCTGCCCAATCAGCATCACTATATCCTTTGACACTTAGATCAGCATCATATGAGTAAAATAGACCTTGGTTGATGGTGTGCTTGATGTAACGAAGCACCTTTCTAGCCGCCATAAGATGATCATGAGTAGGTGCATGCAAAAATTGAGAGAGAACACCTACTACATATGCAAGATCAGGTCTAGTGAATGTAGCATAAATTAATGAACCAATTATGCTTCTATATAGTGTAATATCTTTTATAGACTCTCCTTGACCTGCAACCAACTTTGTATTGGGCTCCATGGGCTGAGAAAGTGGCTTACAACCACTCATACCAAACTTGTATAACACATCCAACAAGTATTTTCTTTGAATCAAGAAGATGCCATTGTGTGCATATATTACCTCTACTCCCAAGAAGTACTTTAGTGTTCCAAGATCAGATATCTTGAACTCCTTCGTGATATCTTTAATACCTGTAATATCACTTCCTGTGATTATCAAATCATCCACATAGATGCATATGTATACCATCTTGTCTCCTTACTTCTTCATGTAAAGTGATGGATTTGCAACACTTTCTTTGTATCCACAACTTGATAAATAATCCACTAACCTCTGATTCCAGGCCCTTGGGGCTTGCTTTAGTCCATATAGTGCTTTCCTTAGCTTGCAAACATGATTTGGTTACCTCATACTAGCAAATCCTTGAGGTTGGCTCATGTAGACTACTTCTTCAAGCTCTCCATTGAGGAAGGCATTCTTCACATCCAATTGATATAAGCTCCATTTCCTTGATGTGGCCACTGCAATCAAAGTCCTAATTGTTGGCATCTTGGCTACGGGGCTGAAAGTTTCATCATAATCTATCCCGTAGCTTTGGGAGAAGCCTTTCGCCACCAACCTTGCTTTGTACCTAACAATGGAACCATCTGAATTTCTTTTAATTTTGTAAACCCACTTATTACCTATCACCTTCATGCCTTCTTGAGCTAGTACCAAGCTCCAAGTATGGTTCTCATAAAGTGCTTTGAGCTCTTCCTTCATTGCCTCTTGCCATTCCTTGCAATCCTTAGCTTCTTCATAACTAGTTGGTTCTTTGTCCTTGATTACCTGAGTCATGTATGCATAATGCTTTGCAATGAAATTATCATATGTTAACCTTTGTACTGGATATCTTACCCTTCAAGACCTTCTTTCACTTCCTTTTGGTGTGGTTGCCATCTTCTTTCTTTGTTTTGCCACTCCTGGAGTTTGAATTTCTTCTATCTCTTCATCTTCCAACATGCTCTCGTCCACATAGCTTCCTTCTTCAACTAAAATCTTATCTTTGCCTTTGACTTTGCTTTCTTAAGAGCTGGTCTCTCTTTCCCTAAGCCTTACACTCCATGGTGAGGGTGTCCTTGTGTTGCATGAGTTGCTTGGACCACTTAAATCCATGCTTTCTTGAACTCTATCATCATTCTTCAAATATGTCTCACCTATGTCTTCAACCTCCAATGGACTCGTGCATGCATACCAAGGCTTCAACTCATCAAAGACAACATCCCTACTTACCTCCAGCTCCTTGGTGATGGGGTCATAACATTTATACCCCTTTTGTTCCATAGAATATCCCAAAAACATACCTCTTTCAGATTTGGCATCTAACTTTGACCTCAACTCTTGAGGTACATGTACATAGCATATACAACCAAAGACTCTAAGATGTGAAATGCAAGGTTTTCTTCCACTCCATGCTTCCTCAGGGGTTAGATGATGTATACCTAATGTAGGACATCTATTCATGATGTATGTGGCTGTATATGTAGCCTCTCCCCAATAACAATGCGGCATATTCATTTCGTTGAGCATACACCTTGCTACCTCTGCTATGTGTCTGTTCTTTCTCTCTGCTACCCCATTTTGTTGAGGGGTATACCTGCATGTAAATTGTCTTTTGATGCCATTGACCTGTAAAAATTCAGAAAATTCATGGGAGAAGTACTATCCCCCTCCATCGGATCTCAAAGTTTTGATAAACTTGCTAGATTCATTCTCCACCTGTGCTTTGAATTTCTTGAAGTAGTGGAACACATCTGATTTGTTTCTAATGCAATACAACCACACTTTTCTTGAAAAGTCATCAATGAAGGTTACAAAATACCTATTTCCAGCAAGGGATGCTTCTCTTGTTGGACCCCAAACATCCGTGTGAATGAGGTCTAAAACATTTGCACTTAAATAGGTACTCTTCTTGAAGGGCAACCTTGATTGTTTTCCTTGTTGGCAAGCTACACAAATTTCATGCAACATTTTAGATGTAAAATTTGGTAGGCCTCTTACCAAGCTCCTCCTTTGCATGTCCTTGAGCTTTTGTATGTTGATGTGACCTATTCGTTTATGCCATAGATCCAAATCTGCTATCCTCTTGTCTCCATATGTGACATACATTGAATGGTGTGGCTGATTTATGTCCATTGTGAACATTCTCCCTTGCTTTTTTCCTTTTGCTATGAGCTTGAAACCTGCCCTTGGATCCTCAACAAAACATCCTCTTTCATTGAACCTAACTTGATAGCCTTTTTCTACCATTTGGCCTACCGAAATCAAGTTTTTGGTAATAGTAGGAACATGTAATACCTTTGATAAGCACTTTGCTCTTTGATTTCCTTCCAAACTGATATCTCCCACATGTTGAATGATATGCTCTGAGTTATCACCTGTTTCCACATGCCCTTGATGCTTTGGGACCTGCAAATTACTAAAAAACTCCTTTCCACATGACATATGATTGCTACATCCACTGTCTACATACCATACATCTTCACTAGCTTGAGTTGTATCTTCACCATACCTCATGGCAAGTAAATAATCATTCCCTTGGCTGGATGATGTGTTTGCATAATTACCTTGCCCTCTATAATTGTTGTTGTTGCTTTGATCCCTTGTCTTTGAGCTCTATGATAGCATTCATTTGCAAAATGACCGGGCTTACCGCATACAAAGCATCCATTTGAAGTGGCTTGTCCTCTTCCACCAAATCTTCCACCTCTTCCTCTATTTGTGGCTCTTCCACCTCTTTGACCTGCATTTTCTTGTTGTCCTTGACCTCCATGGTTGCTTTGATATCTTCATCTTCCTCTTGTAGCACCTCGGTTGTGTCTTCCTCTTCCTCTACCTGCATACAACAATTGCCCTTGGCTATCCTTGGCATTATGACCACCAAGGTTCATCTCCTCTGTCACCATGAGAGTGATTAGTTGATCAAAATCAGGAAGAGAGTCCCTTACATACACTGAAGTTGTGAAAGCCCTCCATTTTTCATCATCCCTAAGTCCATTTAGGGTGTGGGCGACAAGATCGTCATCATCTAGGGCACAACCGATTGACCCTAGTGCATCTGCAAGCTCTTTAACCTTTAATATGTAATCATTAGCACCTTGAGAGGGGCTTTTCCTAAGATTATTTAGCTCATTCTTGAGCTGAATTTTTCTAGCTTTTGTGGAGGTTGAATACAATCTCTCCAAGCACTCCCACACCTTCTTCAATGTATCCAAATCTTGAATATGCCCTACCATAGAGTTGCTAATATGCTAAGATAAAATGAAAATGACCCTTTTGTCCCTTTCATCCCACTCTCTTACTGCTCTTCTCTGGTCATTGGTTGGATTTACCTCATCTATGTAGGGTTTTGGCTCTCCACTACTCACAAGTCCCCACAAACCTTTCCCCATCAAAAAATTGCTTATTCTAAATCACCACGGTTGGTAGTTTCCTTTTTCGAGCTTCTCAATCTGAGCATTGAGATCAGCCATGGTGCCTCCTAACTCTTTTGAACCTCCCCCTTGATGCAATGAAGTTGAAAAGGATGTCTTTTACCTCAAAAAATAGAGCTACTCCTCTTGATGAAGCTTCGTCTTTGATTTGATGATGTATTTGCTTCCCCTTGTTGTTGATGTGCCCGTTCTTTGCTGCCCTCCTTCAAACTTTGAGGAAGTCTTTACTTCACTTCAGTAGCTCCTTCTTCTCTCTTTGATACTCCACTTATAGCTCTGATACCACTGTTGGAGGATAAACACTCCTATGTGCACAACAAAAGCAAATGAACCCTACTAGGATCCTGAAATTTTTTAGACATAGGTTCTGTATTTTCTGCGTTTCTCTGAGTATATGCAGAGACTGAAAATGAAATTTTGCAGGCATAAACTAGACTTTAGGAGCTTTCAAATGAGAGTAAAATCACTCCATTCGGATACTGGATGATGCCTCAACCAGCTGCAACAAAACAAATAACTTGATCTCTTCACAGAGTATGAGCTAACTATACAGACACTGTTATGGACATTTCTTTGCACATGTGCAGGCACTGAACCTTAGACTTATACCAGACAAATTAGAACTTATAAGCTTTCCAACAAGACAAAAAGCATTGCAAATGGATTCCGGATGAAGGAGAAACAACAATTACAATACGGGGGGGTCTGCCAAAAACATCTAGATAGATAGAGTGTGTAAAAGTGAAATTTCTGCAAAATATGCAGAGAACAGCTCGTAAGGGGTGTGCTTAAGCAAGGGGGCAGCTTGGGCACGTATTTCCATGACTCTAAGTCATAATACAACTCATTAGAGGTTTTAAAGACCACATACTAACCTCTTTAACCAATCAAAAGCATATACATGTCAAAAGTGAGGTCCAAGCACATCAAGAGGTGAGCTAAATCTTCTCTAATCAACTTCTTTCCATTATGGGCATAATTGGATGCCTCCAACTCGTGGAAATCAGCCTCCTTTGATTGTGGATGATGTGGAAGGTTCAATTTGGGGCATGTTCCCACACTCTTGAGCTTGAAAAACTTTCAACACATGGGTACTACGCCCATTCACCTGTGCTGCTCCACTCTTCCAAGAATCAAACATCTCTTTATGTGAGACTCTCCCAATTATCTATGTTCGAACGCGAGCTCAATTTCCCTTCTTTATCCTATTCAAGGAGTTTTCAAAGGTATTCTCTTCTATAAAAGAGACGAGGCCAGATTCTCCAAAGATGTGCCCTTTGGTGGAGACCTTCGCTTGTATGGCCCCTCTTCTACAATTGTAACTATTCCTTATTTCAGCTTCTCGTAGGCGAGATCCGAGCCTCCTTCCTGGCAGAATCCAAACGGAGCCTCGAAAAGTTATGACTCTTTAGATGGCCGACTCTATCTTAATGGATTTCCTTGCATATCCAATGCATGCTCTCTTAGTTATAGTGTTCTTTAGGATAAAATTGTAGCACCAATATATCCTCTTTAGGATGCCGATTTTCCATGGTCCTTTCCTCTATTGAATGGCATTTTAAAACGAAGATTTTTAACAGAGAGGACTTCCTTTGACCAAGTTCCAGATGATAGGTCTTCTTTCTCCTATACTGCCCATCACGCCCACTACTCTTTCGTGCCCTCTTAGATATCCAAAACGCTGATGCACAACGCTTTCTTCTTTGCATGCCCCACCTGCACAAGGATTAACAAATCAATATTGTGAATGCCTTTCTGCCAAGTGATGTCCCAAAATCCATCGGAATGTGCATCACTAAATTTTTACAGAAGGACTACGCCCCTTCTCTCCTACACTCCTTAGATTCCAGGTGATTCCTTTCCCGTAATGATGAGCTCGACCATCCCTTACCAACATCAATCAAGCAACAAACTATTTATTTCTTTCTCTTTCTTCCCATTTCTCCAAATTTACCTTCAATTCTTGTGGATTAAATGCTTTTTCCTAAAAACCAAACATGATTAAAATGCAACCATTACTGGCTCTCCTCTGACTGATTATGTCCCCCAACCTTTCTTTTCTTAAAGCCAAGTATCCAAAAAAAAAAAAGTTCAATGCCTTGTGCTAGATCTGACGAAAATATTTGCCATTCTTTTTGTGAACTGTATATATCGTGTCGGATTTGATCCCACGACCTCTTCAAGCGTCTCTCCATGTAAAACAATTCGCATATTCTTAGCAGCCATATAACGCTTAGCTTTTTCCATATGCCTTGATGGAAAAAACTCACAGAGAACTTCTAGTCAAGTCTTTTCCATTGCCCTCTCATTCTTAAGGCATTCCTCTTACGACATGCGCTTTAATGCTTACCTCCAACTTATATCCTCTTCTTTCAGAACATTTAGCTCTATAAAGAGTACACTATAGATGTATATCTCTACGACACTCACCCCCTCGAAGCCTATGCTTCATCTTGAAGCAACAACCAATCTGAAAAACTTTTGGTATCATCATATGATCAACAATCATATGCGGTGATAAAAACAACTTGTGCCTATGCAGGCCAATGTAATCTGCCGTACTCCATGCATACGTTTCAGAATAAATAAAAAGGTCTATGATAAAAAAGTGAAGGAAGTTAGTCTTTTAGTGATGAGACTTGTGATGGCGTCTCACAAACATTGCATTTAGAACTAAAATCACCCTCCCAAGTCTTTCTTGTGGAAATGAACGTGTAGGTTTTTAGAAAATAATATTGTGCCTCATGCATCACTAGTAAAGATGTGGCCCTCTTGTGCTTACTTGAGAAATGCATACATTTAGCACATGGTACAAAAGATGAAGACATAAAGCGTTTTGTCATGATGAAATTTTCTCATGCATGGAAAATTTGCAAATTTTATTTAACATTTATGCACAAATGGAGGATTGTCTTATTCAAAACGAAACGTGCAATACGTGAATGGATACTCTATGTGAATATGTATTTCCATGGTGGAAAAAATACAAACTAAACAAAATAAAAAATTTAGGAGAAAATCTTTACAGTCATTTGTTTCATTCCTCACTTCTTTCGCTCTCTAGGTCATCGTGCTTCTCTTCATCTCCAATTCAATACATCAATGTCTCTATCATTTTGTAGTCCTCTCCCTTTCTTCTTTTGCAACGTTCTACTTGTTTACCCGCAAAATGTATTTCGATAAAATTGTTACCTAGTCCTTTTAATACATAAACATTATTTTCATTAATGTTATACAGAATATATGGACTAGACCAGCACTTTAACAATTTCCTTCTTGCCGCATATTGTGTATCAAATGAACTTTCATGCACTAGGAAGTAATCTATATTTTGAATCTTTTCTTTCCTCAACCGATGCCTTTTTTCAAAGTAAATTTTGTTTAGGATCCATGATGATTTGAAATTCTCTTATATGCCTTTGGAGCTAACAAATGTCTCCTTAGTACATGAAAGTAATGGCTAAATAGCATCTTCCACAAAAACAACATCACGGTTAACCAGAATGTATTTTTTGTATGTGGATGATACAAATGATAGGCTTTGCTTTCAAAATTGTAACCAACAAAAATACATGTCACTACTTTATCATCCAACTTTCTATGTTGTTGTTCAAGCACTAATGCATATGTTAAAACAACCAAAAATATGCAATTGAACAATAGATGGCTTCTGCCCATGCCAAGCCGCATATGGAGTGATAGAATGCAGCGCTTTAGTGGGACATATCTTGAGTACATATGCTGCACACATAACAGCCTCAAGCCAAAAACTATGTGGTAAAGTGTGACTCTTGACCATACACCTCGCCATTCCATGCGTGAAGTGTTCTTCCATTCAGCAACTCCATTTTGTTGAGGTGTACGAAAGTGTACACTAATGTTTTATTCCACATTTAGCTAGAAATGCATTAAAGTCATAGGATATATATTCCCACCTTGATCAAAATGGAGGGTTCCCAATTTACATGTTCACAGATTTTCAGCCAAAACCAACTCCCCCTCTCTCTCTCTCTCTCTCTCTCTCTCTCTCTCTCTCTCTCTCTCTCTCTCTCTCTCTCTCTCTCTCTCTCTCTCTCTCTCTCTCTCTCTCTCTCCCTCCCCTCCCCTCCTTCCCTCTCCCCCTCCCTCCCTCCCTCTCTCTCTCTCTCTCTATCTCTCTCTCTCCGCCCCCCCTGCCACCCCCTCCTCTTTCCCCCCACCACCCCCATAGCCACCACCCCTGCCCTCCCCTCCTATTTCCCCCCACCACCCTGGCAGCCACCACCCCCGCCCTCCCCTCCTATTTTTCCCCACCACCCCCACAGCCACCACGCACAGCCACCACCCCTGCCCTCCCCTCCTCTTTCCCCCCACCACCCCCGCAACCACCACCCCTGCCCTCCCCTCCTCTTTCTGCCCACCACCCCCGCAGTCACCACCCCCGCCCTCCTCTCCTGTTTCCCCCCACCACCCCTCAGTCACCACCCCCGCCCTCCCCTCCTCTTTCCCCCCACCACCCCCGTAGCCACTACCCTCGCCACCTCTCTCTCTCTCTCTCTCTATCTCTCTCCCCCCTCCCCGCCACCCCCTTCTCTTTCCCCCAACCACCCCCACAGCCACCAGCCTTGCCCTCCCCTCCTCATTCCCCGCAGCCACCACCCCCCCCCCCCTCCCATCCTATTTTTCCCCACCACCCCCCCAGCCACCACCCCCACCCTCCCCTCCTATTTCCCCCCACCACCCCCCAGCCAGCACCCCCTCCTCTTTTTCCCCACCACCCCCACAACCACCCTCGTCCCCTCCTATTTCCCCCATCAACCCCCACAACTACCTCCACTACCTTCTCCCCCTCCTCCATCTCCACCACCTCCACCATCTGCCCCTCCCCCTCCACCTCTGTCTCCTCCATCTCCTCCTCCACCATCCCCTCCTCCTCCATCCCCTCCACCTCCGCCTCCTTGATCCCCTCAAATTTCCCCCCTCAGCCCCCACATCCACCTCCACCACCTTTTCCCCCTCCTCGATCTGCACCACCTCCACCACCATCTCCCCCTCCACCTCCACCTCCACCTCCTCCATCTCCTCCTCCACCATCCCCTCCTCCTCCAACCCCTCCACCTCCTCCATCTCCTCTTCCTCCATCCCCTCCTCCTCCATCCCTTCCACCTCAGCCTCCTCCACCCTCATATTTCCCCCCTCATGCCCCATAGCCACCTCCACCACCTTCTCCCCCTCCTCCATCTCCACCACCTCCACCAACATCTCCCCCTCCACCTCCATCTCCTCCATCTCCTTCTCCTCCATCCCCTCCTCCTCCATCCCCTCCTCCTCCATCCCCTCCACCTCCGCCCCCATCCTCCCTCCACCCGCATGGTTGTTGAAGTTCAGTATGTAGAGGATGACTCTCCCAAGAGAATTCATTTGGTTGCTCACGTGTTTAAACCAAGTTTTGATTTGAGTCTACTATACAGATGACCAAAGACATAAGATGACCAAGGACATAAATTAGCTCTCTAATCATGCCTTTCATATCATACATGATTTGGAAAAAGTTCTTGATCTTCAAATGTTGTTACATTGATGCTTTTCTAGTATGTAGAAGATGACTCTTCCAATTAGGGAACACATTGGGCTTTTTTATTGGTGGAGTTAGAATCAACCCTCCATCCCACCGTTCTTCCATTCCACCATCCCACCATCCCTTAACCCACACCACCCACCATCTCTCTCACTCAATGCATCTCTTTTGGTCCTCTCTTTGCACTCTGTGGCTAGAAGCCTACTGTAGGAAGTCACTCTGTGGTGAGGATACTGAGCATGGGCTTCCCAGTGGATGGCTAATAGCACTTTAGTGTGAAGAAGTGGCTTGATTTTGTCATTCAGTGTGAGCTAGTGGTATTTCCGGCTCTTTCCCATAGAGAAAGTCTTCATATTTGTGTACTGATCAGTCCAAGTTGTCATCTACTTGTGTTCACTTTATCAGATGAATATCTTGTATTGATTCTTTTAATTCTGGGTTTGCATGTTAGCACAAGAATCAACTTTTGAAGCATTTACCTTGCCTATATTGTAATGATCTATTCAGAATAAAGAGCAGTTCCATCTTTCACAATTGTCATTTATCATTAATCTTCTTTTTTGAGTGTCTACATTACTGTGCAACTATTGAGACTTGCCTTCTATAGAAACGTTAACGGGTATATTTCCCTAAGGATTATCTCCCTTGAGTAGGCGAAGTACTGGAACTGCATGTTGTAGTCTCCTGCTAAAAGTAGATACCCCAGAACCTCCTCTACACCTATGGCTTGCATATGAGTTCGATAGTACTAGAAATGAATGCCTTGTACATCATCTTCAAAAAGATGGTAGCATGGGAAAAACTCTTGCCACATTTATGTCAAGAGATCATTGAATACATGAACTATGTTGAGCTCATGGAAAGTGCAAACTTCTTGAAGTGTAGACATCCAATTTCAAAACTTCTAGCCAATGTCTTGTAACACTAGTACATGATTTTCATCATTTTGTTACAGAAAATATTTGTTGATAGTGGACATAAAGATAAACAAATATCTATAATGCGTAGAGCTATTTGGACTCTAAAATGATTAAAATCATCTTGAGAATGAATAAAATCATCATTTAATCATACATGACAAAGATCTAAACTTTCCATAGAAGCTAGGGAATAGGAGGGATGAAGCCACAAACACAACATCACCATGAAGTTTTACTTAGGATGTTGATGCGGCTATTGAGGTGACCTTGAAAGATTTTCATAGAGCTCTGATACCAATTTAACAAACTAACTATTGAGACCACCACGTGCTAGAGAGATGACTTTCCTCCCACACACACACACACAAACACACACACACACATACATATATATATACTTGAATGAGTGAGGACCAGAAATTTAACGAGAGTCCACAAGTGCATATCCAATCTCCTCTACTCCTTTAGTATCTTTTACTAGATTCCACTAGTGCTAGGAGAACTTGCCACGTGAGTTAAGTCTCTCTCGACTCAAGTTAACTCATGCTAACTTGAGTTCGAAGGCTCATTTGGAAAAACTCTTTCCCTTGTTCCCCATGGGGGTTGATCCCAAAACGTTCTCCTTCATGACCTTGAGACTGAACGAATAGGCTAAGTGGATCACTTCTTTAAGGAAAGCACATGGACATATCCTTAACACTATTCTAGAGATCTTCAACCATAGACACAAGTGACCAAAAAATGTGTGATTCATACCTATCTAAAATGGTGGGACCCTTAGATCACAGACATACTTTATTACATTCACCACTAGGATTTGATATCCTATCACATCTTGAATGGGATTGTCTTTATGGCCACTCAATTTGGAATTCCATTCCATAGGTGTACCTACAAACTTTGCATTTTCCATTTTGAACTTTTTGATAATATCTTTGATGTACTTTCTCTTATAAGTAAGGTATCCACCATTCTTTATGTATGTTTCCAATCCAAGGAGGTAGATGAGCTACCATAAATCACTTATCTTGAACTCTTCCCTCATTTGATGTTTCATACTCTTTATGCCTTCAACATGATTCACTCTCACAATAATGTCATTTATATATGCGAAGAGGTATATGAATTCTCCATGTGATCTTTTGATAAATAAGGAAGTTAGAGTTGTGCTTACCACAAATCCTTTTGTATTCTAGGTAAGTAGATAGTCCATGATTCCAAGCTATTGGAATCTATAGAGGTCTTCTTAATCTACAAACATACTCAAGGGCTTATGAATATAAGGAATTAGGGAGTTGAACCATTATACCTGTTTTGAGATCTATCCATTAAAGAAGCCATTCTTAATATCTATCTAGTATATCTTCCAATTTCGGGTAGCTACAATACTCATTATTACTATGATTGAAGGCATTTTGTTACATGGGAGAAGGTCTCCTCATTATCAGTGTATTGGGTTTGAACATATCCCTTGGCACTAAATTCACCTTGCATCTATACTAACCTAGCCTCCTATCTATTTATGGTTTCATCAAAGTTCATCTTCACCTTCTAAATCAATGAAAGATCCAATGACCTTCATGCTTGATGTCTTAGGCCCTAGGTCCCAAGTGTTGTTCTCTTGCGAGTCTTCAATATCGTTCTCTAAGGAATTCTTTCACTCTATATTCTTTTCCCCTTCGTCATATGTTGAGGGTTCCTAAGATTTGATGTCTTGAACCATGAATACAGAATGCTTAGTGATTAATGAGGTATCATATCCATACATTCTTGCCTCTTCTTTTCCGTTGTGGATTTTCTACTTGTTTGTTGTGATGATTCTACTACTTATCGTAATTTCTAGACTTTTATTCAGATTTCTCGCAACTATCTTAAAATCAAGACTTATTTTCATCAGATACTACATATCAACTTACTATCAATCCTTTAGTGCTAGGATTATTAATCCTATTACACTTTTGGTTTAGGACATAGCCTATGAACAAACATTTGTCTCCTTAGGATCCACTTTTCCTTTGGTATGTGAAGCTATGTATACCTATGCAATGCATCCAAATATTTTACTATGATCCAATATTGTTCTTCTTCCACTCCAAGCTTCATAGGGTGTCATACCTTCTAAGTATTTTCAAGGTAGCATGTTGATAAAGTAAATGGTAATGAATATTGCCTCTTCCCATAGGTAATTTAGCAAAGCTTTTTCTTTACACATTGACCTAGCTACGTCCACAATGATCCTATTTCTTCTTTTTTCTACACCATTTTGCTAAAGTTTGTATCTTGTTGTAATATATCTTTTAATGTGGGTCTTTCAAGAAGGAATCAAACTTATGGGAGAAATGCTCTCCATTTAGGCTCTTGAATGTCTTACATGTTCGATTCTCTACAAGTGCAAGATACCTTTTAAAACATGAAAACACTTTATCCTTATGCTTCATAAAATAGAGAATAGTCCATTTTCTCCAATCATAAATGAGAGATACATTATACCTTGACCCTAAGGTATACGATTTCTTACTTGGTCCCCAAACATCAGTGTGTAGAGGCTTCAAGGTATCTCCATGTATTTATCCTGATTTTATGAAAGATTTTCTCTGAGACTTGCCAAGTTGATATGCATTGCATTTGTAAATCATATCTTCCTTTGTGATATTTGGTAGTCCAAGTACTATCTCATCTCTACTAATTTGCTTCAAGGTCCTCTCTCTAAGATGAGATAACCTTTTGTGTAAAACATCTAATTCTAATAGATTTTTTGTGCAATAATTGAACAATGCTATGCTTATTGTGTCTTCAATTTCAAAGGTGAATAGCCTACCCCTCATCTAACCTTTGGAAACTTTCGAATCTTTTGTATGGATCCTCAACATAGGCTTCAAATCCGTCGTGATGCTAGGTAGATAGAGAACTCCACTCAACGAATTCATAGTAGCATTGATGTCTTTACATTATCAATGCTCGCCACATGATGCCTTGTTTCATCAACTCTTTGCACTTCGTGCTTGTTCTTGGGGTCTTCCAAACATGAGAGTAGTGCTACACTCCCTCCTACATGATTTGAAAATCCTGAATCAACATAGAATATATGTTCATCTAATTTAACTCCGTTCACATTGATGCTCATGCATAAAAGTGAGTCTTCTTGTGACTGATCATCAATGTGACTGTTATAGTCTCTTCTTCCTTTGTAACCTTCTTGATAGTTGTTTTTAAAGTTGTTATTTTCATTTTAGCCATAGTTCTTGTTGTACTTTTCTCTAAGAGTTCCATCTCCTCCTCTATTGTATCCTCTTCCTCATTGGTTTCTTGGGTTCTTTAAACAATGCTTGCTTATATGGTGTGTAAGTCCACATATGGCACAAGGTGCAGACCTTTGAGATCTTACTTTGCCCTTTGTGCCTCCTCTACGTCTTCCTCATGAGATTCTTCCTCTACCTCTAAAGTGAGCTTGGGTATCCTTCATCCTTGATTGAACTTCTTCTATTTTTCTTTGGCATCTTTACTTCTAACTTTATTAGTACACATGGTAGAGAATTGATTACTATCTTCAGTACCTCCATTACTCATAAGCTTGGCTCCATGAGTGAAGAGTACTTTCTCTTCTCAATGAGAGATGCCAAACATTCATGAACTTAAAGTACCATCTCATACATGGCCACTCCAAGCATCATCTCCTATAAAGAGAGATATGTAAGTAAAGGTGCTTCTTCAAACTCATCTTCTTTTCTAGTTTGTTGCCATTGGTCCATCTTAATCCATCAATCCATGGAGGATCATCCACAAGTGTAATAGAAGATTCGTCAAGAGAATCAATTTTCATCAAGAATCCTCAGATTTGCACCACACTTTGATCACCCACTTCGCGACCATCTTGTGTGCGATTCTCCTTGCATCTAGAATGCAAAACCTACTAGAATCTTTCGGGTTACCACAAATCACACATTTGATTTCTCTCACCCTCTCCTATTGGAATCTCCCATCGAAATGAGAATCTCTTCAAGTTCTTTCTAGTTTTGCTAGATCTTTGTTTTCCGATCTCCAAAATGCCAAAAAATAGATAATCAATGAGAGAATGTTGGTGTTGATGAGCATGGAAATCCCTGCAAGATTGACTTGCATGCCCTTAAAGTAAGCAAGCTTATTATCAAGGTTGGTGAGCACCCAATTCCTCCTTTGATCCATGCAAACATCAAAAGCCTTCACAATTTCAAGCACACAAAAAAATTGGCAACTAGGGAGCTCATGACATCCTTGGTCACACAAAAACGTGGCAATTTCTAAGTCATTAATTTTGGAGCTAGAAGTAATGTAGGAAAGTTTTAGACATTTCCAAAAAGTGACAATACGATAAATATTATTAGGCATGAAAGAATTAGTGTCATCAATGAAGAGTCTCAATATCACGTGCTTCTAGCCAAGGGGAAGCAAAAAACCTTCAATCTTCCCAAGATGGGCTTTATGGAAGAGAAAGGGAGCCAAGGTCAACCTTGTCTAATGGAGAATTTTAATCTCATGACCTGTGAGAGATGTCCATTAATATTAATCTAAGTGAAGTTGTTTCCCATAAGTGTAGTAATAATTTTGATGAATTTAAAGCCATAACCTATATAGTTCAAGGACTAGGGAATGAAGTCTCATTCAAAGTGATCCTAAGCTCTATAAAAGCCAATTTTGATGAAGACAACATCCATACATGAATGCTTAGCAAATTTGAGGGCTTCACACATCCATAATGGCCTCCGAGATGCATCTTGCCTTTATGAAAACAATTTTAGTCCTCATTGATCCATAAATGATAGCATAGGATAGGTGTGAGTTTTCACTTTTTTTTCTACCTCTTTTGTGAATCTATTTAAGCACACCTTCATTAAGGAAGTGAGGCAAAGCACCATAGTGTAGTGCATCTTACCAAGCTAGTCATGATGGCTACACCGAGCCAATCTTGAAAGACTTGAAAAACTCAGTTTTGAAACTCTCTAGACACGAGGTTTTACAATCACGCAAAGAATCTATATCATCAAGAATTTTTGTGTCAATGAAGGGGGCATCAAGAAGGTGCATCATAATTTTTGGATGTTATTTTGTTCTAATTCTTGAGATGGTAGGCCATGCAGTCTTGCCTTTGAGGAGAGATTGGAGTGGATTCCCCTATTATTTGAGTAAAATGGTAATCCATTAGTTGTATATTCACACCAACCCACCAATCTTTAAAATAAATCTATAGTTTTTTTTATTTACTCTTTGTATTTAAAATTACTTCTAATTTCTCCAAGTCTCATGTGGAAATGGGAATTTCCATTGTTGACTTCAACTATCAAGACATCATAGCTTGCAATAAAGATATTTCCTTCTCTCACTACGAAAATGTTTAATCCCCTTTTGGGACTCGATAAGGAGGTATTGAGTTTGCTTATGCAACCAGCTTCTAGCACTTGGTCAGTAAGGCATGGGTGTTAGAAGCGTTGATCTAGGTAGAGGAGATGATCAGCTCGATCGGAGAGAAGGAGAGTGTTGATGGATCAACATGAAATGATGGAGTTTTTTGTCTCTCACTTGTGGCTTTAACGTGAGGACCAATGGGTAGTGATGAGATAAAAGTAAGTACTTGCATTGAACCTATTTATCAATGATATTTTGTTTAATATAGCTTTTTTCAAGTCTTGCTTTTCGCATGTCAATCTACAACTAGTGATTTGAGTAGGCGAAGCCATGCAAAACTTTGACTTCCAAAAGATTATGGTGGAGTTTTACTTAGTTCCAAAGGTCCTTCTACATAACTTCAATGATTCATCCCCTTTCGCTCCATCTATAAAACTAAACTTTCACCATATTCAAGTCCTCGTATAGGATGACCTCGAAGGGTAGGGAGTCCAATGAATACCAAGTAGATATTCTCTTTGAGTCAAAACTAGAAGCATACATGAATGCAATAGTGCACTAGAACGCGCCCTTCAAAAATGCCACAACCCACTTATGGTTCCGGTCCACCAAGGTCTTTGCCAAGCAAGCATCCCAAACTGGCTTGAATCCTATAGCGGTGCCACCATTACCCACAGGTGTTGAGTGGTGAGCCACAAGTGAGACGTAGATGTATTGATGAGTGCCTTTTGAAGTTTAACACTTCTGCTTTGATATCTTGGAAATGGATGAAGTCTAGGTTTACACATCTATCTCAAAGCCGCCATTGCCCTAAGACTACCGCTCTTGAGGGGTCTGATAGCCTCCGTATGTTGAATGAGACAGCAATCATTTATGAATCTTGAGGTCTTTGTTAGTGAGAGAATTATCCCTCCTTTTTTTTTAATGTAAAGGAAGTTCGGCATTAGCCTACTCTCCCGGACTTGAATTAAATAAAGAAAGAAAAGTACAAGAGAAGGGGACTAGTGCCCACGGGACCCCCCAAATCCCACAAAGCAGGTGAAGCTTTTACAGAGCTTAGATGGCATTACAAAGAAGGTTAATCACCCTCTCATCACCCTCATGAGGGGCCCACTTGGGTTTAAGCTTGTTATTGATCAAAAGGAGAACTTGATGATGCCTGAAGGGGGGGGGGGGGGGGGGGGGATTTCTTATAGTTAACAATCCATTTGCCAAGGAGGAACAACAATTTCTCAATTGACCACTCCTTGGGGGAGTCACCGAAGTTGAGAGCACATCTTTCCCGCCAGATTTTCCATAGGACCTCCCCTCTTATGGCATTCCAGAGAGTCGCGGAGCAGCTGATCGCTTCTCCCAGCAGGGCTTGCTGCCAACTGAGATGTTTCTGAAGTCTAATTTTCTTTCCAACCGTCTGCCAGAGTCTGTTGGAGTTGGGGCAGGTAAAGAAGATGTGTGGAACATCTTCGATAGACCGGTAGCAGCGTTTGCACCAGGGGGGAATCCCACAAAGTTTGCTAGCCTTAAGGTTGGTCCAAATTCCATGATGTAGAATTTGCCATAAGAGGACACACTTTTTTATTTCTATGAGGGGGTGCCAGATAGCCATGAACTTCATGTCCCACCGAAGCCGCGTCCATGACATGCACCACTTCCTGTTGAGGTTAACCTGATAGTCAATCGTTTCTTTGATGTTCGGGATTTTTGATAGGCTATTCCCGTTGTGCCATTTGAGACCTAGCGAGCTCGATGCGTCGTGTCCCATGAGGAGGCGAGTTTTGTTTCGATCCCAGGCAAGACATCTGATTTGCAAAGTGTTCCATTCTTCGAAAGAAATGCTGACGTGAGGGTCAATATCCTCGAAGTTGATCCAGCAGTTGGTGTCTTGTTTCCAGAGATGTTTCCATTTTTTGAAGCCTTTGTTCCATAACTTCTTGGCATTATGAATATTCCAAGATTCCACACTCCGGATGCCATGGATCGGAAACCAGATAGAGTCGTTTTGTATGATACCGGAAGCCCACTTCTAGTCTTCACTAATTCTTGTGTAGCTTTTGACTTTGTTCCAACTCTTCCATAGGGAGCACACGAGATTAGAGCCTTTCGGGAAGACGAGGATTGGGGAAAAAAGCAAGGTCAAGATGTCGAGATTCTTCTAGTTTCAGAAACCCATGAGAGCCAACTCGTTCTTGTTTCTGAAGATCAACTTGGCCCACGAGGCCTCCCCATTGCACCAAGCCTTAGTCATCCATTTGGCTGCCAGTTTGTTAGCCATGCACCCAATGTCCAGGATACCAAGTCCCCCACTATCTCTATGGCTGGTGCAGATGGACCATTTGATTTTAGGCTCCCCCCTTCTATTGTGATCGCCAGTCCAAAGGAAGTTTCTACAAATACTATCCAGTTTAGACAGATCTTGCTCTTTTGGTCTCCAACAAGAAAGGAAATAAATGGTAGAAGAAAGGAGAAACGTGTTGATAACGATACCTCGACTAGCAAGATTGATTTGCATACCTCTCCAGAATATAGTCCCATTCTAGCCTGTCGTAGGATTTATCCAAGTCGATCTTGAGGAAGACCACATCTAGTTTAAACTCATTTGCAAATTCAAGACCTTCCCAAATATCTATAATGGTTTCCAAAATTGACCTGCCTTTGATGAAACCTTTTTGGTCCTCGCTTAACCACGCTCTCAACTGGCAAGAGATTCTGTTGGCAATGACTTTGGCGATGATCTTGTATCCTGTTTGGAGCATCGTAATAGGATGTTGTAGCTCAAGCGTAAGCACCACCTCCTTTACTTGTCAATCCGTGGAGACGTGAGGACCGGTATGAAGACCACGAGCAAGTGAAGGCACAAGTGCGTGAGTGAAAGCACACAAACATGCACACACATACACACACACGCGCACAAGGTAAGATCAAAGAGAGGATCAATGGAAAGCTTCGATTGCAAATGCGTTCTCTTACAAAAGCTCTATTCTCTAACAAGCTAACCTCAAAAATGAGCTGTCAAGCTCTTTTTATAGTTTTTTGACTAGTTTGGTCCTGTCCAGACCTAGTGTCCGGCCTAGTTAAAAATTAGGTTCTAGGGCTTATTTGAGGGCTCAAACGGAGTCTAAAAATTATGAAAATTGGTAGGATGATAGTTCTAATACTCCTCAAGCTCAAGGACTCATCGGCTTGAACAAAATGGAGTTATAAAAATAGATCATGGTATTTACAATGGTTTTTACTGATGAAAATCACTATTTTTGTAGGGGATTCTTCTGAAAATTTGACATACACTTCTTGGAGCTCCCTACTTGCTCCCTTTCCTTGTGTGTCCACCTTTTGATGTGCTTCCATGCTTTGCCCTTGACTTTGAGCTTCAACACTCCCCCCCCTCTCGAGTCTGTCGTCCCTGACAGACCTTTGTTGTAGTGGTTGTTCCAAGTAGTGCCGTGAGAGGGAGTGTTCCTTCTGTATGAACAAAAGTCGTCTGACTTCCAGATGTATGCCCCACTTTGAAAATGCAGGCCCTCCCATCATTGGCCTCAAAGGCATCTCGTCTTTTCTAACTGGATATTGTGCACGTTGGCATGTGTCACATTTCTTCACATAGGTATGTGCATCCATATGAAGAGTGGACCACTAAAGTCTTGAGAATAGAATGGTCTTGATCACTCGGTCAAGACCAAAATGTCCACTTGCAACACCACTGTGTGCAGTCTCTAAGACCTTTAAATAGTCTGATTCATGAATGCACAGTCTTAAGTAACCATCTTTGCCTCTTCGGTATAGGTTCTCTCCTACTAAGGCATAGCCTTGAGCCTCTTGCTCCATGCTTCGTCTTCTTGCTAGATTGGCCTCATTGGGTAATCTTCCCGACCTCATAAACTCTACCAATGGAGCACTCCAATCTGGAATTAACGATACTTGATAAAGGGTCCCATGCTCCACTGGTGGTCTCTTTCTGCACATTGGACAATTCTTGATCCACTCATATATTGCTTTGTCCATGCTAGGCCAATACACTCCTAAACGTTTCAAATTCTGCAATGTTCGTTGTTTAGAATAGTGATTTACTTGCATTCCTTCATGGGCTTGTTGCAACCAGCTACTATGTTCATCGTCCGCAACACAACAAGCTAATACACCCTCAGTATCTTGTTTGTACATGCTTCCTGCTAATATGTGATATTTTGGTGATTTTACAATTTCTTCTTATGATGTTTTCACATTCTTATTTGCAGGGCCGAAGGTTAGGACTGGTACCAACTTATTTGCCCATTTAGGAACAACTTCTAAATTGAACAGATAAGCATCGGGTAATTCGTCAGACACTCCTTGCAGTGACTCTCCTGAAGTGATGCGAGAAAGGTGATCTGCCCGAAGGTGGGTCCTACCTTTCCTGACAACAACTTCAAAGTCACACTCCATTAGTAAGAGGAACCATCTTACTAAGCATCCAGTATTGCAAGGTTTATTGACCAAATATAACAAAGCTTGATGATCAGTGAAAAACTTGAACTTGTTGGCCAATAAATAGTGTCTAAACGTCTTCACATCATATACCATGCCTAACCCTTCTCGCTCGGTTGTGGTATAATTTCTTTCGGCTGGGTTTAGTTGTCTACTAGCATATGCTATGGGCAAATCTAAATTCCCTTCACGTGTGGGTTGTGCTAGCACACATCCTATGGCATGATTGGATGCATCCACATGGACATTGAATGGTTTATTCCAATCAGGAGTGGTCAGTATTGGTGCTGTGCACAAACGTTTCTTCAGTTCATTGAAAGAATTCTCGCATTCGTTGTTCCACTCAAAATTAGACAACAAGGCATAAAGGGGTCTAGCTATGATCGCCTACATGTGGATAAACCTACGGTAATATCCACAATGGCCCATAAAGGCTTGTACCTCTTTAACATTCCTTGGCCTTGGTAGCTCCGCTATGGCTCGTACCTTATCTTCATCTGTTGAGATTCCATTCTTAGAAACAATATGACCTAAGATTTTTATCTTGACGCACCATGAACACACACTTTTCTGGGTTCAGACACACTCAATATTCTCTACACTTGTTAAAGATTTGTCTGAGCTCAGGGATGTGAAACCTTCTTTCTTGGGAATGAGCACATAAATCATCCACATACACTTCGAAGCTCTTTCGCAAGAACTCTTTGAAGACATGACACATGATCCTTTGGAATGTTGCAGGTACATTGGTGAGCCCAAATGGCATCACACAAAATGCAAAGATTCCCCACTCTGTAGCAAAAGCTGTTTTGTGTTGATCTTCTGGGGCAATGGCTACTTGATTGTAACCTGAAAACCCATCAAGGAAGCTATAAACTTCCTTGCCTGCAACACGCTCCAAAAGGTGTTCCGTGATTGGAAGTGGATAACTATCTCTGATCGTAGCGGCATTAACTTTTTTAAGGTTAATACACACTCACAACTTTCCGTTCTTCTTGGGTACCATAACCATGGGGGACACCCATTCAGTATGCTCAATCTCATAGATGAATCCAGCTTCAATCAGCCTATCAATTTCTTCTTTTATTTTGGCTGCATAGGTATCATTATATGTATAGGGCTTCTGTTTGGTGGGCTTGGCATCAGTAGTCATGGGGATAGTATGAGAGCAAATTCTTGGATCTACCCCTTTCAAGTCTCTATAGTGCCACGCAAACACATCCCTATATTCCCTTAATAGAGATACAAGCTCCATTTCTTCTCTTGCACTAAGGTCATCTCCTATATATGTGCATCTCTCTTTGTTCTCTTCGATGGTCACTTCAATCTTCTTGGTCTTTTCTTTATTATCATATGATTCTCCTATGATGGCCTCTCTCTTAGGCATTCGTACCAAAATTTTGCGGTCGTCAACTTCATATTTCTTGAAGTTTTCTGGTACTTCAAACAATGATTCCTCCTCTTCTTGTTTCACTGCTTTTCTTTTCTTTTTCTTTTGACTGCTCTCGCTTCCATCCTTCAAATTTACCGTTTTAATACTTGTGAGAGGTTCTTCTTCTTTCTGGGTGAACACTCCTATATCTTCTAGATAGTGTTGCTCTGAGTTAAAGCAACTATCCATCACAATGGACTCTAGATCATCGTCATTCTCTTCTTCTTCTAAGACATCACTAGGGTCACATTCTTCTAGCAAGGTCTAACACATCAACACTGAAATATCATAACCCTCCTCATCACAATGAGGTGTCCATTGTTCTTCATTAACAGCAATGTCCATGGTAGCTAAGATTTCTGGCCAGCCATGAGGCTCAAATTCCTCATCTGGAAAGATCATCGGTGTATACGTTGGGTCTTTAATTGGTCTATCTCCTGGTGAAGTTCCTTCTTCTCGCGCCTTCAAGTGTTTTTCCTCTTCCTCTGTGACCTTGCACATCCACAAATGAGTATCTTCATGCAGCCATGATGGATCAGGTGAACTTTCAGAATGCACAGAGATTGAATCTTCTTTTGCTTTGTGGATAGGATTCCACTGTAGGGGTGGTACATCTCTAAAGGAGTAATCCTTCAAATTGACCTTGGTGGTGACCCCTAGGTGCTGCAAGTACAAGGAGTTGGTTCCCTAATCCTGTACTATTTGCAATTGTCGTAGGAAGGGTCTTCCTAGGATCATCTCATAGACATTATTTTTCTCAAAGTCACATATAGCAAATGTGTGCTCAAACTCTACACCATAAGTGGTTAGAGTTATCCCTTCTAGCAATCCTAGAGGTCTTTCAAAATGACCATCAGCCATTTGAAGCTTCATTCTAGTTGGTCTTAATGTGGGCTTGCCCCATTGCTTCCACAAGGAGGTGGTGGCAATAGCAACACGAGCACCTGAATCTATGATTGCTTTGGTTGTGTAACCTTGGTAGGTGATTGGAAGATAAGTATTACCTTCTTCACCCTCACACATGTCTCGTATTTTATCGAGAGGTATCTCTGGAACTTTTTGCTTAGAGCATGTTTTTGGCATATTGGAATCAAGTTCTGGGACCTGATCCTTCACATGGTTCCATAGCTTGGGTTTTGCTTTGAGCAGCTCTTCTATAGTGAGGTGACATTGAACCTTAGTGTTCTTCACGACATCAGTGCTCCTTGGGACCACTAAGTCTTCATGTCTTACCAGCATTGTGGGAGCTCTGATCTGAAGAGATTCAGATTCCCATGGGCCTAGAAATTGAGGCAGTTCTTCTAAGGTATTAGATTCAAAATCTAATCCTTTGTCTTCTTGTTGTTCTGCTTCGTCTCCGTAAATAGATGGAATGTCTTGGGGAAATTGATCATGAAGATCATCAATCTCAGGAATAGGAGGGGAGTTACCCTTCTCCTTAGCCCATTTCTCTTCTTGTATTTCCCGCAAGAACTCTTGAGAGTACTGTTGAATTGAAGGAGGTATTCCGGCATCCGTGGAATTTGGAACATAAGCTCCCATTGGTGGTGAGCTTCTTCTCTCAATAACTGGTTGAGCCTGTGGCGGCAAAGAAACTTGTGGTTTGTTTACCAATTGCTCTAATCTTTCTAGTAAGCCCTGGAAATGCAAATCCGGTTTGACAGAGTTTGTCTGATTGAACTTTTGACTAGTCTCAAGTATGGCTTGAGCTTGTTCTACCATTTTCATGCACATTTTCATCCGTTCAATCTCTAAATCTGCTCTAGGGTAACTCTTGTCTAGGTTTGCAGCTGTTGGCCCTTCTTGAAGTCGAGCCTGATAGGCCTTGAACATCATGTCCAAGCCTTCTGGGGTTGGATCTGCTAGAACAGACCCTAGTTGCGGCCTACTTACAATGGGTGGTGGGGTGGGATGAGGTGCAGTGAATGGAGTTCTGGCATGCGAGGGGTTTTGAGATGCAATGTCTTCTATTTTTGTTTTTGCATCTTTCAAGCTTTCTTCTAGTTCCGATAACTTTTTATTCCACTTGCGATTGGCCTTCTCTCTGGTATCTTTCCATGTTCTTGTTTTCCTATTACTAGGCTCTCCTGATTCACTCGGCTCTGATTGTTCTGCTGGTTTATCGTGTTTTAATGCTTGTGCCCTAGTAACTGCCTGTATAGGAGCCACATTACTGCTACTTGAACTAGAATTCGCCACTAAGCCTACCACATTAATGGGTGTAATCTTGGGTGCACTGGAGGGGTTTCTTGGACAATCTCTGGGAAGATGGTCTTTGCCACATTCAGGACAAAAAGCCTGTATTGTGATAGCCTGTCCTTGACTCGGAGATGGTGGGTGGGGACAATCACGAAGGAAATGGTCGCCCTGACATCTGAAACATGGTCCTCTAGGGGCTTGTGGTCTTGCTTGTCTCAATTGGGGCCTAGGGTTAGCATTTGTGTACATGACACTGGAGTATTTAGGCTCCCAATTTTGTTCCATAGGTTGTGCCTCATATCGATACGGGTAAATCTCACTATGTTCAGGTGACTCTATGTAATAAGCATGTGGACTACCTTCATGGGAGTAGTCTGAACTATGAGCATGAGAGTCATTATCTGGTATCAATGGGGTTAGTGGGACCAATGCTCTATTTGGATTTTCCTCTCCCATGGCATACTTGACTGGAATCACATTGGCAGGAGTTGGTGGTTCATTTCCCAAGACTGGTTGTGGCCGATATGGTGTCTGATATTGCTGTTGTGGTCTATAATATGGCTGTTGGTATTGGTTTTGATACCTACCTTATGGGTAAGGTTGTTGGTGATTTTGTCTAACAGCCTGCCTATTGTAGGGACAATCTTGAGCTGTATGGTTTGTGTACTTCCTTTCAATAATGCAGTATGGGGTATTCCTTTCTCTCATGTTCTGGTTGTGCATTGGGCATACATTAGCCATGTGGTCGCCTCCGCAAGTATAACACCGATTCAATGGGGTGACACTCTGTGTTTGTCTATTTTGGACTCCCAGCTTCTTGGCAACTTGCTCAGCTATCTCCTTATTTCTGTGGGGATTTTTGATGTATGACTAGTAGAACTATCCGAATCCTTATAGAGTTTAGACAATCCTAACTCCTCGCCCAAGTTATCTTCTATGTCAATGCACGTCCGCACACACTCTTTTATGGATCTAGGCTCTTTCAAGTACACAGATGATCTTAACTTTGTGCTCAGTAAGCCATCTAAGAACAAAGCCACTTGTTTGGCTGGTGTGGGTAACTCTGGAGTAGGGCATCTTTCTAGGTACTGTCTGAACTGTCTACCTGCTAGTCGCACTGTTTCTTGGGGTATCTGCTTGAAACTGTGGATCAAGGATGATGTGTTATGCCTGATACCACTCTTGGAAAATTCTACAATGAATTCGTCTAGCAGCTGACCTATATCGCGATAGTTGCGACTACTCAATGGTTGAAACCAAGCCAAGGCAGTGCCCTTAAGAGTCAAACCAAATGCCTCGTATTGGGTGAATAAATCCTCAACCTGCTCAGCTCTTAACACTCGTTTGAACTCAGCCACATGATCATAAGGATCTCCTGACCCGTCAAAATAATTCTTCATTGCCTTGATCACTTGAGTGGGTCTAAGGGTTCTTGTGTGCTCTCGGGGTCTAGGCAATGGAAAATCCTGTTCATCTCTTTGTTGCCTATGTGCTTGATGTCTCTCTCTTTCAGGTCTTTCATTTTCAAATCCTGACCTATTCCTGCCCACAGTGTGTGCAAAACTTACCTCAGGTCTCTCTCTAGTTCTTTCTCTCTGGGCTTCATGAGCTTGGGATGATCCTACTCCTTCGAGGCCATGGGAAACATTGGATCTTGGTGGAGGGAAAATCAATTCACTCTTCCAAGTATATGCATGTCTATCATGTTCTGTTACCAAGAAAATTTTCTCTGACGTGATATCCAGGTAGACAACTTTGCCTGGTATCTCTGGATCCTTGAACTCGTAGATGATGACTATGCCCAATTGGCTAGGTTGATCTGGCTTGAATCTCCAAAAGGCTTCCTTCCCTATTCAAAAATAGTTCTATGCTTTTGTCGTCTTGAGGGATCCAGTCTGGAGTGATCACTCTGGTCAAAACTGACTTACCTCTAGGAGTCTGGGGTCCTTGTCCTACATTTCCTTGTTCTAGGTCTCCTATCTCATTCTCATGAATTATATTTCCAAACTCATCGGTCCTATCTGGTTGGTTGGTAACCACATACATGGTTCCTTCCTTATCAATGTATGAACCCTCTTCGAACTTGACCACCGGGTGTTCAAGTCCAAAGGATTGATCTCGATTTTTGAGTTGGACCACTGATCGCCTCAGGCCATCCTCATAGATGCGAGCACCTAATCGGTTGGTCCGAATATATTCCAACTGTGTCTTATAGGGACCTTCTGGTGTTTGTAGATGGGCAGCCCCTCAGCCACCTGCAGGTTTCCCCATGCTAAAAGACATTTCTGAGTCACTTGTGTCTGAACTTAGTCCGTAAGGATGACCACTTAGTTGTTGTGCCCAAGACTTAGCTGTATGGTTGACACTGGACTGAGAAGATCTAATGCTTTGTCTATCCTTGCCTAGGTGTCTACCAGATCTCAAGTTCATAAGCTTTGGCTAAGAGTCCAAAATTTCCCTTTGGTATGGCTCAAAAATCCTTTGGAGTCCCCTTGGGTTCCAGGTCCCACTTGAAGGTCAACTTCAAATTATTCTACGAGCTTTCCAACGAGCTAAAGAGCTCAAAAAATGGACTTTGGATGAAAACGTTATGTCAAATCAGGCTCTTGGGGTTCAAAACAGGCAAACACGACCTTTTAGAAAAAATCGCTATTTTGTGAAATCAAGAGAATCGCGATTTTGAGCACAGAATCGTGTTTTTGAAAATCGCAATGTTGAGCACAGAATCGTGTTTTTGAAAATCGCGATGTTGAGCATAGAATCGTGTTTTTGAAAATGACGATTTTGAGCCTTGAGAATCGTGTTTTCACAAAATCGTGTTTTTGGCTGAAAATCGTGAGTTATGAAAATCACGATTTTGAGCACAGAATCATGTTTTTGAAAATCGCGATGTTGAGCACAGTATCGTGTTTTTGAAACTCGCGATTTTGAGCCTTGAGAATCGTGTTTTCACAAAATCGTGTTTTTGGGTGAAAATCGTGATTTATGAAAATCGCGATTTTGAGCACAGAATCGTGTTTTTGAAAATCGCGATGTTGAGCACAGTATCGTGTTTTTGAAAATCGCTATGTTGAGCAAAAAATCGTGTTTTCACAGAATCGCCTTTTTCACAAAATCGTGTTTTTACTGAAAATCGTGATTGGTGAGAATCGCGATTTGGAGCAGAAAATCGTGTTTTCACAGAATCGCCTTTTTCACAAAATCATGTTTTTACTGAAAATCGTGATTGGTGAGAATCGCGATTTTGAGTAGAAAATCGTGTTTTCACAGAATCGTGTCTAGAGAATCGCGATTTTATCTCAGAGAATCGTGTTTTCACAAAATCGTGTTCTCCACAAAATCGTGGTTCACAGAATCGTGTTTTTGCTAAAAATCGTGGTTCTTAGAATCGTGTTTTTTGACATGAAAATCGCGATTGTGTCTCAGAGAATCGTGTTTTGAAAATGACGATTTTGTACCTTGGATGAAAATCGTGTTTTTTAGAGAATCGTGTTTTTAGAGAATCTTGTTTTCTCAAAATCGTGTTTTTGACATGAAAATCGCGATTGTCTACAGAGAATCGTGATTTCACAAAATAAGGTTTTTTGAAAATCGTGATCTCACAGAATCGTGTTTTTGGCTGAAAATCGTGATTTGTGAGAATCACGATTTTGAGCACAACCACAGAATCGCGATTCTGAGAATGACCAGAGAATCGTGATTCTTTCAGCAAGCTTTTAGGCGGGAAATAGAAAATCGTGATTTTTCAAAAAATTTTGAATTTTCACAGAATCACGATTTTCATCACAGGATCGCTTCTTTTGGCGGGAAATTCAAATTTCTGAGCGCCGACCATGGCGAGCTCCGTATGAGCAGAAAATCATGAAAAAAAACACAGCGCTTGCTCTCCCTTGCACCTCCTAACTCCTTCCCACACAATAATGCATGAAAAATGGTATGAAAATGGTGAAAATGCACTAAAAAACAAGAAATTTCTATGAAGAAGAAGATGTAAGAAGGTGGAAATGATGATGATGATGAAGATGAAGAGGAAAAAACAGAAAATGAACTGAAATAATAGTTTTTTTACCTTCCAACGTCGCAAATCTACGATCTTGCCATCACAACGCTCGTCCTCGAAGCTCTCTCCTCGGCAACGGCGCCAAAATTTGGTGTATCTCAAGCGTAAGCACCACCTCCTTTACTTGTCAATCCACAGAGACGTGAGGACCGGTATGAAGACCACGAGCAAGTGAAGGCACAAGTGCGTGAGTGAAAGCACACAAACATGCACACACATACACACACACGCGCACAAGGTAAGATCAAAGAGAGGAACAATGGAAAGCTTCAATTGCAAATGAGTTCTCTTACAAAAGCTCTATTCTCTAACAAGCTAACCTAAAAAATGAGCTCTCTAGCTCTTTTTATAGTTTTTTGACTAGTTTTGGCCCTGTCCAGACCTAGTGTCTGGCCTAGTTTAAAATTAGGTTCCAGGGCTTATTTGAGGGCTCAAACGGAGTCTAAAAATTATGAAAATTGGTAGGATGATAGTTCGAATACTCCTCAAGCTCAAGGACTCGTCGGCTTGAACAAAATGAAGTTATAAAAATAGATAATGGTATTTACTATGGTTTTTAGTTATGAAAATCACTATTTTTGTAGGGGATTCTTCTGAAAATTTGACATACACTTCTTGGAGCTCCCTACTTGCTCGCTTTTCTTGTGTGTCCACCTTTTGATGTGCTTCCATGCTTTGTCCTTGACTTTGAGCTTCAACAGACGCCAGTTGTCTATTCTGTTCTTTTCCCCTTTTTTGTGTATTAACTTGATAATACCATTGTTGAGACAAGAAGGAAGTGCGCCAAACTTGAGCCCCTCTTGCCAAACCAGACGAAGAAGGGTGGCAACCACCAACTTGAGGGATTTAAAGAACTCATTAGTGAGCCCGTCGGGTCCTGGGCTTTTACTGGGAGGGAGGGCATCAATGACCTCAATGATTTCTGCTTCAGAGATAGGGGCATGAAGCAGGGAGCGGAGGTTGAGTGGTATCCTGCGGGGGGAAACCCTAGATATGGCTGCCATACAGTCCCTTCTATGGTGGGAGAGGGGGTTCGAGGTCCCCAGGAGTCTCATGAAGTGCACTTCAATGATCCCAAAATTATCTTCTTCCGTATTGCATACATTTCCATTTAAGTCTAGCAATAAGGGGATCGATTCTTTGTTATGTTTCCTTTTAAGGATACGGCACATCTCTTTGGTGGGTTTGTCGGCTTTGCCAGCCCACCACTCCTTGAAGAAAATTTGCAAATTTTTCCTTTGTATTTCTTCCTCGTATCTCAACAGCGCTCTGATTTTTCAAAGACCTTTCTGGGCTTGAGATTTTCCTTTGTTCACTTCCTCCTCGAGCCTCCAGAGTTTGTGGTAAAGAGCTTCTCTACGAGCCCGCCACACACTCTCGAGCATCTTCCTGGATCTAATCATGATCTGTCGAGACTTATCGACCGCACTTCTCCAGCACGTGGCTGGGGACAAGCCGGAGGCAAACGCCTCCTTCCACACATCAGCAATTTCTTGATGGACAGAAGGTTGGAAAGTGATAACGATCGGGTAGTGATTAGAGATGGTGAGGTCGGTGCGTTGCGCAAGGGACAGGTGGCCCCACTGATGAGTAAAACTCTGAGAGATGTAGCATATGTCAAGTCTAGCTTTCCTCAGGTCCTCACCCGCTTGGAGATTTGACCAAGAAAAGCCATTGGAGTCTTTGAATTCGACCAAATCCAAGTGAAGTTTGGTTTTGTCCCGCGTTTCTTTCTCCCGACTATCGATGACCCTGCCCTTGCCCATCCATCTGTCCATAGGGTCCTCCACCATGTTGAAGTCACCACAAATAAGCACGTTGTTGGGGAGCGAGTCCAAGGAGGCTCATGTGTTCAGTCTCTCTAATTCCCCGTTAGGGGCGTATAGAGAAACTAGAGTAAAACAAAGAGGAGCTCCAAAAGAAGCAGCAATCCATCGATGGCTTTCATCTTCAATGGAGTTCTCAAGCTTTTCAAACCAGAGTTGATTAATACCGATTACCGTTCCACCGGACCCCCGCTGGTGCACCGTTGAAATCCAAACGTGGGTCGAGGAGACCTGTCTAAGCCGTTTTTGGAGGTCTTCTCCATCAATTTTAATCTCTTGAATACATATCCCTCCTTTTTAGTTTTTCCTTTCATCTCTCCTTTTTGAAGTTGATGGGTCCTGGCAAAGTAGCCTTCCTTTGAGGGGGCTCTTCCAGGGGAACCCTACTGGATATTTCCCTTTCTGAGAAACTCTTCTCCCAAAGGAATCCGAAATCTGCACGACCATAAAACTTGAAAACATAAAAGAAAATACTATTAATCATCTGCACGAACTTCCTACCCATTTAGGCATAGAATGTGAAATACATGAAAGAAACTATATTCAATTATCTGCACGAACTTTACACATATGGACGTTCTTGAAATAATATTCAACAGCTAATGGACCATTTCTTCTTGGCTCTCCTCCATATGACTATAGTGTGGTGTGGTTTGAAGTCAATGCCAGTAGATAAAATATATTGATATTATGCTATGCATTTGACTAGCAACCGATGTGGACTGCTATGAACGTATTGACAATGAGGAAACAAAGAGGAGAATACTGGGAAGATCTTCAAAGAGAAATCTATGCTGAGCTTCGGAAAGAAACCTGAAGCTATTTGATGTTTGACGCGTGGGGAAATAAGCCAAATTCATGAAAAGGCTCTGTAGCTCCGCTTGTTAACTTTCCATTTTTCACGTGATCGAAGGTCTCTGTCCCAAAAACGAAAAGAGAATAAGTCCAAAGCATGGTTTAGGCTCACTACAGACATTCATGATTGAGAAAGGTTTCATGATAGAACGTAGTAAGCACATGCATCATGACGAAGTGTCTGTGTGTATGGATGAGGTCTTTGGAATGTAAAGGAAGGAGTGGGGTTCGCAGATGCAATTAAAAGATTCGTTGGGACTAATTTATCACAAGTTTGTCTCATCTCCCAACGAACAAAAGTTGGCAGTACAGTTGGTCAACAACTATTATGGCGATGCGGTCCAGATTCTCTTACAATAGTTCTGAATAAAGAGGACGTGTATTTTTGGCTTGTTTCAACGAACATAGATATGTTTTGAGAGCTCCTTAAGATATTTATATCTGGCTATAACTGCCGTAGCTTTTAAGTTAAATAACATAAATAATAACGTTCCAGGCCGTTAAGGCAGCTCGTTGGGCCTCTTGCCTCTTGAGGCGGGGGCGAGGGTTCAATCCCTGCTGGCCACATGTAAGGGACATGTATAACCTGGAATGATGATGCATATGGCTGATGTGCCATCGTTTGATTAGCCCTGCGGTAGTTGTGATCACAGTTCAACCCAGTCTTGTAAACCCTTGGTCTTGTGGAATAAGGGAGGTCCCATGGGTACTATACCCTTCCTTGTACAGTTGTAATTTCAAAGTTAAAGCCCGGGGGAGTAGGCTTCAGCTGAACCTCTATTTTTTTTTTTTCTTTTCAAAAAACATAAATAATATCGTTTTCAAAGAAGTCATTGTATGAGAAAACCATTTTTGAAAAATCTTTTGCTTATTATATTTCTTCCTTTCTTCTTACTGAGAGCATTGGATAAATCGAAGCATAGAAATGTATGAGGAAGACGCTGACCAGGAAGGAGATGGGATGTCTGCTGTCTCTTCGATCTCTGTTGGATCAACGGCTGGTCAAGGAGTCCCTTGGTGGTGTGCTCTCTCTGTGGCCACCTCGAGATGACCGTCACTTTCAGAGTGCTAATCCCAGAAAGAGGAGGATGCGAGAGGTTTTGCCCCATTGCTTGTGGTGGTGCTGTATGGCCAGAACGTCATGAGAGAAATACGAATTGAGCGACACTTTGTAAGATAGGGAGTGGATGCTGCAATATCTCAATACCTCACTCTCTGTCACGTTTGTTAGCCTTGAGCAGAGAGACCATTTCAGGAATATAATTAGTAATAGATTATAAAGGTTGTGGTTGCCTTTGCAAATGGAGGGAAGATGTCAGCCAAGCGGGTGACCCTCAGAACTCCGCTGCGAGATCTTCTTCGAAGGGTGCACCCACACAGTTTTGGCCGTGCATGGTGGCTTAGCTTCTCTGCATTAAGGAGAAGGATCTGCCAACACCAGACACAAACAATGACTTTGCGAAGTGCAGTAGCAAAGGCAGTACAGATCGTTGGTGTGAATAATTTGATATACATTGTTTGTGACAACAAAATAAATCGACCAAACTAATAGAGGCAAAAAAATTACCACTAAATAAAGGTTGTAACACTTGAATCACCATCAAGTCTAAGATCCTCTTGAAAAGTGTTTATAAACACTTCATAGATTTGAGATGCATCACAAGCAAAGATGAAGACCATACAACACCTTCAAAACCACAAACTAGAAGGGTGGGAGGATGCGACACTAAATACAAGGTGACGAGGGTGGGAAAGTGGTAGAATAGGGTGGGTGGGAGGGAAAGTAGCATTCAAAATGTACTCAAAACATGAGCTAGATGATGAAATAAAATCATCACCAAAACAATGCCAACAAGACCACCATCACAACCTCCAAAATCACCACCAAAAGAACCACCAAGACCTTCACGTATCGCTCTGATACCATGTAGAGAGTACGCATGCAAAAGCAAAATGAAAAGTAAAGTACTCTCACAAAACAAAGAATGTGTGAGACACAAAATGAGTAGACCATGAAATGGGTAAACTCATGTAGATTAGAAATGAGCTTGCCAAGAGCATGGAGGAGGCTCTTCAGGCTTCTAAGCAAGTACAAATGAGCGGAGAGGCCCTCCTTATATAGATTTGGGAGGGGCTCTCAAAAGTACATCATATGTGAGATAAGTCTCTTGAAAGGAGAATGAATACATCTGGTAGAAGCACATGGCAAGGTACCCAAACATAAAGGAAATACAATATAAAACGGAAATAGACTAGAAATGGAGTGCCTCCTGGATACAAAATGGAGATGCACTCATGTGGATACAAATGTAGATGAAATAGGAACAATCATGTCGTCAACATATAATGGGTGAAAACAAATGGTTATTCATATGTGTACATTTGGTTGTTTGTCATATGCTCATGAACCATGACCACAACCTCAAAAACGTAATGACAACGAAAAAAATGTTGGATATTGTAGTGAGCTAGAAGTGAGAGCATTTCTTCAAGAGGATGGTATCTAACTTACATTGACCATTGCATATAACTGTGAAGAAAATCGGAAAGTAGACAGGGTATTCACCAATAGCTAAAGCATTAGCAAACATATTTGAAGGGAAAATTAATCGATGGTCAACCTTTTTACCTCTTGCTTCTTGAGCTTATCCTATCACATGCACATGCAAGGCTTGACTGATGCCTATGGGATGCATGTAACATCAAAAAGTGACTTCTCCAGTTGAAACAAATACTTTATCATGGTGTACATTATCCTAGATTACTAACATGTCAAGATAAGCTTTCATATGTCTTAAAAGGCAATAGACTGAACGTGGTCAAAAGCAATTCTAGAAAGTGAAAGAGAAGTTTAAGTCATCCTGGATCCTAAACAAAATTTACTTTGACAAAAAACGTTTATTGAGGAAGAAAAAAGATTCAAAATAGAGATAGGTCCTTGTGCATAAAAGTTCATTTGATATACAATGAGGCCAGAAAGACATTGTTAAAGTGCTGTTTCAGTCCATATATGGTGTATAGCATTAATGCAAATAATGCTTATGTTCTAAATGAATTAGTTAACTTTGTTTTCAAAGTACATTTTGCGGATAAACAAGTAGAACGTTTCAAATGGACAAAGGGAGAGGACTACAAAATGCTAGAGAACGTTTCAAAAGAACAAAGGGAGAGGACTACAAAATGCTAGAGACATTGATGTACTCACTTCGAGATGAAGAGAAGCACGATGACCAAGAGAGTGAAAGAAGTGAGGAATGAAAAAAATGAGGGTAAAGATTTTGTATTAAATTATCAGTGTAAATGTTGTTGTACAAATAGATTGCTTGGCTTCATACTCAATTTCTCAATTCCAAATATTTCCATGTTGCACGGACTGCTTACATCAAGTTTATAAATCCGAAGTTAATGCACATAGCATGTAAGAAATTTTTTGGTGCAAGTATGCTTCAAGAGCATCATATGACGATCCTGAGTGGCGAAAAATTGGAGAACTTAAAAAAGGAGAATTTCTTATGACACAAATACAATTGTATATGAAAAATTTTATGAATCTAGTTATGATGGAAATTGGTTTGATGTTGAATACTAGTTTGAGGAAGACATGGGAACGATTTTCTTTGTTGTAATAGGCCTCTTTTCTAGTGAAATAATTCATTTTGAACTTTCTGAATTTCATTATGGGGATAATGTTTAGAATGAATAATTAGGTCATTTTATGCATGTAGCAAAAAATTTGGCTTGAAAAGTTTCATATTCTCTATTTAGACCTTACTCACATCATGTTTTCTAGTGCAATTTTGAAGGTGAAGATGAAAGAGTCAAGGAAAACTCTCTATGAGAGAAAGGTAGAACAAGTATAAAAGAATAAAAGTGTCTGTGTGAAATTTTTGTGAATCATGTTTTAAGTACCTTGTTCAAGGTCGTACATTTAGTTCACTATAAGAAAATGCCTTGATTTTACTCTCTCCCTCTAGAATTTTGAAACTTGCAGGACTCAAAAGTGGAATTTGGAGGTGGATTTGGACCTCGGACGTCTTTGACACTATTGTGCAGGGCAAAATTTAATAAAAGTGTCTCTCACAAGCTTAAGCTAATTCTTCACCGTTTTTGAGTTACAGGGCTTTGAAAAGTATCGTTTTCCAACACTTTAAAAATAAATAAATAAATAAAAAATCGTGGACTTACCCATTTCTATTCGAATCCATGATTCTAATGCTCACATTTCACCATGTCTAATTATGGATACTTTCATATATGTCTTTTTGGTGTTTTCCCCTATTTTTGACAGGTACACTAAAGAAAGAAATCACACCACGATCGCATGTCTTTTTGCAAAAGTTTTGGAGAAACTCGATTTTTTCTAAATTTCATGGATCGCACACTTCTTCGGGAGGGTAGCAATCAAACTTTGATATAGGGAGATCTGCGCATCAACACAGAGGACGCATAGAAATCTGAGAATTACCTTGTGATTGAGAGTGAGAGTGAGAGTGAGAGTGAGAGTGCGATTGAGAGTGCAAGTGTCAATGTGATTATGATAGCTTGGGGTTGGTCCGAAGGTAGAACCTTCATCAAGAAGCTATTGTAACCATTGATTCACATATATCATATCAGAATTCTTCCTTCTCTGTGTTATATTTGTTTCTACTCTTCTGCATCAGATTTTCTCTTACCTTGTGCAATCTCTACGTTCTTCTCTCCTCTGTTATTTTTGAGTGATTCAAAGATTGTGATTGGGGATAGATTGTGATTGAGGAAACTCTACAAGTGGTATCAGAGCAGAACGAAACCTCGGGAGCGATGGAAGGTGTAACACAAAAGACTCGTGAACAAGAGGAGCTTATTGAGAAGCTTCTTGCAGAATTACACAAAAAAAGAGGTTGAACAAAACTAGAAGGAGCAACAAATTCGTTTGTGGAGCTGAAAAATGAAGTAGATGAAGGCACGAGAACATCTAGTGTAACTCATGGAAAACAAAAATACAATTATAAAGTTATGTAACCAAGTTAATTTGCCCTTAACCAAGTCATCAAGAAGGTGAAGTTGAATGATTTTGATGGTGAGAAGAAGAGTGGCGAAGATCTTGACGCATGGATTGAAGAACTGGAGGATTTCTTTGATCTTTGAGTATCTAGTGAAGAATCCAAGGCAAAAGTTAGGATCCTACACCTGCGTGGGATTGCAAGCTATGATGGAAGTCATATATGCATACTCGAACGTGTTTTGGTCTAGTTCTGTGGAATGAATTTAGAGAACAAGCTGAAAAATGCTATTGTTCTCCACACTACCATATGGAGAAGAAAATTGAGTTCTACGATTTTCCACAACATGAAAGTGATAAGCATAGCTTATATATTGATGAGTACAAAGAGAAGTTCCTACGTCTTCATAAATATGCATTAGAAATTACTGGTAATGCTCTAAAGAGTAAATTTATTGAAGGGCTTCGTGCGGAACTTCGCTATCAAGTCAAGGGATCTGGATGCATTCATTTTCTTCATGTTGTTGCGATGGTCGAGAACTTTGAGAAGATGCAGAAGTTCAATTTGGAGAAGGCAAATAGAAGTAGATTCATTGCAATGGGACATAGGCCACAAAGACCTGTTGCAATGAACATGAACAATTCAAAGAAGACTCCATCTTCAAATAACCAAGGCAAGAATCGTGCTCAGGTGGAAAATCAAAGGAGGCATCAGCCAATCCAGTGGCAACAAGACCCTGATTTTATTGAGAGAGCAAAAAGACTTGGTCTATGTTTTCGTTGCGGGGAGCAAGGGCATCAGACATATGAGTGCCCGAATAAGGCAGTCTTTCGACCCACACAATCAAAAGTGATAAACATCATCGAGGAGGGTACAATTATTGAGGAAGCAGATGATGGAGGTAAGTGCCTTGACTCTTCTTTACGTTGTATGGTGATTAGTTCTTTCCCAAAGGCTTCTGTAATCATGATTCCTGGTATGATTTCTGTGCATAAAATCAGATTTTTGATCGATTCAGGTAGTACCCATTGTTTTATATCTTTCAAATTGATACAAAACCTAGGGATAGCCCTAAATATGCAGATAACTAGACCTGTAAAGATGGCCAATCGACGGTTACATTACACGAAAGGATATATTGAAAACCTTGAATTTATTCTTTCTGATAAGTGCTTTTCTGGAAGTTTCCATGTAATGGAGATCAAACATAGTGATGCAATTATAGGCATGGATTGGTTAGTTAAAAATTCTATGACAATTAATTTTGAACAAAGAATGAACACTTTAAAGCTAGATGATGAATCTATTCATATTCTAGGTGACGCCTATAATCCTAAACCTATCCTTATTTCTGCTATGCAGATAATTAAAGGTATACATGATGGTTGTAGAACATTCATAGTGTAATTAAACCACATCCATGAATAAGTTAATGAGGAAAGTGTTCGAAATTATCTAGAAAATCTTTTGGAAGAATACGTAGATGTATTTCCAGAAGAGTTGCCGGGTATACTTCCACCTAGGTAGATTGACCATGCCATTGACCTATATCCAGGGAGTGAACCATATTCTAGAGCACCCTATAGATTTAACATCGATGAATTACAGGAGCTTAAGATTCAATTAGATGATCTTCTAAAGAAAGGCTTGATAAGACCGAGTGTATCACCTTGGGGTGGACCTGTTTCATTTCAGAAGAAGAAAGAGAGCTGTTATAGATTATGCACTGACGATAGGGGGTTGAATAAAAGAAAAATTAAGAATAAGTATCCACTCCCTCACATAGATGACTTATTAGGTCAATTAAGTGGAGCAACTATATTCACTAAGATTGACTTAAGATTTGGATATCACCAAATTAGGAACAAAACTGAGGATATTCATAAAACAAATTTTCAAACATGATATGGTCACTAGGAGTTCACGGTTCTAGCTTTTGGACTAGCAAATGCTCTTGCCACGTTTATGTGCTTGATTAATAATATTTTTCATGATTACCTAGATGAACTCATCTTAATATTTCTTGATAATATATTTGTATACTCTAAGGATGATTCTGAGCATGTGGTACATCTCAAGAAGACTTTGCAAACTCTTAGGGAACACAAATTGTACGGAAAAAAGAGTAAGTGTTTCTTTGCTAAGGATAAACTTGTGTATCTAGGAAGAGTAATATCAAAAGAAGGAATCCTTATAGATGAAGATAAGGTAAAAACAATAGTTGATTGGCGGATTCCTAGGACTGTAAGGGATGTTCGAAGTTTTCTTGGATTGGCACAATATGAAAGAGCACATATTAAGGATTTCTCTAAGGTAGCTTCTCCCCTCGAAGAATTGACTAAAAGGAATGTAGGATTTGTGTAGAGTGATGCCTGCCAAAAATCATTTGAAACATTGAAGCAAAAAATCATTGAAAATTGTGTTTTGAAAATTCCACACATGGGAAAGTCTTTTGTGGTTGCATGTGATGTAAGTGGTAGTGAGATAGGATGTGTTCTTTGACAGGATGGTAGGGTGGTCGTGTGATTCTAGAAAAATAAGAAACCATGAACTTAACTATCCTACTCATGATTTAGAAATGTGTGTTGTTGTGCATGCACTTAAGCATTGGAGACATCTATTGTTAGTGGTTAAGTTTAAATTGAAAATAGATCATCAGAGTCTAAAATAAATCTTCACACAACCATTGCTTAACAACAGGTAGAAGCATTGGATTGAATTATTAAGCGAGTATGATTTTGACATTAAGTATCTGGCTGCTAAGGAAAATAAGGTTGTTGATGCATTGAGCCGGAGACCTTTATGTAATCTTGTTTCTGTAATAAAATCTAATTTTCTCAATCAAATTCAAGAAGAGATAAAATAGGATCCTTTTTATACACCTATTTTGATTTCTTTGAATGCAAACAGGGGATCGATACATGAGAAAAAAATTCATTTGCAGAATGGAACATTGTATTGTCACAATCGGCTATGCATATCTTCTGAATCTCCATTAAAAGTTAAAATATTGCATGATTGTCATGATGCACCTTTTTCTACATATCCAGGCTATTCAAGGACCTATGTTAAAACAAAGTATACTTTCTTCTGGCCATGTATTAAGTGGGATATTAGAAAATATGTAAGTGAATGTTTGAAGTGTCAACAGGTGAAATCTGAGTTTAAGAGGATCCTTGGAATGCTTCAACTTTTGGATGTTCCCAATGAGAAGTGGGAGTATATTTCTATGGACTTTATCACTAAGCTACCTATGAATAGAAGTAAGCATGATACCATATTTGTTGTAGTCAATCGGCTTACCAAGATGGCACATTTCTTTCCTATGAAAAATACTAATACTGCATTGAATGTTGCAAGAATCTTTGTAAAAGACATTTTTCGATTACATGGAATGCCTAAAAGCATAATTTCTGATAGAGATTCTAGATTTATGTCAAACTTTTGGAGAGAAACATTTGAATCGATTGCAACTCAACTTCGTATGAGTACAACTTTCCTTCCACAAACTCATGGGGAAACCGAGAGGGTTAACAGGGTAGTTGAAGATATGTTGCATATGTATGTGAATGAAAAGTAGGATAATTGGAGTGAATATTTACCCTTGGTTGAGTTTGCATACAATAGTGCATGGCATGCATCTATAAAACTGACTCCCTTTGAAGCTATGTACAAGTATAATTGTTTGACTCCACCTTTGTTTTTTGGGTTTTCCAAATAAATTAGAAGCGTCCAAAGAAATGCTTGATAAAATGGATGAAGAACTTGGGAAAATTAAGAAACACATAAAAGAAACTCATAAAAGACAAAATAAATTCTTTGATTTAAAGAGAAGACCACTTGAATTTCAAGTTGATGATATGGTATTTCTTAAAGTTAATCCTAACCGATCTAACTTGTTGCTAGGGAAGGATCATAGACTTTCTCTTGGATATGCAAGTCCTATCAAAGTTTTGAAAAAGATTGGATCTCTTGCTTATTTGTTGGAATTACCTAAACATTTAAATGTGCATCCTGTATTTCATGTTAGCTTACTTAAAAGATATGTATCTAATGTTACTCATGTTTTGAAGGACAATTATAAGCTGAAAGATGATGGTTCTTTTGAGCTTCAACCTGAAATAATATTAGACAGAAAGGAAAGATTTCTTAGAAATAGATCTATAGTAGAAATTTTAGTGGAATGGCACTCATACCTAGTAGAAGATTCGAGTTGGGTGAAATTAGATTATTTTCTAAAACATTATCCTTCTTTCCAGCTCTGAGGACAGAGTTCTTGAAGGGAGGAAGAATTGTAATAGGCCTCTTTTCTAGTGAAATAATTCATTTTGAACTTTCTGAATTTCATTGTGGGGATAATGCTTAGAATGAATAATTAGGTCATTTTATGCATGTAGGAAAAATTTTGCATTGAAAAGTTTCATATTCTCTCTAGACCTTATTCGCATCATGTTTTCTAGTGCAATTTTGAAGGTGAACATGAAAGAACTTTGCATGAGAGAAAGGTCCAACAAGTATAACAGAATAAAAGTGCCTATTTGAAATTTTGGTGAATCATGTTTTAAGTAACTCGTTCAGGGTCCTACATTTATTTCATTGCAAGAAAATGCCTTGATTTTACTCTCTCTCTCTAGAATTTTGAAACTTGCAAGGCTCAAGAGTGGAATTTGCATTTGGATTTGGACCTCGAACGTCTCTAACACTATTGTGCAGATCGCAAAATTGAATAAAAGTGTCTCTCACAAGCGTAAGGTAATTCCTCACCCTTTTTGAGTTAAAGGGCTTTGAAAAGTGCCATTTTCCAACACTTAAAAAGTAAAATAAATTAAAATAACGAGGGCTTATCCATTTCTATTTGAATCCTTGATTCTGATGCTCACTTTTCACCATGTCTTATTATGGATATTTTCGGATATGTCTTTTTGGTGTTTTTCTCCTATTTCTGACAAGTGGACTAAAGAAAGAAAGCACACTACGATCGCATGGCTTTTTGCGAAAGTTTTTGAGAAACTCGATTTTTTCTGAATTTGGTAGATTGCACACTTTTTTGGGAGGGCAGCGATAAAACTATAGGGAGATCTGCTCATCAACACAGGGGACGCACAGATTTCTGAGACTTACCTTGTGATTGAGAGTGAGAGTGAGAGTGAGAATGAGAGTATGATTGTGAGTGTGAGTGTGAATGCGATTATGATAGCTCGGGGGTGGTTGAGAGGTAGAGGGTTTGTCAAGAAGCTATTTGCCAAAGCTATTGTAACCATTGATTCACATCTATAATATCAGAATCCATCTTTCCTTGCGTTATATTTGTTTCTACTCTTCTGCATCAGATTTTCTCTTACCTTGTGCAATCTTTGTGTTTTTCTCTTCTTTGTTATTTTTGGGTGATCAAAATATTATGATTAGGGATAGATTGTGATTGAGGAAACGCTACATTGTTCATCAAAAATAAATTTAATTTGACAACAACATCGATTGAGAAAAAAGGGACTCAAAAGAGATACTGCGTCCTACTGCATGAAAGTTCATTTGATACACAATAGGAGGAAAGAAGGAAAGTGTTAAAATGCTGGACGAGTCCATATATTGTTTATAACATTAATAAAAATAACGCTTATGTTTTTTAAAGAATTAGGTAGCATTGTTTTCAAAGTACATTTTGTGGTAAACAAGTAGAACGTTTTCAAAAGAAGAAAATAAGAGGACTACAAAATGCTAGATACATTGATGTCTTCACTTGGAGATAAACAGAAGCACGATGACCGAGAGCGTGAAAGAAGTGAGGAATGAAACAAACGAGTATAAAGATTTTTTCTTAAATTTTTTTTTTTCTTTTTTTAGTTGTATTCTTTGCACCATGGAAATACCTATTCATGTAGAGTATTCATTCATGTTTTTTTTTTTTGAGAGAGAACACGATGTAAATTAATAATGGCATGTAGCAATGTACAGATGTCAAGACTATCCCCACCAAAAACAACTAGTGGCCTTCAACAATTTGATCAATGTAATAGCAAATCACATTGTCAGTGTCATGACATAGAACAATAGGTTTTACCTCGAATAGATCCATATGGAGGATAAGAATACAACATAAGGCGAAGGCACCAAAAGGGTAAACTAACAGCTTACATCAACCATTTTAATCTTAGAGACAGAGTACAACTTCAACAAAGAAGCCCTCCATTGGCTGGGTCTAGTATTATTCAGATGACTAGACAGAGAGAATTCATCATCATGAGCATCCTGAGTGTTAGCAAGAGCGTTAATGCCAATTCTCTTCAGAACTCTGTGCAGTGAGTAAACTACAGCACCAAAGGGCTTCTTGTTATTGAAGACAGCCACATTGATGCTTTCCAAATACTCCATAATATATTAGCTCTCCACAGGTTCCATAAAACAACATCGACTTTGTTGCAGACCCCTAGCGAAGCTCTTTGTATCCAAGGTGGATGTTGTGCTTTTGGCAAAAAGGCAAAAGGAACCTCCAAAAAGATTAGGCATTCTTGCAATTGACAAACAGGTGGGGGAGACCTTCCACACTGCCAAAAAAAATACATAAACCATTATTAATGTTAAACTTCTTGTCCTTAGCTCCACACCAAACTACATTGTGCAATATAAGCTAGAGAAGGTAAGAGTGCTTAATGTTCTCTGGAAGGTGCTAGATACACAAAAATCTATGAGTCGACTCATTAGCATTCGAATTTTTGCCATGGGAAGGGTCAAAACCATCGGACCCTGTACAAGATCTAATGGATAGTATTGAAAGGCTCATTTCCATGGAGGGAAAGGCTTTGAGCCATTAGATCCCATCTAGATCCAATGGCAAAGATGGAAAGGCACCTTTTAGGATGAAGGGGCATCAAGACCCTTGATTATCAAGCTTATCCAAGGGCTAGAAATGATGGTGCCTCATCTCCTATGCTTTTGAATAGAATCTTTTGGATCCACATCACCTCAAAGGGCCCAAATTGAATTCCCCCTTGACTTTCACACTTCAAGCATAGCCCTTAGATCTTTGGGATCATCTAACGGATGTGGTTCACTTGTAGAAGGTCATAAACCACTAAAGAGAAACAAGCCACCAAAAGAGAGTAGTTTTGGTATCTTTGGTATCCTCAGGAAAACCAAGGGAAGGCTATCCCTAGTCTAGTTGATTAAAAGACTAGATTGTGGCCACTGCCCTCTTCCTATTGGTGTATCACTAATAACTCCTTAAGCTAAAAAACTCAAGAAGGATTCATTTTTTCCTCTAATGTTTTAACCTCCATCCAAGCTTTCCACATTCTATAGCAAAGAGTAGATCCCAATGGGAGAAAGTGTGGGGGGAAACCAGAATGCCCCATAGCGAGTGGTTTTTCCGGACTTTGTGATCTACAAGAGCAAAATTGTGAACGTTCCTTTTTATAAGAATGGCCCAAAAATCATCAGAATTAAGAGACCGAAAAATTCATTTTGCAGCAAGGTTAGCAAACATTTTAAGAGGATAAAAAATGCCAAAACCCCCTTCTTTTTAGGCAAACAACAACCATTCCAAGCAACTTTAGGAATCTTGTTGTGAATTAAGCTTCCTCCCCACAAGAACCTCCTAGAAATACAAATAACCTGGTTAAAATGTTTTTTATTAGGAACCCAATAGGACAAAACGTAAACCAAGGTTGGGAGAATAAAATGACTAAGAACCAAAACTCTATGAGAAAGAGAAGATTGACAACTATACCAGAAGAGAAAATTTTTCCTAAATGTATCCAAAACGCATTCCCATCTTTGGTGACTGCTGACAGATTCAATAAAAGTGTCTCTCACAAGCTTAAGCTAATTCCTCACCATTTTTGAGTTAAAGGGCTTTGAAAAGCACCGTTTTCCAACACTTAAAAAGTAAAATAAAATAAAATAGCGACGTCTTATCCATTTCTATTTGAATCCCTGATTCTGATGCTCACGTTTCACCATGTCTAATTATGGATATTTTCGGATATGTGTTTTTGGTGTTTTTCTCCTATTTTTGATAGGTAGACTAAAGAAAGAAAGCACACTACGAGCGCATGGCTTTTTGAGAAAGTTTTTGAGAAACTCGATGTTTTTTAAATTTGGTGGATCGCACACTTCTTTGGGACGGTAGCAATCAAACTATAGGGAGATCTACGCATCAACACAAGGGATGCACATAAATCTGAGAATTACCTTGTGATTGAAAGTGAGAGTGAGAGTGAGAGTGAGAGTGTGATTGTGAGTGCGAGTGTGAATGTGATTATGATAGCTCGGGAGTGGTCGAGAGGTAGAGGGTTTGTCAAGAAGCTATTTTCCAAAGCTATTGTAACCATTGATTCACATCTATAATATCAGAATCCTTCCTTCTTTGTGATATATTTGTTTCTACTCTTCTACATCAGATTTTGTCTTACCTTGTGCAATCTCTGCGTTCTTCTCTTCTTTGTTATTTCAGGGTGATCAAAATATTATCATTAAGGATAGATTGTGATTGAGGAAACGCTACATTGTTCATCAAAAATAAATTTAATTTGACAAAAACATCGATTAAGAAAAAAGGGATTCAAAAGAGATATTGCGTCCTACTGCATGAAAGTTCATTTGATACACAATAGGAGGAAAGAAGGAAAGTGTTAAAATGCTGGACCAGTCCATATATTGTGTATAACATTAATAAATGTAACGCTTATTTTAAAGAATTAGGTAGCATTGTTTTCAAAGTACATTTTGGGGGTAAACAAGTAGAACGTCTTCAAAAGAAGAAAATAAGAGGACTACAAAATGCTACATACATTGATGTCTTCACTTGGAGATAAACAGAAGCACGATGACCGAGAGCGTGAAAGTAGTGAGGAATGAAACAAACGAGGATAAAGATTTTTTTCTTAAATTATTTATTTCTTTTAAGTTGTATTTTTTGCACCATGGAAATACATATTCACGTAGAGTATTCATTCATGTTTTCTTTTTTGAGAGAACACTAAGTAAATTAATAATGGCATGTAGCAATGTACAGAGGGCAAGACTACCCCCACCAAAAACAATTAGTGGCCTTCAGCAATTTGACCAATGTAATAGCAAATCACATTGTGAGTGTCATGACACAGAACAATAAGTTTTACCTCGAATAGATCCATATGGAGGATAAGATAACATAAGGCGAAGGCAGCAAAAGGGTAACTAACAGCCTACATCAACCATTTTAATCTTAGAGACAGAGTACAACTTCATCAAAGAAGCCCTCCATTGGCTGGGTCTAGTATTATTCAGATGATTGGACAGAGAGAATTCATCATAAGGAGCATCCTGAGTGTCAGCAAGAGATTTAATGCCAATTCTCTTCAAAAAATGTTCAGTGAGTAAACTACAGCATCAATGGGCTTCTTGTTATTGAAGACAGCCACATTGATGCTTTTCCAAATACTCCATAATATATTAGCTCTCCACAGGTTCCATAAAACAACATCGACTTTGTTGCAGACCACCAATAGAAGCTCTTTGTATCCAAGGTGGATGTTGTGCTTTTGGCAAAAACGCAAAAGGAACCTCCAAAAAGATTGGGCATGCTTGCAATTGACAAACTGGTGGGGGAGATCTTCCACACTGCCACAAAAAATACGTAAACCATTATTAATGTTAAATTTCTTGTCCTTAGCTCCACACCAAACTACATTGTGCAATATAAACCAGAGAAGGTAAGAGTGCTTAATGTTCTCTGGAAGGTGCCAGATACACAAAAATGTATGAGTCCATTCATTAGAATTTGCAATTTTTACGATGGGAAGGCTCAAAACCATCGGATCCTATAGAAGATCTAGTGGATAGTATTGAAAGGCGCATTTCTATGGAGGGAAAGGCTTTGAGCCATTAGATCCCATCTAGATCCAATGGCAAAGATGGAAAGGCAGAAGGGGCATCAAGACCCTTGATTATCAAGCTTATCCAAGGGCTAGATATGATGGTGCCTCATCTCCCATGCTTTTGAATAGAATCTTTTGGATCCACATCACATCCAAGGGCCCGAATTGAGTTCCCCCTTGAGTTTCACACTTCAAGCATACTCCTTAGATCTTTGGGATCATCTAACGGATGTGGTTCACTTGTGGAAGGTCATAAACCACTAAAGGGAAACAAACCACCAAAAGAGAGTTTTGGTATCTTTGATCAAGGAAAACCAAGGGAAGGCTATGCCTAGTCTAATTGATTAAGAGACTAGACTGTGGCCGCTGCCCTCTTCCTATTGGTGTATTACTAATCACTTCCTAAGCCTAAAAATTCAAGAAGGGTTCATTTTTTCCTCTATTGTTCTAACCTCCATCCAAGCTTTCCACATTCTATAGCAAAGAGTAGATCCCACATGGGAGAAAGTGTGGGGAGATACCAGAATGTCCCATAGAGAGTGGTTTTTCTAGTTTTTGTAATCTGCAATAGAAAAATTTTGAACGTTCCTTTTTATAAGAATGGCCCGAAAATCATGAGACTTAAGAGACTGAAAAATTCATTTCGCAGCAAGTTTAGCAGACATTTTAAGAGGACAAAAAAATGCCAAAACCCCCTTCTTTTTAGGCAAACAACAAACTTTCCAAGCAACTTTAGGAATCTTGTCAAGAGCCTTTTATAAAGACAAATAAACTGGTTAAAATGTTTTTTATTAGGAACCCAACAGGACAAAACATAAACCAAGGTTGGGAGAATAAAATAATTAAGAACCAAAACTCTATGAGAAAGAGAAGATTGACAACTATACCACAAGAAAAACTTTTTCCTGAACTTATCCAAAACCCATTCCCATCTTTGGTGACTGTTGACTTGAAAACCCATAGGAATTTGAAGAAGTCTGAACACTTCCCCATTTTTAATGATTTCACAACCAATGTTCTCAATGCAAGCAAGCACATGATTAGAGGAAGACTTAAAAGCCATTTTTTTATTAATGATGATGAAAAATGATATGATGCAAATAGATCAACTTACCTTTACCAATTAAAATCGCATCAAAAGACTAAGTATACGTAAAGAAAGCAATAATTGAAGTTGATTGAAAATCATGAATGTTAACCTAAAGCAGAAGATGAGAATAGCTCCAAGATGTGTCTTGAAAATCAATTTGTATTGCACATATTGTACATGATATGAATGGGCATGACACTTTGGAAAGAGGAGCACAATGTGTGCTTCACAAATAGAATGGTGCTTGGACAAAACCTCCTCAGAATGTAGGACAAATGTCTGCTCTAATCTTTGACTACATTTGTGTGGATATACAGACATTTTTGAACTCAAAACTTGGAGGGATTACACCTAAAATTTCCCTCAAGTTTCGGGAATCTCTTCTCATCAATCTCTCCTAACTTTGGTTCATGGTTCGTGCCTAATTAGGCTGCGAGATTCTCAAATAACTTTTTACTTTTGATGTAGTTACTTTTCAAGTATTAAAAGAGATTGTCTCTATGTCTCCTCTCATTGAGAGTACAAACAATACTTTTATACTAATGTGTATTCAAGCACTAGGCTTGGATTAAAAATACATAAACACATATGAAAGAGCCGGGAAGATAATTTTAGTTCTAAATGCAATGTTTATGAGATGCCAGTAGAAGCCTCATCACTAAAGGACTGATTTCCTTCACTTTTTTCATCATAAAGTTTTTTTATTCATTTTGAAAAGGCCATTTTTCTTGTGATGAACAGGTTTGAGAGCGCTCTAGCTATTCAATTGTGGATATGAAGTCAATTCAAGGATTCAGATGCACTAATGAACCGCTTTTTGTTTTGTTGTTTCATCTACAATTATGCCGTCAGACATGGTTCGCAAATGGAACTTGCTGGAATGAACTGAACAGAATTCGTACTTAGTAGATGTTGCGAGATGGCTGTTGGTGCATTTTACCCAAGCCTACATGCTTGATATATTTGATATTATCCTCTTTTGTAAGTCACATGAGTAGTCATGTGAACACCTCTTGTAAAAGAGTTCATTTTTATCTCTTGTAATTGAAAAAAGAAAAAGGAAGAGTATAGCTTACCTCATCCATGATGTAAAAGAAAAGTCGTGGCCCTATCTACCTAAAATCATGAATTTTGGAGCTGAGGGAATATCTCCTAACTTTGGGGATCACGTTTAGGTGGAGCCATTTGAATTCGAATTCAAAACTCCCTCCAGAATAGCTATAAAAGGAGCAAGAAGGAAGAGGCGATTAGCAAGCCTTGTACGTGACCACTTCATGTCATTTTGTAGAGATTGAAGAGCTTACTCCATAGCTCTATCATTCTATTCCAATTGTGCAAAGATTCATTGCCAATGTGGTTGTAATCATATGTGAATCTATACATTTATCATCATCTACTTCTCTGTTTTGTTCTCTGCTATACTCACTCAGAGCAGTAACTTCATAAGGTCATATCTCGAGTTTTACTGAACAATTTTCAGTGTTTTAAAGTGCGTTGGATAGCTCCTACTGTCTAGTTTCTAGCTATAAATTTTCAAGGTCTTTGGATTTATACTTTTGGAGATATATGTATTTTACGGCTTACTGGTCTATCTCTGCAGAGCCCCGAGAATTGTGGGGAGGTTTCAAAAATTGTTGAAACTTGTTCTCAGTGCTCAGTCCATCATTTGAAGTGTTTTCACTTGGATTGGGAAGCCTGCTAAGTCTATTTGCTATGCCTGAAAGGAATTTTTCTAATTCCTTCCAGGTTGAGAGCACTGTTTATTTTTTCCAGCAGGTGTATGTCCAAAAATAGCAAGTTTTGGGAGCTAGTCATTTTGCAACTAGTCTGTCTTGACTTAAACTTTTGGGATACATGTTCCAAAGTACTTGGATGATATTTTGGTGGATTTAGGAAGCTCAAAGGGTCTACTAATCAACTCTGAAGTCTCAGTTGGCTGGTGTGAAGCTGGTTGTAGCGGCACCTACTCATCTTTGGATTGCATCCACCATCTCTCTTCACAATGGCATCATGTGGGCAAGGTGCTCTTGGATAGTGCGGACTAATCTTAGCGCCCCCTCCGGCGATTAAAACCCAATCTTTTGCATCATGTTTGCAATCATTATGCAGAGCAAAATAAGGACTTGTTCAAGGTAGTAAAACACTTTATTACTGTGGATAGATGTTGTCCTAGAGGGTTGTGAAGGGAGGCAAACGCTCATCCAACAGATTCATGCTAACCTCACCATGTGACTACACGTTGGGTGTTTCTTAGTATGCTTCAGGATCTAGATTGAGTTTTAAGTGTTTGGGAGTTAAAAGCTAGAGTTTTATAATATATTTAAGTTTAATCTAAAACCTAAGATTCATATGAAAGTGCATTTCTAGCACTTTGATATGCTGTAAAGATAAGTTCTTCAGTAATTCGATTAGAACTCTCTTCAATAATACAATTTGTAATAATAGCCACCGCGTCATTTTCAGATTGATTTTTCCTTTTAAGGGAAGGTGGAAATAAGATCTCTCTTTCATTAAATTTAGTAAAAGCAATTGTACAAAAAGTTTTAAATCTAGACACTCTATAATGGTTAGGTGAAGAATATAAAGTTTTGCTTACAATATGATCTTTCATTTTTTCTACTTCTTCTATATTATTCTTGCTTTCATTGATTTGTATAGCATTATTTTCTAATGGTGTAGGTAAAAGCGTATTTAGAATGAAAGACCTATCTATTTTCTTTTTAATTGGAGTCTTACTTGTAGATGCAATATTTGTACTCATGAAAAGTAGAACACTATGGTCCGTATTGAAGTGTGTTTCTATACCAAGATATAGCGTCTAAATATGAAGGAAAACTTAATTCTTCACTAGTTATTCTATTTTTAATTATATCAACTACGACATTTTGTTTTTGCTGTGGAAGAGTATTTCTTTTTAAGGTTGGTGGAAGCAAATCTTCTCTATTTTCTAGTTCAGGTAAGACAATTGAGACTAAAGGCAAAACTCTAGATAATTTACGATCGTATTCTTTAGAACATAAAGTTTCATCTACTACTTGATCTTTAACCATTTCTATTACCTATACTTCGTTACTATTCTCGTTATCACTAATTTGAGTAAACTTACTTTCAATAGGTATGGGTAAAAGCATTCCTAAAACAAAAGAACTATCTAAATCTTTATTTTCAGTAACATATTTGCTTGTCGGTGCTAAACTCTTAGACATAAGATAGTGCAATATAAGAAATTTAATTAAACTGTAAAGTGAAAGTGTGAGAAACTTTAGAATCAAATCTAAACCTATACAAATGCTTGTAATAAATTCTAATACAACTCTTAGAAAATATTCCTATACAAAAGCTTAACAGTTCCAAATATAAAGTAACGAGCTAAAATCAGCGGCATAAAAGCAGCATCTATCTCGAAATCTCGTCACATCCTCTTCAGTGCTCGTTAAGTTCTATTCACAATGATCTGAAAAAGAAGTATTAGCCACATAAGTATGCTTACATGAATATAAAACACTCATCTATATCTAATATTCAAAACTTAACATAATTTAAACCTATGCTAACACATGTTAATTAACCTTCTTATGTATATATAATGACATACTCATATGCTTACATACAAACATTATCTTTAACATGCATATTCATACACTCACATGTACTTCTAATGCAATCTCATTTATATCAAATATGTTTTTATGCACAAGTAAACACATGTATTTAACTCCTACACACATCTACTTTAAATAGATATATGCACATACTTCTCATAAATACATACATTCATTCATATGACCTATCTAATTCATATATGCACATACACTCTTATCGACTTACATGCATGCAAACATACACTTGCATACATGCAAATATACATTTACATGCATCCATTCTAACTTATATGCATATGCATACATGCACATCCTAACTTCATATGCATACACATGCATACTACATATGCATACATACTCTAATAGACATACATAAATACACATTATAAATAATTTCTACACATGCATAAATGCATCACACTTCACATGCATACACATGCATAATATATATGCATTCATGCACTCTTACATACATACACATATACTCATGCATATGTATCCATCACATATATATGCACTTATGCATACATATACATGCACACATCTTACTCACATATCCATGCACACTCTTAAATACATATACATTCATGCACTTTTACATACATACGCATATACTCATGCATATGCATCCATCACATATATATGCACTTATGCATAATATACATGCACACATCTTACTCACATATACATGCACGCATTCAATATTAATACATACATACACCAAAATTCATATGCATATATTAACTAAACATGCATTCACATATATACTACATATACTAACATACATGCACATACCCACTTGCATACATGCATGACATCACATGCATACATCCTAACATATATGCATACATTTCTAATATATATGCATATATCACTTATCATTTATGCATACATGCACCACATCACATGCATACATAAATCACATTATATGCTAACATACATGCACACATGAACACTAATCACTTATGCATACATCGACACACACTTATGCACATGCATAAACACACATGACTCATGCATTCCTATACACTTACTAACATACATGCATACACCAATTTTATGAATCTAGTTTTTAAGTACCTTGTTCAAGGTCCTACATTTAGTTCACTATAAGAAAATGCCTTGATTTTATGCTCTCTCTAGAATTTTGAAACTTGCAGGACTCAAAAGTGGAATTTGGAGGTGGATTTGGACCTTGGCTGTCTCTCACACTATTGTGCAGATGGAAAAATTTAATAAGAGTGTCTCTCATAAGCTTAAGCTAATTCTTCACCATTTTTGAGTTATAGAGCTTTGAAAACAATCGTTTTCCAACACTTAAAAGAAATAATAAATAAATAAAAAATCGAGGGCTTATCCATTTCTATTTGAATCCATGATTCTGATGCACACGTTTCACCATGTCTAATTATGGATACTTTTGGATATGTCTTTTTAGTGTTTTTCTCCTATTTTTGACAGGTACGCTAAAGAAAGAAAGCACACCACGATCGCATGTCTTTTTGCGAACGTTTTGGAGAAACTCGATTTTTTCTAAATTTCGTGGATCGCACACTTCTTCCGGAGGGTAGTGATCAAGCTTTGATACAGGGAGATCTGAGCATCAATAGAGAGGACACATAGAAATCTGAGAATTACCTTGTGATTGAGAGTGAGAGTGAGAGTGTGATTGAGAGTGCAAGTGTGAATGCAATTATGATAGCTTGGGGGTGGTCCAAAGGTAGAACCTTCATCAAGAATCTATTTTTCAAAGCTATTGTAACCATTGATTCACATATATAATATCAAAATTCTTCCTTCTCTTTGTTATATTTGTTTCTACTCTTCTACATCAGATTTTCTCTTACCTTGTGCAATCTCTGCATTCTTCTCTCCTTTGTTATTTTTGAGTGATTGAAAGATTGTGATTGGGGATAGATTGTGATTGAGGAAACTCTATAAGTGGTATCAGAGCAGAATGAATCCTCGAGAGTGATGGAAGGTGTAACACAAAAGACTCGTGAACAAGAGGAGCTTATTCAGAAGCTTCTTGCAGAATTGCGCAAAGAAAGAGGTAGAAAGCAACCAGAAGGAGCAACAAATTCGTTTGTGGAGCTGAATAATGAAGTAGATGAAGGCACGAGAACATCTACTGTAACTCGTGGAAAACAAAAATGCAAATATAAAGATATGGAACCAGGTGAGTGCCCTTAACCAAGTCTTCAAGAAGGTGAAGTTGAATGATTTTGATGGTGAGAAGAAGAGTGGTGAAGATCTTGAGGCATGGATTGAAGAACTGGAGGATTTCTTTGATCTTTGACAATTTAGTGAGGAGTCTAAGGCAAAAGTTGGGATCCTACACCTACGTCACATTGCAAGGTGTAGTAGAATTCATATATGCAGACTCGAACATGTTCTGGTCTAGTTCTATGGAATGAATTTAGAGAACAAGCTGAAAACCGCTATTGTTCTCCACACTACCATATGGAGAAGAAAATTTAGTTCTACAATTTTCCACAACACGAAAGTGATAAGCATAGCTTACCTATTCATGAGTACAAAGAGAAGTTCCCACGTCTTCATAAATATGCATTAGAAATTACTGGTAATGCTCGAAAGAGTAAATTTATTGAAGGGCTTCGTGAGGAACTTCGCTACCAAGTCAAGGGATCTGGATGCATTGATTTTCTTCATGTTTTTGCGATTGCCAAGAACTTTGAGAAGATGGAGAAGTTCAATTTGCAGAAGGCAAATAGAAGCAGATTCATTACAACGGGACATATGCCACAAAGAGCTGTTGCAATGAACATGAACAATTCAAAGAAGACTCCATCTTCAAATAACAAAAGCAAGACTCGTGCTCAAGTGGAAAATCAAAGGAGGCTTCAGCCAATCCAGTGGCAACAAGACCCTGATTTTATTGAGAGAGCCTGAAGACTTGATCTATGTTTTCATTGCGGGTAGTAAGGGCATCAGACATATGAGTGCCTGAATAAGGCAGTCTTTCGATCCGCACAATCAAAAGCGATAAACATCATCGAGGAGGGTACAATTATTGAGGAAGCAAATGATGGAGGTAAGTGCCCTAACTCTACCTTATGTTGGATGGTGGTTAGTTCTTTCCCAAAGGCTTCTGTAATCACGATTCTTGGTATGATTTCTATGCATAGAATCATATTTTTGATCGATTCAGGTACTACCCATTGTTTTATATCTTTCAAATTGGTACAAAACCTAGGGATAGCCCTAAATATGCAGATAACTAGACCTGTAAAGATGGCCAATGGACGATTACATTACACGAAAGGATATATTGAAAACCTTGAATTTATTCTTTCTGATAAGTGCTTTTATGGAATTTTCCATGTAATGGAGATCAAACATAGTGATGCAATCATAGGCATGGATTGGTGAGTTAAAAATTCTATGAAAATTGATTTTGAACAAAGAATGAACACTTTAAAGCTAGATGATGAATCTATTCATATTCTAGGTGATGCCTATAATCCTAAACCTATCCTTATTGCTGCTATGTAGATAATTAAAGGTATACATGATGGTTGTAGAACATTTATAGTGTAATTAAACATAATCCATGAAGAGGGTAATGAGGAAAGTGTTCAGACTTATCTAGAAAATCTTTTGAAAGAATACGTAGATGTATTTCTAGAAGAGTTGGCTGGTATACCTCCACCTAGACAGATTGACCATGTCGTTGACCTATATCCAAGGAGTGAACCATATTCTAGAGCACCCTATAGATTTAACATCGATGAATTAAAGGGTCTTCATATTCAATTAGATGATCTTCTAAAGAAAGGCTTGATAAGACCGAGTGTATCACCTTGGGATGCACCTGTTTCATTTCAGAAGAAGAGAGACAACTCTTATAGATTATGTATTGACTATAGGGGGTGGAATAAAAGAAAAATTAAGAATAAGTATCCACTCCCTCACATAGATGACTTATTAGGTCAATTAAGTGGAGCAACTATATTCACTAAGATTGACTTAAGATCTGGATATCACCAAATTAGGATCAAAACTGAGGATATTCATAAGACAAATTTTCAAAGATGATATGGTCACTAGGAGCTCAGGGTTCTAGCTTTTGGATTAGCAAATGCTCTTGCCAGGTTTATGTGCTTGATTAATAATATTTCTCATGATTACCTAGATGAATTCATCTTAGTATTTCTCAATAATATATTTGTATACTCTTAGGATGATTCTGAGCATGTAGTACATCTCAAGAAGACTTTGCAAACTCTTAGGGAACACAAATTGTACGGAACAAAGAGTAAGTGTTTCTTTTCTAAGGATAAAATTGTGTATCTAGGAAGAGTAATATCAAAAGAAGGAATCCTTACAGATGAAGATAAGGTAAAAACAATAGTTGATTGCCGGATTCCTAAGACTGCAAGGGATGTTAGAAGTTTTCTTGGATTGGCACAATATGAAAGAGCACATATTAAGGATTTCTCTAAGATAGCTTCTCCCCTCAAAGAATTGACTAAAAAGAATGTAGGATTTGTGTGGAGTGATGCCTGCCAAAAATCATTTGAAACATTGAAGGAAAAAATAATTGAAAATTGTGTTTTGAAAATACCAGAAATGGGAAATCCTTTTGTGGTTGCATGTGATGTAAGTGGTAGTTAGATAGGATGTGTTCTTTGACAGGATAGTAGGGTGGTCGCATATGAGTCTAGAAAACTAAGAAAACATGAACTTAACTATCCTACTCATGATTTAGAAATGTGTGTTGTTGTGCATGCACTTAAGCATTGGAGACATCTATTGTTAGGGGTTAAGTTTGAATTGAAAACAGATCATCAAATTCTAAAATACATCTTCACACAACCATTGCTTAACATTAGGGCGAAAAACGGCCCAAAAAGGGCCGTGTAAGGATTTCAATTAGTTGTGCTTAATCGGGATTAAAGTTGTGAAATCCTTTAAGAAATTCCATGTAAGTTCATTTAAAACGTATCTTATGCAAATTTTGAAGAGAGAAAAACTTGTATCATATAATCATGAAAAGTTTGTGTGATATCTTACGCCTTGACGTTTGTGCTCACCGGGCGCTGATCAAAAGTTGAATTTTCCTCTTGTTCATAGACCTATATAATGTGTGCTGATGACGTTTTGCGCTTTTTTTCTCTACTTTTCATAGCAAGCCTGTTTCTCCCTTTCACATCATTTTAGATACTTGCCAGTCATTTTTCATAGCAGAACATGGAGAACGTTAACCCAAATACTCTCGCTGAGCTTTCAAACAATCGAAATCATTGTGAAAAGTTCCATATCAACATTGCAGTAAGTCAGGAGTATGCGACGATAAGAAAAGTATTTCGAAGGGCTCTTCATCCTCCTGAAGTGGATGGATTGCGAAAGGAAGGCAAGAAACATATCGACATCTCGAGAGATGGATCTGTTTATCCAATTGATCCACAAACTGGAAGGTACCCCCCTTTTCATAATCTTCATGATCTGATTAGATTTGTGGGAGATGGTGAGGATGGTTTACGAGGCTATTGTTCAAGGCTCTGGGATATTTCAAGGAATTATGTACAATACATAAACTGTTTACAAAACACACTACACCAGAAGAATTTACATATGAGGGAGCTAGAAAACAAATTATCCACTTTATCTTCTCAGTTAGAGTCTTTTAAAAAAATGAAAGAAACTCCTATAGGTTTGAGAATGCCGTCAAAACGAGTAAAACCTTTTTTAGATTTGACTGGAAAATCTGGCCAGAAAAAGAAAAGAATGAAAATTGTTAGAGATCATGTGACAAATGTGCTAGGTTTCAATATGTCGAGCAGTTTTGAGCACATACATTTCTGTAATGAAATTTTGAGTCAAATTGATGTTTTAAGACTATTGAAACTAAATGAAAATACATGCTTGAAACGCTTTGTTTTTCAAAAACTCATGACAAAAATGAATCTTTTACTAGAACCATCTCAAATTCAGAATATTTGTGATAGTGTCAGAGTGAGTAGGAAAGGTTATAGAGCAGTTTCAAAAGTTTGGTGTGAATTTTTAAAATTTAACAAAGTTAGAAGTTTTGGATTGCCTAGACCCCATCATGTAGGAAAGTTTCGGCTCTGCTTGAATAAGAAGATCACATCAGTATTTGGTGAATATAAACATATTCACGGTAACATGCCTTACGAAGTAGGAAAACAAAAGTTACATTTCACTTACAATGCATTTAACAACATATGGATAGATGTTATAAAACTTCAAACATACATGGTTCAGTTCTATAATATAAAAGAGCATGAATGTTCTGGTCTATTGAAATTTGTAATCAAACTTGATGAAGCTGAGCTTAAAAACATCAAAAGATGGAGAGAATAATCATTGCACAGATGAACAAAGCTTTGGACTATAGCCTTGGGAAATTGGATACTCCATCTCTCAAAGTACAATCAGAAATGGAGTTATGGTGGGTTGGTTGTGCTCAAGTTCCATCTCAGAGCCATAAAACACTTAAATGGTTATTCTCACAGACAAACATTCCAAATGTTATCCAAGGGCATCATGCAGGAGAATTGTTGAATGTCAAAGACTACGGGAACTTTCAAGTTGAGTGGCATTTGAGTGGAGACCTAAAGACACTCAAATGCATGTTTGGTATAAGTGGGGGAGCAAATTCTAAGTACCCTTGCTTGTACTGCATGCAAAGCCCAGGCACAAATGGATGGATTGCTAGAGTTGAGGGTGAAGAGGCTCCTTCTAGACAAAATGTTATTCTTCGTAACTACTCATCTTCTTCAATGATTTGGGATCCCATACTTCCAATAGCATTGACAAATGCACACATATGTACACTACATGCAGAGTTAAGAATCACTGACAAGTTGGTCCGTCTTCACTTGGATTATGCATATTCTATCAAGCCTACAACTCTTGCAGATGAATGCATAAAAAAATGTGAATGTCTTCTTTCAGAAATGGGATTTCATGGTGGTGTTGTTCATCTAAGAAAAGATCCAAAGCTTTCACAAAATATAGGTGATGTTTTACAGGATGTCTCAATGGGAGGTGCAAAAGCAAGGAGATTCTTCAGCAACCATGATGGCAAACAACTTAATGCCATGTGGAATTCATGGAAAACATTTTGTGAGGTCACGACTAATGTAAAAAGCAAACCAGAAATAGAAAAAAAGAGAATGGAGGTGTGGGTCAAACTAGATAATCTTTTAAAGATCATGAGGTAGCAGGTAACATCAAAAAGTTATGTGACAAATTTCAGAAAGGCGACCACAGAGCTTATAGAAACAATCATAGAGGCATGGGGTGCCAAAGACATAACATACTACTTGGTGAGCTCCAAAGATATTTAATTCAATTTATTTATTTTTAATTGAAATAAAGATCTAATGAGATTCTTCTGGTTTCCAACATATTCTTCTTGTGCATGGTGCATTCTTTGCAGAAAAAGAACCACTTGCCATGTGGAACACCCAAGGCATGGAAAAATCACATTATCAAGCAAGGACAAGCTTCTTTAGGTGTACAAGGAAAGGAGGAGGAGTAACAAAGAGCAATGCCTTCAGAGAGCTTTTTGATTGGTTCTTTAGAAGACAATTACAAAGGACCTCATGCCAAATATAATCAGAAGGATATGGCTATCTCCAGACAAAATCATCATGTATCAATATCACAAACTGAAAAAGACCACATTTCAAACAGAGCTTTAATATTTGCAATGTCTTTTATTTCTTTGAGAAATAAAAGATATCATGTATGTACATTTCATGATGTATTATGCTTTGAAAAGAAATATGTCTACTACCATCAGATGACTTTGACCAGAGAATCAGTAACAATTTATATTAGGCCATGGATCAATTACACCAAAAAAATTTGCAATGTCTTATATCACATTGGGCAATTTCTCTATATGTACATTTGTTGAGATATAGAATTTGAAAAAATCAAGTCATTCCTTGAGCCTTTTTAAAGAGCTTGGCTCTGGCAAATCACCTCTATATCTGAGGAACTCTTTTCTCCTGTGAGTCCAGCAATGCTTTTTAAATCTGACACCCGTGCAGCCATTGCATAGCTTGAATAACAAAGAAAGTACCCTGCCCTTGAAGCATTGAGTCCTGGGGCATATCCAAAAATTCTGAATGCAGTTGCTCTTTCAAGCAGTAAAACTCTGAAAGCATTAAAGGGTATTGGAGTAAAACCCATGTATTTTGATAGAGTCCTCAAGCAGAACAATGCAAAGTCTGGCTCCTCACTATAGTGCTTGTGAATAACACAAAAAGTATCTGGGTTCAACTTTGGAAGATAGTGGATAATAGAATGAATATCCACCTTTGCTTTTCCTTTCTCTTCTATGGCTTTTCTTGTTCCCTTGCCCCTGCCAAGGTAATTGTCTTCATCCAATAAAGCTAATTGTGGTGAAAATGAAAAACAAGGTTAGATGAAGTGCAAGCACACTTTAGGAAACATGTGAAGTAACTTGAAACTATTAGAAAGAAAAGCAAGAGACACGACTGATGCAAGTGATAAGGGTCTTCAGAGAAATTCAGACAGTCGTTATCGCTTGCATGGGTCGTCATCAATATCTATTTGCAAACTGCCTAGAAACATCTAATGTTTGATAAATGAGGGGAATTCCCACAAGCAAGATATGTATTATCATTGCTGCATGCAACTCCTAGACACGACTGATACAAGCGATAAGGCCCAACGGAAAATATCCGATGGGCCTAATCGCTTGCATCGGTCGTGATCGATTTCTAACACTTCTAATGGAGAACTTGGACAAATCTGATACAAGAAAGAGATTTTGCATTGGTCCCATCTCATATCCTTAACGTAAAGTTCTTGAGAATATAGTTAACTGTATACCTTGACGTCATCTTCCTCAAGTCCAAACACGATCGATGCAAGCGATGAGGCCTATCTGATGGGCCTTATCGCTTGCATCGGTCGTGATCGACTTCTGACACTTCTAATGGAGAACTTGGACAAACTGACACAAGATAGAGATTTTGCATCAAGCCCATCTCATCTCCTTTGCCTTTAAATCATGAGAATATATTTTACTACATACTTGACCTCATCTTCCTCTTCAAGTCCGAACACGACCGTTACAAGCGATAAGGCCCAACGGAAATTATCCGATAGGCTGTATCGCTTGCATCGGTCGTTGTCCTTTTCTCACTAAAAAATGGAGATCTCGGACAAAAACTTTAATTCATATGAATATATCAAACAACATACCTTGACCTCATCTTCCTCCTCAATGAGCTCTTTTGAGTCAATACAAATTGTTCCTTTTTCCTCAGCGACATCCAAGAATGAATAGCCGTGCCCAAACGAGTATATTCCAAGTTGCTTTTGATGCTCATCAAACTCTTCATCAGCAAGTTTTGGCTTCTCTGAGATAGCTTTCTCAAAGCATTTTGAAAGAGCTTGTGATGAATCTTTGAATTCTTCATTAGACAAATCCAAATCAAGATGCAAAAATTCCTCTCTTCTTTCTCCTTTCTTATTGATGAATCTCCTTGCAACTTCTTCTGCCTCACCTATAGCTGCAAGGCAGTAGTCCTCCCTTAGATTGAAAAGTTCCTGAATGTAAAATAGAGGTATGAAGTCTTTCCCAGAGATAAAGTAAAAAGGTAGATTTGGGAGAAGTAGGGACTTCTCAGACACTTGAACTTCTTCAGTTGGCTCCCTTATTGTAGTCTCTGCTTTAAAAGTGGCCACATCAAAATCTTTGACCTGCTCTTATTCTGCTTGGAGATTGATCTCCTCAACAATCTCCATGACACCTTTCATGGTTTTTGAGCTACCCTCAAGTGTCAGCTCTAAGCAAGGCTCGTCTTCATCATGAACATTTTCCTCCCTTTCAACTGAGATATGATCAAGCCATATCAAGAAAGCAATGTTTAAAGGGAGCAAGCAGTAGTCCTTTTCATGCTCTGGGCATAAATCAAGCTTCCCTGGCAAAGGGGATATCCTTTTGCATTTTCTTGTGATTTTAGCCCTATCTATTGGATCCTTCCCAAAGATGTGAGGATGGACATAGGTTTTCTGAGAAATAGAAAGGATCCTTCCATTGATCAACCCCAAGAAAATCTCCCACTCATCCTTAAGAAAACTTTTCGAGTTCTCTAAGAGTTTTTCAAAATCAATTTTGGGGTTGAATATCGTCATTGCATCAGGAAAATAATCTACACTTAAACCCTCTTGAACTATGAAATCAAGAAGTTTCTCCGATGGAGAGACACTAAGGATCTCATTCATTCCCTCCATCTTAGCTGCAGCTTCTTCTGTATGCCTATTAGGAGAACACAACCGATGCGAGCGACTAGAGCGAGTCAACGTAGGTCAAACGGTGAAAATCGCTTGTATCGGTCGTGTCGGGGACGAAAGAAAAATACGCATGTAAGTGAGACAAATTCTCTAAAGGTTGAAAGTTTGAGTTTTTGAAGGAAGTAGCTATCTATAGGCGAGGAGGGAAGAAACGGTCGAATGATGTGGACCAATCACAGAGTGCCACATGGCAAAGTGTATGTTGCCCGATGCAACGGATAGATGACGTGGACCAATCAAATCATGCCACGTGACAAAAGACGTTGGAATTCACAACGGCTATATGACATGGACCAATCGGGGCATGCCACGTGGCAAAACGGTCAACTCAGTTCTGGGACCTATTTAAGATTCCCTATTCATTTGCTTCATTTTGTTTTTGTCAACACTTGCCAAGCGTCGAGGTTCCATCGCCACCAAGTTTTTTGGCTACTTCACAATTTCTATAGAGAGCACTCTCTCCGTAAGGTAATGTGGACACGACCGATGCAAGTGATTAGGGACATCCGAGATTTTTGGATAAACCTAATCGCTTGGATCGGTCGTGTTTTTTAAATAGCATCGAGTCCTTGATCATACCTTGCAAATTTTGGTTTCCTTTGTGTTGCTTGAGTATAACGCATTGTTACCTTTATTTTAACTTCTATTTATTGAAATATGATGATGAATTCAGGGACGACCGATGCAAGCGATGAGTGACATCCGGGCATTTACGGATGACTCTTATCGCTTGGATCGGTTGTGTCTCTAGTGAGACAAATTCTCTGAAGGTTGAAAGTTTGAGTTTGTGAAGGAAGTAGCTATCTATAGGCAAGGAGGGAAGAAACGGTCGAATGACGTGGATTAATCACAGAGTGCCATGTGGCAAAGTGTACGTTGCCCGATGCAACGGATAGATGACATGGACCAATCAAATCATACCAAAGACGTTGGAATTTGCAACGGCTATATGACATGGACCAATCGGGGCATGCCACCTGGCACAATGGTCAACTCAGTTCTGGGACCTATTTAAGCTTCCCTATTCATTTCCTTCATTTTTTTCTATCAACACTTGCCAAGCGTCGAGGTTCCATCGCCACCACATTTTTAGGCTACTTCACAATTTCTATAGAGAGCGCTCTCTACGTAAGGTAATGTGGACACGACCGATGCAAGCGATTAAGGACATCCGAGACTTTTGGATAACCCTAATCGCTTGGATCGGTCATGTTTTTTAATAGCATCCAGTCCTTGATCATAGCTTGCAAATTTTGGTTTCCCTTGTGATGCTTGAGTATAACGCATTGTTACCTTTATTTTAACTTCTATTTATTGAAATATGATGATGAATTCAGGGACGACCGATGCAAGCGATGAGGGACTTCCGGGCATTTACGGATGACTCTTATCGCTTGGATCGGTCGTGTCTCTTACAGTGGAACGAGTCATTGATTATAGTTTTCCAATTATCTTTTTCTTAGTGATAATTGAGTATTTTGCATTGTACGATATATTTTATTGATATTTGATGATAAATTTAAAGACGACCAATGCAAGGGATCAGGGACATCCGGGCATTTCCAGATGACTGCTATCGCTTGCATCGGTCGTGCCTCTGATAGTGGAAAGAGTCATTGATTATAGTTTTCCAATTATCTTTTTTTTGGTGATAATTGAGTATTTTGCATTGTAAGATATATTTTATTGATATTTGATGATAAATTTAAAGACGACCGATGCAAGCGATCAGGGACATCCGGACATTTCCGGATGACTGCTATCGCTTGCATCGGTGGTGCCTCTGATAGTGGAAAGAGTCATTGATCATAGCTTTTTGAGAGTAAGTTTTGACAGTGGAAAGAGTCATTGATCATAGCTTTTTGAGAGTAAGTTTCCACTTTTCCTAATTCCTTGCCTAAAGACTCTGATTTGTGCAGAGTATGGCTAGAACCAAAAAGACAGCAAGGAAGTTGTACCCTGAGGGTCATGACCAAAATGCCCTGGGGGAAAATGTCCAGGAGCAAAATTCCCAGAACGTTCAAGCCAATGTGCCAGACAAGCCTTCAAAAAAAAGGGTCAAGTACCATGTAAAGTCCTTGAGGGAAATTAGAAGAGCTCAAAAGTCTGTGGGATTGTTGATCCCAAGACTTCCATTTATGAGAGTTGTCAAGAAGATCTCAGCCAACCTCTGTTCTTTGATGAAGACCTCATCCTTTGTCAATGGGAGGTGGCAAACTCAAGCACTGCTATGCCTGCAAGAAGCTATAGAGGACTTTGCTATTGATTTTATGAATGATGCCTACTTATGTGCTGCTCATTCTCATAGGGTAACACTAATGGCGAAGGATTATGTTATTGTTTCAAGAATAAGATATAAATTTGATAAAGTTCTGGTTCCTATTGATGACCACGATAGAAAATTCTTCGATATTTTAAATATACCTCCAGCTCGAGCACCCAAAACAACAGTTGTCATTGAAGAGATCAACGGTCAAGTCACTCATGATCATGAAACTAGAATTGCAGCAAATAGTGAGGAGGAGAGGAAAAAGCAGGGATTATTTACAGAGGAAAGTGTCATCTTAACCCAGATTCAAAAGTTACAGAAAGCAAATAAAGAGCTCCTCAAGAAAGGAGATGGGCAGGTAATAGTTAATGTTGCAATGCCATGGCAAAATGAATTGTTTCTTGACATTAGACCTGAAGACAACAAAATGTTGAGGGAGCCTCATGTTGAAATATCAGATAGTGTGGTCAGCATTTCACTCAGGTATATCTAGAGGCCTTAAAATGCTTTTATTTTGCATAATTTCCTAGTTCCTTAACTGCATTTTTATTTCTTGATTTGTAGGGTTCTTCTTCAACAATGTGAGGAAGCGCTTCAAAGAAAAGTATTTATTTTAGCTCCTCTGGTGACACACTGTTTTTTGCATAAACATGGAGATGCCAAGTCCTTTCTACAGGATTTTACAGAAGAGGTAGAATGTGTTATTTACCCATATATTGAAAAGTAAGAATTCATCTTCATTTTGGAAACATATTTGTTTCATTTAAGAAAGTATATTTACATGCAACTCATTGAGAGGGGCCATTGGAGTTTGATTATTGTGGACTTCAATGCATATCAAGCTCTTTTCCTCAATTCTCTTCCATCACAGCATGGGAATTGCAAAGTGTAAGTTACTATACATTTTGTTGTTCTCTATTTTAAAGCCATGCCATCCATTCTGATTTTTACTTTACAATGCAGTGCTGCAAAGCTTCTCAAGATGCATATTGATCAGAATTTTCCTGGAATTGCTAAAATGAATGAACAAAAGCAATTTGGATACAACCAAATTCATGTGCCATTGCAGAGAGACTCAACATCATGTGGCTGGAGAGTGATTGTAAATGCTGTAAGATTCTTGGAAAGAAGGTTCTACAGTCCTGAATTGAATTTATCAGACTACCCAGATGCATGGATCATCTTGATCAGAGAGAGAGCAATAAATAGTATCATGAAACATGCAATCTACCCATATGATCCAGACTCACCTCCACCCCCTCCACCTGATAAAAAACAGTCTGAAGATAAAAATAAAGGGCTTCCTCTTCACTCACCACTAAAGCATGGGAACAACAAAAAGAGTCAAGCTGAAAGCTCCAAAAAGGGACAGAAGCAACACAGAAAGCAGGGCTCCAAAAAGGATAGAAAGGGTTAAATCATTTTTGAGTCTTAGATTGAAATCAATTGTAAAACCAACCAAGGTTGGAAGATTTATTTATGTACAAATTGTATGTACTTATGCCAATCTTCATCTGGAAGATGGTCACTGTAACCATATTTATTTGCCTTTACAATATTTATATGTTTGAGAAATATACAGTTGTATTGAACCTCTTGAGAGTTAAACAAAAGTTCATTGCATGGTCCAATTAAGTTTATTAATGTCACAATTATGAATGCATTGTGGGTTTCTTACTTCATTCATGTTGGAAAGTTTAAATTGGAGAAGATACAGAAGGACATAAAGAATTAAGAGGACATGACCGATACAAGCGATATAGGGAATCGGAGAATCTTTGATTGCCCCTATCGCTTGCATCGGTCGTATTATCCATTTCATCGATGTTGCTAGTTGTTTTTATACTCGTGAGTCAAATCTTTACGCAAGGTCACTTCTTGAAGTCTCTCGCGGTAGTTTGCTAACACGACCGATCTAAGCGATAAGGGCCATCCGACAATTTCAAATTGCACTAGTCGCTTGCATGAGTCGTCTTCACTTATCTCGTCTCCTCTGTTTTATGCCTTAAGACATGCTCTTCTAATATTGAAATACCAAACCTTGGATTGGAATTTGCACCAGGTTCTCCACACTCTCTTATATTACTTGTTATGTGTACCATGATAATTTCTCTTGCATTACTTGAGGAGAGAAAAGTTGGATAGAATAAAATTATTAAACTGAGACTAATGTGCACCTTTGATAGACTATAATTATTAAATTGAAATTAGATATTGAATTCTAGATCTCTTCTTCATCTAGAATTAACTTATGCAAGTTCCTGTATAATTATTTCTTAGTTGGAACCTCATCAGAATGCTAAGATTAAACAAATAAATGCCAATAATGGAGTTTAGATGAAGGGGGATAATTGAAGTCATCAATTCACTCCTGCAAAAAAAAATCAATGGAAATATGAAATTAAGGACCTAAAAAATATCTAAGACATTTAAAATTAATAATTTAACACACATTGTTTGTAACCATCCTGCAAAGAAAATTCAATGGAAGTATCAATAGAAGCTTCTATTAGATGAAGATACATTATGTAAGAATGTCACGATTAACTTGTTACAATCTTAAAGGTTGGTACTTAATCACCCTTGGTGGCAGGCAACTTATGCAAGATAATGATTTCTCTGATCTAATGTTAACTATTGCATCATCAATTGAGAATCTACACTAAGATGATACCTCATCAAGGTATTCTAGAAGCTCCCTTATATTTTTGAGATTCCAATTTGTAGTGATAATTATTTTCCTTGGTTGAAAATCTGGATGAATCAAGACTTCTAACTCAAATTCTGGACAGCTCTCCTCTGAGTACAAGGCTATCCAAAGTCCAAGCTTTTTTTTCCACCTTCTATAGTCATATCCTAGAACCAGAGATTGTCGACATATCTGATATGACATTGAAAGAGAATTGGGACTAACTTTACATAAAATAATGTCACCTAGCTTTTGAACTTCTTTGCTATCCCATTCCCTACCTAAAACATCATCAATCTCTGAAATAAAGACTCTCCTAATCAACCACATTGTTTTTTTTTCTGTAATAACATGTTTGTAAAGCATGCTACAAAGACATGAATAGGCAGAAACCATTGAATCTTTATCCTTCTCGAAATTCGGCCTGCTGACATTGCCTTTTGGATGTCAAATTTAATTTTGTAGAGAAAACTTGAAACTGTTGAATGATCAGGAGCATCCCAATCTAATGAAGAGATGCAAGGACCAGGTACATGTACAAGAATTCCATAAGAACTCCTCCCTGACGCCACTTGATAATCTGCATAATGGACAAATAACTCTATGCTATTGAAAAATTGAACAGATTTCTCTGCATACATGAGTTCTGCATATTCCTTATGAAGAACTCTGAATGTTCCTGTTAAACATTCAACAGGTTGCCATTCCACAATATTGGAAGGAAAGATATCTGCAGTACAAAAACATATGTTTTATTATACAAAATCAACTAGAATGATAGAAGAGCATTGTCAAACTTCACTTATAGTACGAAGGGAATTGCAGATGATTTTCTAGAACAAGATCCTTAGCGGTCTACACATGTACTCGTGCAAACCAACCGCATCTCTTCAATTTGAAACTGAGAATACGTCCCTTCCAATGGTTTCTTGTGTTGTCTCTTTTGGCACGCTTGACTTTATGGGCACCTCTACAGCTAGGAAGCATAGTTACCCAGTCATTTACTTTCATGGAAAGAGGTTTCCACAAAGAATCCTCTCTTCTGTTGTAAACCTCACATGAAGTTACGCGATTGGAAGGACGACGAATAGAAGAAGCCATTTGAACTTAGGAGAAGAAGAATGTTCAAAGCGAGGAACCGACGTTCACAAATTTTGGCAGTATTTATAGAGAAAAAGGCTTTGTACACGTGGAAACTTTTGATTTGATGTAAACCCTGTCGTTGAATGATCATGACATTTTGTGAACCCAAAAATATTTCGTATCTTCAAAAATCAATTCCTTCTTGGAAATTCGAGAATATGCTTTGTGTAGTGTGCAAAAGTATCTTTTTTTGCATCAAACCAAAAAATTGTACATTGAATACGAGACTCTTCATCACTTTAGTGGCGCTTTGAGAGAAAATTGTATTAAAAAAAGAAATTCTCCATACGGTTAAAAGAGACAGCAATGTTATATTCTTGTACACGTGGAAAGATGCTATTTGTCAATTTCCTTAATCTCTCATTAGCAAACAGCCCCTTTTCGGCCGTTTTTCGCCCTAATGACAACAGGTAGAAGCATTGGATTGAATTATTAAGTGAGTATGATTTTGACATTAAGTATCTGGCTGCTAAGGAAAGTAAGGTTGTTGATGCATTGAGTCGGAGATCTTTATGTAATCTTGTTTCTATAGTAAATTCTGATTTTCTAAATCAAATTCAAGAAGAGATAAAACAAGATCCTTTTTATGCACCTATTTTGAATGCTTTGAATGCAAACAGGGGATCGATACATGAGAGAAAATTTCATTTGTAGAATGGAACATTGTATTGTAACAATCGGCTATGCATATCGTCTAAATCTCCATTAAAAGTTAAAATATTGCATGATTGTCATGATGCACCTTTATCTGCATATCCAGGTTATTCAAGAACCTATGTTAAAACAAAGTATACTTACTTCTGGCCATGTATTAAGTGGGATATTAGAAAATATGTAAGTGAATGTTTGAAGTGTGAACAGGTGAAATCTGAGTTTAAGAGGATGCTTGGAATGCTTCATCCTTTGGATGTTCCAAATTAGAAGTGGGAGTCTATTTCTATGGACTTTATGAGTAAGCTACCTATGAATATAAGTAAGCATGAAACCATATTTGTTGTAGTCAATCAGCTTACCAAGATGGCACATTTTTTTCCTATGAAAAATCCTAATACTGCATTGAATGTTGCATGAATCTTTGTAAGAGACATTTTTCGTTTACATGGAATGCCTAAAAGCATAATTTCTCATAGAGGTTCTAGATTTATGTCAAACTTTTGGAGAGCAACATTTGAATCGATTGGAACTCAACTTCATATGAATACAAATTTCTGTCCACAAACTGATGGGAAAACCGAGAGGGTTAACAGGGTAGTTGAAGATATGTTGCATATGTATGTGAATGAAAAGTAGGATAATTCGAGTAAATATTTACCCTTGGTTGAGTTTGCATCTATAAAAATGACTCTGTTTGAAGCTATGTATGATTATGAAGTAGAAGAGTCCAAAAAATGCTTGATAAAATGGATGAACAACTTGGAAAAATTAAGAAACACATAAAAGAAACTCAGAAAAGACAAAAGAAATTCTATGATTTAAAGAGAAGACCACTTGAATTTCAAGTTGATGATATGGTATTTCTTAAAGTTAATCCTCACAGATCGAACTTGTTGCTGGGGAAGAATCATAGACTTTCTCCTCGATGTGCAGGTCCTTTTAAAATTTTGAAAACTATTGGATCTCTTGCTTATTTATTGGAATTACCTAAACATTTAAATGTGCATCCTGTATTTCATGTTAGCTTACTTAAAAGATATGTATCTAATGTTACTCATGTTTTGCAGGACAATTATAAGCTAAAAGATCATGGCTCTTTTGAGCTTCAGCCTGAAATAATATTAGACAGAAAGGAAAATTTCTTAGAAACACATCTATAGTAGAAATTTTAGTGGAATGGCACTCATACCCAGTAGAAGATTTGAGTTGGGTGAACTTAGATGATTTTCTAAAACATTATCCTTCTTTCCAACTCTGAGGACATAGTTCTTAAAGGGGGCAAGAATTGTAATAGGCCTCTTTTCTAGTGAAATAATTCATTTTGAACTTTCTGAATTTCATTGTGGGGATAATGCTTGGAATGAATAATTAGGTCATTTTATGCATGTAGGAAAAATTTTGGGTTGAAAAGTTTCATATTCTCTCTAGACCTTATTTGCATCATGTTTTCTAGTGCAATTTTGAAGGTGAACATGAAAGAATGAAGAAAAACTCTGCACGAGAGAAAGTTCTAGCAAGTATAACAGAATAAAAGTGCCTATGTGCAATTTTGGGGAATCATGTTTTAAGTACCACGTTCACGGTCCTACATTTAGTTCATTGCAAGAAAATGCCTTGATTTTACTCCCTCTCTAGAATTTTGAAACTTTCAAGGCTCAAGAGTGGAATTTGCATTTGGATTTGGACCTCGAACATTTCTAACACTATTGTGCAGATCACAAAATGGAATAAAAGTGTCTCTCACAAGCTTAAGCTCATTCCTCGCCATTTTTTACTTAAAGGGATTTGAAAAGTGCCATTTTCCAACACTTCAAAAGTAAAATAAAATAAAATAATGAGGGGTTATCCATTTCTATTTGAATCTCTGATTCTAATGCTCACGTTTCACCATGTCTAATTATGGATATTTTCGGATATGTCTTTTTGGTGTTTTTCTCCTATTTTTGACAGGTAGACTAAAGAAAGAAAGCACACTATGATCGCATGGCTTTTTACGAAAGTGTTTGAGAAGCTCGATTTTTTCTAAATCTGGTGGATCGCACACTTCTTTGGGAGGGCAGCGATCAAACTATAGGGAGATCTGCGCATCAACACAAGGGACGCATAGAAATCTGAGAATTACCTTGTGATTGAGAGTGAGAGTGACAGTGACAGTGAGAGTGTGATTGTGAGTGCGAGTGTGAATGCAATTATGATAGCTCGGGGGTAGTCGAGAGGTAGAGGGTTCATCAAGAAGCTATTCGCCAAAGCTATTGTAACCATTGATTCACATCTATAATATCAGAATCCTTCCTTCTTTACGTCATATTTGTTTCTACTCTTCTGCATCAGATTTTCACTTACCTTGTGCAATCTTTGCGTTCTTCTCTTCTTTGTTATTTTTGGGTGATCAAAATATTATGATTAGGGATAGATTGTGATTGAGGAAACGCTACATTGTTCATCAAAAATAAATTTAATTTGACAAAAACATCGGTTGAGAAAAAAGGGATTGAAAAGAGATATTGCGTCCTACTGCATGAAAGTTCATTTGGTACATAATAGGAGGAAAGAAGGAAAGTGTTAAAATGCTGGACCAGTCCATATATTGTGTATAACATTAATAAAAATAACGCTTATGTTTTTTAAAGAATTAGGTAGCATTGTTTTCAGAGTACATTTTGTGGGTAAACAAGTAGAACGTCTTCAAAAGAAGAAAATAAGAGGACGAAAAAATGCTAGATACATTGATGTCTTCACTTGGAGATAAAACAGAAGCACTATGACCGAGAGCGTGAAAGTAGTGAGGAATGAAACATACGAGGATAAAGATTTTTTCTTAAATTATTTATTTTTTTAAGTTGTATATTTTGCACCATGGGAATACATATTCACGTAGAGTATTCATTCATGTTTTTTTTTTTTGAGAGAACACGAAGTAAATTAATAATGGCATGTAGCAATGTACAGAGGGCAAGACTACCCCCACCAAAAACAATTAGTGGCCTTCAACAATTTGACCAATGTAATAGCAAATCACATTGTCAGTGTCATGACACAGAACAATAGGTTTTACCTCGAATAGATCCATATGGAGGATAAGATACAACATAAGGCGAAGGCACCAGAAGGGTAACTAACAGCCTACATCAATCATTTTGATCTTAGAGACAGAGTACAACTTCAACAAAGAAGCCCTCCATTGGCTGGGTCTAGTATTATTCAGATGATTGGATAGACAGAATTCATCATCACGAGCATCCTGAGTGTCAGCAAGAGCTTTAATGCCAATTTTCTTCAGAACTCTGTGCAGTGAGTAAACTACAGCACCAATGGGCTTCTTGTTATTGGAGACAACCACATTGATGCTTTTCCAAATACTCCATAATATATAAGCTCTCCATAGGTTCCATAAAACAACATCGACTTTGTTGCAGACCCCCAGCAGAAGCTCTTTGTATCCAAGGTGGATGTTGTGCTTTTGGCGAAAAGGCAAAAGAACCTCCAAAATGATTGGGCATGCTTGCGATTGACAAACAAGTGGGGGAGATCTTCCACACTGCCATAAAAAATACATAAACCATTATTAATGTTAAACTTCTTGTCCTTAGCTCCACACCAAACTACATTATGCAATATAAACCAGAGAAGGTAAGAGTGCTTAATGTTCTCTGGAGGGTGCCAGATACACAAAAATCTATGAGTCCATTCATTAGCATTCGCATTTTTTGCCATGGGAAGGCTCAAAACCATCGGATCCTGTAGAAGATCTAATGGATAGTAATGAAATGCACATTTCTATGGAGGGAAAGGCTTTGAGCCATTAGGTCCCATCTAGATCCAATGGCAAAGATGGAAAGGCACCTTTTAGGATGAAGGGGCATCAAGACCCTTGATTATCAAGCTTATCCAAGGGCTAAAGATGATGGTGCCTCATCTCCCATGCTTTTGAATAGCATCTTTTGGATCCACATCACATCCAAGGGCCCAAATTGAATTCCCCCTTAACACTAGTTTGGTACCAAAACAAGACACTTAAGTGTCCTTTTTTGACAATTTTCCAAAAAATCACATACCTTCTAGAAAGAGAATTTGAGAAAATCTTTTAACACACATATAAAATATAATTCAAAGGTTAATGCAAAATTATAAAACACAATAAATCATGTTTTGTGTTCATGTAAATAGCCTCTCAACATGCTATGGTAGTGAACAGGATGAAAATTCCTGATCAAATGTATTTTTATCAAACGAAAAAAATTCATCATATGAAAGAAAAAATTATACACATTCCTTGAAACATAGATCACATGGTATGAACCTCAAACTCACTTAGAAAAATCATTTCAATTCAAATAAAGTCAATTATTTTGACTTTGTACACCAAAAACAGCAACTAGTTCTAATTATGGTTCAAACAAACTTATGTGAATCCATAGAAGTGTACAAATGTGCCAACAATCAAACAAGTTATGAAGACAACAACCAAGGTATACACATATAAAATCAACTGATATTACTCTAGTCACCAAAAATAGAAAACTAAAGCCTACATATATGACTCAAAAGAATTTATGGCCATCATTCAAGGTGTACACATTCAAGATACCAAGTAGAAAATGTGTGACATAACAAACCAAAGCTTACATATACAAGACTAAATAATTTATTGAAATCCACCAAAATTTTCATGTCTTTGGACAGAACCAAGAATCTTTTGTTGTGTGGGCATCAACCAAATTCTATAGATACAATCATGAATAGTTTGTGGACACATACTCAAAAGTCTTTGATATAATCTTTGATATCATAAAATGATAAGGATCATTTGAAAACATTTCATCATTTCCATCATGGATGCCATCTTCTTTTTGTCAAATGAAATATGTATGCCAATTATTTTCATTCTTATCACAATCACCATTGCTGATCACATATCATTTGACGAGATTAAGAATGAAACATGGCATGAAAGCATATTTTGGAAGGTTTAATACTTAGAATAGCATTTATAAATAATTATTTTTCATCATAACTTTTTATTCCACCTTTGGAGCTATGTTCTTTTTGTGAACATAGAAATATATGCTTTGCCAATTCAGCATGAAAGTCAGCACCAAATGTAATGGCTACTAGTTCAAAGTGGAGGCCTTCTAACTTTGAATAAAAATATGCATTCAATTAGTATGAAGGTTATTCATTGATAACTTGCCAATTCTCTGCAATCTCACTTACACACAAGTAATAGTGAGCCATTCTTTAAAAGGTGTGATAAATGGCAGTGCTCTAGAGAAGACAAGTTTTGAGTCCATGTTTATAACTTATGTATATGTTCAACCTTCTCCAAAGATCCCTAGAGACTTGCTTTACACTGCCAAAGTCCATGAATAGCTTTCCATTTCCTAAAACATATCCAATTTGTCAAAATGTTTGAATTGTGTTATTTTTTCAGTTATGCTAAAAGCTGAGTTTTCAAAAATCCCCATTTTCTTCTTGATTTAATAACCCATGTGAAGTTGTAAAATGTCAAAGATTATATTTTTCTCTAAAAGTACATGATGTGGGCTATCAAATCCAAGTGAGTATGCCATCAAATCCTCAAGGGTGTCATCAAGAAAAATCAATCAATTTGGTGTAAAAGCAGGACACTTAAGTGTCCTAGGACACTCAAGTGTCCTAGTACAGAACTAGTGTTAACTTTCACACTTCAAGCATAGCCCTTAGATCTTTGGGATCATCTAACGGATGTGGTTCACTTGTAGAAGGTCATAAACCACTAAAGGGAAACAAACCACCAAAAGAGAGTAGTTTTGGTATCTTTGACCAAGGAAAACCAAGGGAAGGCTATGCCTAGTCTAGTTGATTAAGAGACTAAACTGTGGCCACTGCCCTCTTCCTATTGGTGTATCACTAATCACTCCTTAAGCTAAAAAACTCAAGAAGGGTTCACTTTTCCCTCTAATGTTTTAACCTTCATCCAAGCGTTCCACATTCTATAGCAAAGAGTAGATCCCACATGGGAGAAAGTATGGGGAGAAACCAGAATGTCCCATAGAGAGTGGTTTTTCTAGACTCTGTAATCTGCAAGAGCAAAATTGTGAATGTTACTTTTTATAAGAATGGCCCAAAAATCATCAGAATTAAGAGACCAAAAAATTCATTTCGTAGCAAGGTTACCAGACATTTTAAGAGGACAGAAAATGCCAAAACCCCCTTCTTTTTAGGCAAACAACAAAGTTTCCAAGAAACTTTAGGAATCTTGTTTTGAATAAAGCTTCCTCCCCACAAGAACCTCCTAGAAAGACAAATAACCTGGTTAAAATGTTTTTTATTAGGAACCCAACAGGACAAAACGTAAACCAAGGTTGGGAGAATAAAATGATTAAGAACCAAAACTCTATGAGAAAGAGAAGATTGACAACTATACCACAAAAAAAACTTTTTCCTCAATTTATCCAAAACCCATTCCCATCTTTGGTGACTGCTGACTTGAAAACCCATAGGAATTTGAAGAAGTCTAAAAACTTCCCCATTTTTAATGATTTCACAACCAATGTTCTCAATGCAAGCAAGCACATGATTAGAGGAAGACTTAAAAGCTATTTTGTTATGATTAATGTTTGATCGAATAGCAATACAAAAGGTGTTAATACACTCTAGGATACTATTGGCATAGTTTTCGTCAGCTTTGATCACGATATTACTATCATCAACAAAGGTTTGAAGACAAAGCTGCTTATCACTACCTAGCATAGAAATACCTTCAACTTTCTTACTCTCAATAACATCTTTAGTCAGCCATCCAAGGGCATTACTAGCTATGAGATAGAGGAGGGGGGCTAAAGGGCAACCTTCTTTGATAGTCCTTCTAAGTTTGAAATGAGGAGAGATATTCCCATTTATAGCCACCCTTGAGTGGGTATTTCCAAAGAGAACATTGACAGATTTTATGAACCTTTTCCAAGCTCCTATGTCGTGTAGAGATTGGAGCACAAAGTCCCATTCTATCCTATCATAAGCATTGTCAAAATTAATTCTTAAGAAACACAAGGGTTGGTTGGACTCATTGGCGTACTCAATACCTTCCCATGGAGAAATAATAGCATCAAGAATAAATCTACCTTTGATGAAGCCTTTTTGCTTAGGTAGGATGATGTCTTTCATAAGAGGGTTGAGTCTCCTAACAAGGGAAGAGGCAAATATCTTATAAATACTTGTAAGATAGGTGATAGGCCTCTAGTTATTCAAATCCTCTTTTGGACCTTTTTTATGGATCAACTTTATTAGTCTAGTGTTGATTTCAATGAGAAGAGTGCCTCTACTAACAGATTCATTCCAAATTGAGAGAATAAAGGGAGTCAAGAAATCTTTCAAAGCAATGCAAAACTCATTAGGAATACAGTCAAGGCCAGGAGTCTTGCAAGGTTTCAATTTACCTATGGTTTCTTTAATATAGCCAGTAGTGAAGGGCAGGTCTAGCCTGGCATCCATGACAGGAGGAATTATTTTTACCCTTTTAAGAGCGATGCGGGCCCTAGCTCCACGGATGTCCTCCCCTCACTTGGGAGAACTAGAGAATACATAAGTAAAGAAGCAAGTAGCCTCCTGCAAGTTCTCCTCATCATTGATAGCAAAACCACCAAGCTGTTTCATAAGGAATGTAACAAAATCTTTATTTTCCTTCTTTTTCAATGAAGCAAACATATTGTTGTTAGGCTTGTCAAGATTCCTTGCCCAAAACTCTTTTTAAGAGGAAAAAATTCCGCTAGCTTCAATGTACTCTTCATACTGAAATCTCTCCTGAAGGGATAAAATCAAACCCTTTTTATTAGGGCTTTGAGAGGAACCCAGCAGGTCTATCTCCTCAATAATGTCACTTCCTCTCTTAGCTCTAGTAGCTCTCATGAGAGACTTATAGTGGGTAAAGAGAACTTGGATTTCTCTGATAGCTTTGGTCCAAGCCACACAAGGGCTTGCAAATTTATTGAAGCAATGGGAGATGATGTTTTTGGACTTTTCTATCACATAGAGGACATTGAGGAGAGATGGGTCCAAATGCAGTGAATCCGATCTAGCATTAGGAGAGTTATGCTTAAGGGACACTCTAATAGGGAGGTGATTCGAAATGCACAAAGATTGTTCAAGCTCAACTTTCATGTCCCAGAATTTATGGGAAAGAGCAAGGTTTATGTAAGCATGGTCAAAGTGAGCGGCACAGAATTGGGGGCGTTTTGCCTATTATTCCAGGTGGAACTAGTTTGGGATGAGATATCAAGCAATTCATGCTTAGTAATGATTCTAATCCACTCCTTCCACTCTTTGCTAGAAATGATAGTTCCTTTTTTATCAAATCTATCACTAATGACAATAACCATATTGAGGTCCGCAACAATAGTAATGGGGCCAACCACATGGACATTTCTTCCCAACAGAGGGTTCACTGATGGGGAGAGTTGGAAGCATAGAGACCGATCATAGTGCAGTCAAAAGGCTTGTAGAGGGTAACACCAGCCCATTCATGAGAAGGGCTCTGGATTTTATCTTTGACAAAATGACTAATTGCATTGGCTTCCCCAATACTAGATCCCCCCTTTCCCTAAGGGTGATTAGTTTATGAACAAGAGTTCTTGTTAGAAACACTAATTAAATGACAATTCAACTTACCTCTCGAGAGCTTAAGCTCGTGAATGCAAATAATGTCATGCATGAAAAATAGGTCAAGCATCCACTTGTTTATGCACTTGGCTCTAGTCGGATCAGTGATCCCTTTAATGTAAAGAGAGATGATGTTGGACTATTCATGGTAAACAAGAAGAAGGAAAGAAAACCAGTCATCGAATACACAGTTATTTCTTAATGTTTCTAGTGAGCTTATTCAAAGACAGTGATTTTTTTGAAAATATCCTTCTTTTGGATATCAATAGACTATCTTTCCTCTTTGTTCTAGAGATTTTTTGACCTAATGGCGCCCACTTCTCTTTTTGGCTAAAGTTCCGATCATCAATATCATTATCATGGCATTGGAGCCAATTGATTTTTGCATCATCAATCTTTGCAAGTTCATCAATGAACTTGCAATCCTCAGATGCCAAAAGATTATTAGTCTCTAGTCGAGAGCCATTAGCATGAATGTTAGAATTAGTGGCAAAAATCACTGGGAGTTTTTTTCCTCTTTCGAACAACCGTCCAACCTATTTCTGAATCCTTGAGGGCCTTGGTTGTAGGGACATAATCCTTCATGCCAACCCGATCAGCAAACTCACTTGAGCTTGTGGCTCAAAAACAAAAAGCATCAAGAGCTTTAACTCTTTTTTCTATCACAGAAAGCAGGTTCAAAACTTTTTCCAATAACACATGAAAAGTATTAACCCACACTTTATCCTTTTTTTCGCTTGCTTGGTCTGAGGCTTTTTTATAGCAGGAGACGAAGACCCTTTGTGGATGGGCTGATCATGTAATTTTTTGTGTCAAACGAATTTAAAGAATTTCCTTCTCACTACTTGGGAGAACATTATTCTTCAATGACTAGAGATCCATTTAAGGCAATGACATGTGTGCATTCAATCATCCATGTCCAATCGTCCATGCACAAACAATCTATCTTCTACCTTACAAAAAGTTATAAATATACATGTGCATAGGATTGAGTGCATCCTATTCCTTTTGCAAGCAAGAAGAAAATATAAATTGTGCATGAAAACATTCTTTCGTAAACACATGCTTGTGTTTTAATGAGTGTTTCAATATGTTTATGCTCTTTCATGTAGGTATCAATAATTTATATCAAGATTATCAAAAATGAAGTTAACTACCATACTTCAATGATTAAAATGCATCCTACATGAAACCAGAGAGCAAAAACATATTGAAACACTCATTAAAACACAAGCATGTAGCCATGTAGCATACAAAGACCACCCTTTTGCTTCCTAGATGCCTTCCATATCCTTTGTGGAATAGTTGTAAAAGGAACTACTCCATATGGGAGGTGGCTTCAAGGCTCGGGTCAAGTAGAGGTTGTTATATGCACTAATGGAAAAATGGCCTAGCAAAATGGTTGAGCACTGCTGTCGGTTCATGAGTGCTTGGGATCAAATCCCATCTAGTTCATTTTTTATCTACTTTAAAAGGTTGCAGCATCTGAAGGCTTGCATTCTCTATTAAATTAGCAGCCCAAATGGATACGCAAGGGTTCTACTATATTGGATACAGGAGAGCTATCTTTTCATTATTTCAGAGGTTTAAAACCCAGATATGAATGGTATTGATACTATATTCCTTTTGATCATTAGTTGAACCATTTCTGTTGTTGCTAATTAGGCTATAAAGTAGTGTCTCTAACCTCGTCTATTCGATGTGATTGCACTGTTGGATAAGACGATGTCCTTCTACAGGGAGTGCCACAAGTTCGAACCCTGCCCATGACCACCTTCGCCCATTTTTCTTGTGATGAATAGGCTTTAGAGCACTCTGGCTATTCCATCATGGATATGAGGTCAATTCCATGATTCACCTGCATTAATGAACCGCTTTTTGTTTTGTTGTGTCATCTATAGTTATGCCTTAGACATGGTTCGCAAATGGCACTTGCTAGAGTGAATTGAACAGAGTTCGTACTTAGTAGATGTTGCAAGATGGCATCACCTGGTCAAGGTGCTCTTAGATAGTGCGGACTAATCTCAACGCCCCCTCTGGGGATTAAAACCCGATCTTTTCATCATGTTTGCAATCATTATGAAGAGAAAAATAAGGCCTTGTTCAAGGTACTAAAACGCTTTATTATTGTGGATAGACATTGTCCTAGAGGGTTGTGAAGGGAGGTAGACGCTCATCCAACAGATTCATGCTAACCTCACCATGTGACTACATGTTGGGTGTTTCTTAGTATGCTTCAGGATCTAAATTGACTTTTAAGTGTTTGGGAGTTAAAAGCTAGAGTTTTATAATCTATTTAAGTTGAATCTAAAACCTAAGATTCATATGAAAGTGCATTTCTAGCATTTTGATATGCTATAAAGATAAGTTCTTCTTCAGTAATTCGATTAAATTCTCTTCAATAATACAATTTTTAATAATAGCCACCGCATCATTTTCATATTGATTTTTCCTTTTAGCGGAAGGTGGAAATAATATCTCTCTTTCATTAGATTTAGTAAAAGCAATTGAACATAAAGTTCTAAATCTAGACACTCTATAATCGTCAGGTGAAGAATATAAAGTGTTGATTACAGTATGTTCTTTCACTTTTTCTAGTTCTTCTATATTATTCTTGCTTTTGTTGATTTGTATAGTATTATTTTCTAATGGAGTAGGTAAAAGCGTATTTAGAATAAAAGAGCTATCTATTTTCTTTTTAATTGGAGTCTTACTTGTAGATGTAATATTTGTATTCAAAAAATAGAACACTATGGTCCATATGGAAGTGTGTTTCTATACCTAGATATAGCATCAAAATATGAAGGAAAACTTAATTCTTCACTAGTTATTCTATTTTTAATTATATCAACTACGACATTTTCTTTTTGCTGTGGAAGAGTATTTCTTTTCAAGCTTGGTGGAAGCAAATATTCTCTATTTTCTAGTTCAGGTAAGACAATTGAGAGTAAAGGCAAAACTCTAGATAAGTTACGGTCATATTCTTTAGAATGAAAAGTTTCATCTACTACTTGATCTTTAACCATTTCTATTACCTATACTTCATTACTATTCTCGTTATCACTAATTTCAGTAAACGTACTTTCAATAGGTATGGGTAAAAGCGTTCCTAAAACAAAAGAACTATATATATCTTTATCTTTTAGTAACAGATTTGCTTGTCGATGCTAAACTCTTAGGCATAAGAAAGTGCAATATAAAAATTTAATTAAACTGTAAAGTGAAAGTGCGAAAAACTTTAGAATCAAATCTAGACCTATACAAATGCTTGTAATAAGTTCTAATACAACTCTTAGAAAATATTCCTATACAAAAGCCTAACAATTCAAAATATAAAGTAATGAGCTAAAATCAACAGCATAAAAGCAGCATATGCTTTCATGAATATAAAACACTCATCTATATCTAATATTCAAAACTTAACATGATTTAAACCTATGCTAACACATGTTAATTAACCCTCTTATGTATATATAACTATAACTACATACTCATATGCTTACATACAAACGTTATCTTTAACATGCATATTCATACACTAACATGTACTTCTAATGCAATCTCATTTATATCTAATATGTTTTTATGCACAAGTAAAAATATGTATTTAACTCCTACAGACATCTACTTTAAATAGATATATGCACAAATTTCTCATAAATACATACATTCATTCATATGACCTATCTACTTCATATATGCACATACACTCTTATCGACTTACATGCATGCAAACATACACTTGCATACATGCAAATATAGATTTACATGCATCCATTCTAACTTATATGTATATGCATACACGCACATCCTAACTTCATATGCATACACATGCATACTACATATGCATACATACTCTAATAGACATACATAAATACACATTATAAATAATTTCTAAACATGCATAAATGCATCACACTTCACATGCATACACATGCATAATACATATGCATTCATGCACTTTTACATACATACACATATACTCATGCATATGCATCCATCACATATATATATGCACTTATGCATACATATACATGCACACATCTTACTCACATATACATGCACACATTCAATATTCATACATACATAAATCAAACTTTATATGCACATATTATCTAAACATGCATTCACATATATACTACATATACTAATATACATGCACATACCCACTTGCATACCTTCATCACATCACATGCATACATCCGTACATATATGCATACATCCTAACATATATGCATACATTTCTAACATATATGCATATATCACTTATCATTTATGCATACATGCACCATATCACATGCATACATGCATCACATTATATGTGTACATCCTAACATATATGCATACATCCTAACATATATGCATACATTTCTAATATATATGCATATATCACGTATCATTTATGCATAAATGCACCACATCACATGCATACATGCATCACATTATATGCATACATCCTAACATATATACATACATCTAATATACATGCATACATGCTTCTCATGCATAATACACTAACATACATGTACACATCACTCATGTACATGCACTTGTCACTAACATACATGCACATATGCATACCTATATATGCATCTTATTAAAATAGATATGCACATGCATACATTTTAGTGCATATGCACACATGCATCTATCATATATTCATGCACACATGTATCTATCATATGCAGATGCATACATGCGTAAATACATATGCATTCATGCACTTTTACATTGATACGCATATACTCATGCAATTGCATCCATCACATATATATGCACTTATGCATACATATACATGCACACATCTAACTCACATATACATGCAAGCATTCAATACTCATACATACATACCTCAAACTTCATATGCATATATTAACTATACATGCATTAACATATATACTACATATACTAACATACATGCACATACCCAATTGCATACATGCATCACATCACATGCATACATCCTAACATATATGCATACATTTCCTATTATATATGCATATATCACGTATCATTTATGCATGCATGCACCACATCACATGCATACATGCATCACATTATATGCTAACATACATGCACACATGAACACTAATCACTTATGCATACATCGACATACACTTATGCACATGCATAAACACACATGAATCATGCATTCCTATACACTTACTAAGATACATGCATACATCTAATATACATGCACACACATATACATGCATACATGCTTCTCATGCATAATACACTAACATACATGTACACATCACGCATGTACATGCACTTGGCACTAACATACATGCACATATGCATACCTATATATGCATCTTATTCAAATAGATATGCACATGCATACATTTTAGTTCATATGCACACATTCATCTATCATATATTCATGCACACATGGATCTATCATCTGCGCATACATACATGCATAAATACATATGCATACTCTCTCTCTCTCATTCTGTCTCTCTCTCTCTCTCTTTGTCCTCTCTCTCTCTCTCTCCGCATGATCTATCTCTTTACATTATCCATTGAATTAGCCTATGTGTGTAACCTATTCTACATTGTGATCTTCTACAACCATCTAGAGGAGGGTTTTTAGAACTCTCTTTCACTCTCTCTTGCATGCACACATAGTGCTCTACAGCGGACTGGAGAAGTGTGGAAAGAGCATTGATCCTCTCTCCAATCCCACGTGATCTCAACAGCCTACAGTGCCATCTCACGGATTTCTCTCTCTCTCTCAAGGTGTCTGTAGCGACATCTCTGACTCTCTCTCTCCCTCTCTCTCTCTCTCTCTCTCTCTCCCCTTTGTCCCTGTGTTAGTAGAAATTTGTCCGCTAGTCTCTCTCTCTCTCTCTCTCTCTCTCTCTCTCTCCTCTCTGTCCATGTGGTGCTAGAAATCTGTCCGTCGATTGCTCTCTCTCTCTCTCTCTCTCTCTCTCTCTCTCTCTCTCTCTCTTCCCCCCTCTCTCTCTCTCCTCTCTCTCTCTCTCTCTCTCTCTCTCTCTCTCTCTCTCTCTCTCTCTCTCTCTCTCTCTCTCTCTCTCTCTCTCTTTCGCCTCTCTCTGCCCAACTCTGATAGTGCAATGTCCACTTGCAATAAGGCGATGAAGGAAGGAGGCGAGGGAAAGAAGTGAATCTACTCTCTCTCTCTCTCTATCTCTATCTCTCTCTCTCTCCCTCTCTCTCTCTCTCTCTCTCTCCTCTTTCGCCTCATCTATGCGTGCGCCTGCTAAGGATGGAGGGGAAACGAAGCACAGCGTTGCAGGTTGATGGAAGAGGGGGGAGAAAGTGAAGGTATCTTCTCTCTCTCTCGTCAGAATGTGAAGAATCCGTATGTGCAAGAAGAACCATTAGACAGAAAAAGTGAACAAACATACATATAAATGCTTAGCATAAACAACTATGTATGTGTTTACTTCTTAGTTTAGTTAGTCATGCAAACTAACACTAACTCATGCTGCCATGCACTCTTAAACTAACTCCTAGTAGCTTAAAGTAAACTAGAACATTTACTAACGTATGAAGTTTTGGTTTTTATTATTAATATGAATAAGCTACATTAACTAATATATGACATATTAAATATATTATATATTAACTAAATTAACTATTACTTGTTATTTAAAATAACTACCATATAGAAATGTCACATTAATATTTGTATTTTTTATAATTTCACTAACTTATATTAGTTAATTCAATTAATAATTAAATACATTATTACTTATAATTGACACATATATATAGTTAGGGTCATGGATATACTCATAGAGTTTCACTTAAATTAAGTTCTAAGTTAAATAAATATCACGATGAACATGGTTTAGACACATAGGTAACACAAATTCATATAATTAAGGTAAATCATATTTAGAGTAACCACATAAGGTAACACATTTATCCATAGAGTTTCCTATATTCACATGAAGTATATAGACAGATTCACTTATAAGCAGACAAGTTAGGATATGTTCATATGCACAAATAACCACAACAAAAGTGAATAAACAATCATAGGTATATTAACATGTATAGACTCTTAGGCCAATGCATATACATAAACACAAATGCATACTCTTACTTAGTTACTCATATTTAGTTTACACATATCTTTATAGTTCACATGTAAAGTCCTTCATACAATTCAAAGCGGAATTAAGGAGATTATAACTATAGAGGGTACAAATAAGGGTAAACATAAAGATAACTTCAAGGGTTCAACCAAATATCTTTTCCATTATTTCGTGTTCAGAACACATATCCTTCTTTTGCCTGCAGGTAGTTAAGAGAAAAGTTAGTCAATTTAAATTAGTGCATTAAAATATATATTATGTGAGAGAGATATCAACTAATCAACTTTGAATCAAAAAATTTCTATTTGTCCATATCTTAATTTGAGTGAGGAAATCCTTCCAACATCTACCCCCACCAAACATGCACATCATCCTCGATGGGCCAACCTGCAGTTCAATGAAAGCAGTATCAAATTCTTTGGTAAAATCTATAATTTAACTCTAAATAATATTATAAAACATGCTTTTAATTTCTAATTATGTTTTTGATAATAAAGAAAATTTCTAAAATTACATAAATATGAATTATAAATCGTCTCGATCAATGCATATAGTCAAAAATACAAATTTAGAAAATCCTATAAAGGTTATTTTGATAATCGAGGTACTTACTATTCCATTAACCCTGTTCTTAAGTAAAATTTAATTTATATTAATATACTTTCTTTTATTTCTTAGACGTTTGCCATAACATACATCTAACTAATTCTTCTGTAGCAAACCTCTGCCTCATATAGCTCGCATAGTAATTCAGAAGTGGTTTTGAGACCACAACTGAATCATATTTTTCTTTTTCTTTTTTGTTGTACTCGTTTTTTTGTCTTCTTTTTTTTCTTTTGCACATCGTGCAACAGCCATTAATGTACTGCTTGATGTTCTCATTTTTCTCTTTCTTTTTTCTTTCCAACTTTTTTGTTTAAGGGCAAAGGCTTAACCTCTCTAGAAATATGCTATAGCCAAAATTAGGATCTCATTTGCTAATCGGTTTCAGAAAGTAAAGAAGTCTACTAGTATAAAGTAAATTCACTTTTTACTGAGGGTCGCGGTTCAAGTGTTCCGCTCTCCAATCGACACAATGCATTATAAGTTTCCTAAATCTGACCTTCAACTTATATACATATTCCTACTTCAATGTCTTGTTCATTATTTATGTACTTTTAATAAATTTTTGTTGGAAATTTAGTAGGCCCATAGCTCATATCACAGGTCCACGGTTCCATAGGTCCAACATATACAACATAGAATCTAGCAATCTTCCAATATTGACAAAACATGAACATACCCATTTAATCATACAAATGATGAGACAAAGATAGAGAAAGATTAGACAACATGTGTAAAGTGTTACGTAAGCCACTGCTTCCTCACAATATCATATAAACCAATGTTCAATGTACAATGTGGGAGCAAAACTCTCAACCACTCTAGGAGAATATGTACCTGAATTCTTAACATAGGATGCAAACCTTATGTTAACCACCATCCAATGTCTTTGAAGTAACCCGAAAACTTCATGTAGAAGACAATCTTCAAATACATCATGTGAATGGCCGATCCTCACCACCAAGCTGCTAATGACCAAGTCCTCTCCATGATCAAGAGTGTGAGCACACTCTTCTCCTCCAAGAAGAACTCCATAGCCGCTCCTCAACATGCTCCAAGTTAGCACCATGGCTGCCCCATGTGCTAGAAGAAACACCACCTCTATTGAGGTCCAAGCACCAAGGCCTGTGTTGAACACTAGGTGAAGGATGTCTAACAATGAGCTACAACTCTTCTTATATAGTCTTTTGCTATCCTTGAAAAGCTCCTCTAAAAGCAATAAACCTCCACGATCCTACGATCGTTAAAAGAAAAACAAAATTGTTCCGTCAGTTCACGTCCGTAAGCTTTTCATCACTGTCCGTATTTTTCTGAAAATCATGTGAAACTAAAAAACTTTCCCTGTGCGCTGTGGACTGTAGGACTCGAACTCGGGCCACTAAGTAGGGAGTGTGTTGTGCTATCCATGCTGCCAACACGTTTTGGTTGTACAAGGAAGAGAAACAAGTTCTACACATGTTGTTCTCATTGAGCAAGATTGACCAACTTTGACCAATGGGACATTGTTTCCCAACACACTCGGATCAACATATTTGCATTTACCTTATGAAAGCTTTCTCAAAGTACTTCTACATAATCAAGAACTGAATCCTAGAACCCGTGACTGACAACTCACAACTTAGTGTATTATAAACACTGCTAGTTCATCTCTGACTTTACTTCAACTCAACTCAACTCAACTAAACTCAACTCATGAGTGTCATCAAAAATCATATCTATGATGTCATCATGTCATCATCCGTAAATCCTTCATACCTCTTTCCTACAAAATCAGGTATAAACATATATGTGCGCACTTCTCAAACATACCTCTTTGAAATATCAAGCTTCTCTTCAATAGAACTCTTATAGGTATGACTCTCTATTCTTTCATATATATGGCTGAAAATAAGTCTTCATGTTTCATCACCCCCTTGGATGACTTAAGACTAGTATCTAGAATCTTCAAATATATCAGACTTTATGACATCAGGAACGTCTTCCTTCTTTTAATAAATCTAATCTTCAGTGATCAATACCTATATCTGAAACAAAATATCTGAACCCTTTTTATTAGCACTATAGTTGCTAATAGCTTTCACTGTAAGTCTTCAACTTCCCATAATGTATAATAAGTTTAGTTGATCTATATAACAAAAAGCTTTTCTGAAAGAATTTAGGATTCATAATCTTCTGCAACATAACAAGTATCTTCTTCTATTCTTCTGCAACACAAATCTGAAAGAATCTAAATCTTTGACTTACTTCCTCCAATGTTAAGAATCTTCTTAAACAAAGGATAGACAACTGACTCATAAATACTCGAGATCTTTCATGATTATTCAAGATCATTCAAGATCATCCAAGATCAATGATCTCTAAAACAAAATACCTATGTAGAATCTGCTCTCATCAAACCTTCATGACTGAATGTTTGATTTGCTACCTGAATGTCTCCAAGTGTCCATGCTTCTCACAAAGTTGTGAAATTTTCTTCAAACAAATCCTTCCCAAGAATTTGCAACTCCTACTTGAAACATAAGTGGACAAACTTCTCACCTTGAGAACTCCAAAAGCTGCAAGTTGATACTTCATCTTTTCATATTCTACTCGGGTGAAATGTGATAGTACCTGCTTGATTTTCTTTTGGCTAACTCCACTTCTCAATCAAGTAACAAGATCTAAATTGGAACACCTTTTTGAATACAAGCATGTATCCAAAAAATCTAGACAATCATACTTCTCTACAACTTGTCACATACCAAGTAGCTCTGTATTGACACTCCAAGAATTCTTTGAGGGAACATATCAGGTACCTGCTTAAAATCTTCAAGTTATATATAACTCATACATATGAGTCAAAATATACAAGTTGTCTTCAAAATGTGCTACTTTTCTTTCTCTCAATGCAATTCTATGTCAAATCTACTAAATCATGACCAAGTTTAATGCAAAACAAGAAACTCCTTCTTCTTTAGACTATCTTCACACAAGATGTGCTCATAGAATTGTCTTTGGATGTAGAGGATAAATTAAGAAAAGTATATGGGAAATATATGAGAAAAGGAAGCCTTACTTTTCTTTTGGAAATGATGGAATTTCTTCTTCTGCATCTTTCTTCCACTTGATGATGTCAACATCTTCTAAACTTCTCTTTCATACCTTTTGTTCTCTTCATCTTGAAGTAGCAAGTACTCTTAACTTCTTCAAATGAACTCTTTCTCTTCCTCTAGTGCTAAGAGTAAGAGACAAAACAAACATGGTATACAAATGGAAGTGAACATAGAATCATGCTAAGAGTAAGAGACAAAACAAACATGGTATACAAATGGAAGTGAACATAGAATCATGTTTTATCATCTCCTCATATCCTTGAATCAAAATTCTTCTTCAAATGACTGATATGACTAAATTCATCAACCTTTTGTCTGAATGATGAATTACCTTTCTAGAGTTACCTCTATAGATCCCTATATCACATTTTGAATCTAGATAAAAACCTTCCAACCAACTTACAAGATTGGCTGAAAACAAAACTGATGCTCTCCACATTTGACTTCTTAGATGAGCATATTACTTGTTCTAAAAGGAATAATCATACATGATAAGTAGCAATGAACGAAGTGCTCTACCCTCGACGTGGTTTGTTAAATCTTCTCGTGCAAGAAGAATATATCTCATACCACTATTGCTTTAGGCATGGTCACAAGGTCCACTACCCACTTGTAGTGAATACAAGGTGGATAGGTCAGGTGAAGGGGTTCTCTATGCTTGACAGAGGAATGTAACTAGTGTTGAGATATCAAGCTCAACATGTGATGATCCAAGATGACACGTACGAGTTTTTCGATTCTCTGACATGTATAGTGGGCATGCCGATATATGTCAGGGATACTTCATTTAGCTTTATTAGATTTATCTACCAAGAGTGATAGCACATTTCTTTCTTGCCAGGTCACTCATTCGCGAATATTAGGTTTTTCCTTATGTACTGATCTTTATATATTGCACTTGTTGTATTCTTGTTTTTTAGGTCGTTCTTGTACATTCCTTTTATGTAATAGAAGAAGAAGAAGAAGAAGAAGATCATTCTTTCTTGCCTCAATTTGTGTGTGTGCTTCTCCTTGAGAGTGAGAGTGTGTGTGAGCTCTCTTCCTTATCTCCTTCCTCATGACATGGTATCAGAGCCAGCGTGGGTGTAGAGAGGTCGTGGAGAAGGCAATGGTGAAGACTACGTGGCAAGGCGTGGAGAAAATGCGATTTCATAAACGGCCTCCATTTGCTACGAAAATCGGCATGAAGGTAGAAGACCTCAAAATATTTTGGAGAGTTATCCCTTTAGGGTCACTTTTTTTGTCATATGAAGTTTTGAACCATCTCAACCTCAGTTTCGAGCCCGTAAGGTGGGCCCCACGGAAAAACTAGGTCAGTTTCAGAAACTGTAACTTGCATTGTGTTCGGTGATACTCATATATTCTAGATCGAGAATTTCAAGCAATTCCCTATACTGTTGATACACAAAAACTGTGTTTTTTTGAGATCGAACTGTCATGTCATAGTGCAACAGTGTTCAAGTAGAAGTGTTGCTTGTAGTGTTTTGGAGTGTTGTGAATTGTTGTAGAAATCGCAAACACAAATGGAATGAGTCAGCTTATGAGCAATAAGCTGGACAAGAACAACTTCCATGCTTGGAGATTCATAATGACGAATTTCCTGATGGGAAAAGGCTACTAGAATTACATTGAAATACATCAGATGATAGACGAGTTAAGAGCATATGAAGAATGGAATCAAGGATTATGAAAGGTAATGTATTGGCTATCTGTTACCATAAAGGATAGCATGATTGGACACATACAGGATGCCAAGACTCCAAAAGAGGCCTGAAACAGTTTGGTCACTTTGTATGAGACTAATACAAAGGCATGGAATTCCAACTCACGAACGAGCTGCATACATTGGAAAAGAAGAGCATATCGGTAAGTGACTACACTCTAAGAATCAAAAGCGTATGTGAGTCACTTGCATGTATTGGCGTGAATGTATATGATGATGATAAGGTGGAAGTGTGCCTTCGTGGTTTAGGAGCTGCATATAAGTAGTTCAGAACTTCCATACAGACCAGGGAAAATATTCCGAATTTTGTTGATCTGGTATCTATGCTGATTATTAAAGAAAAGAATCTTGGTGAGGATTCAAACTCCCAAGGAAAGCCCAGTTCTGAGCAGGTATTCTACTCTTGTAGAGGAAGAGGCAGAGGTAGAGGTTTTGGAAGTGGAAGAGGAAACAGTAACCAAGACCAAGGTCAACAACAGAATCATGTAGGAGGAAGAGGACAATTTCGAGGCAAGGGGAGCCAAAGAGGTTGTAGAAACTTCCAAAGAAATGATTTAGGTAATGATAGTAAAGGATGCTAGAATTGTGGTAAACCTGGACACTTTGAACGTGATTGCAGGTTGAAGAATCAAAAGAACAGAAGGTAGCAAAACAACTATGCCTCCACAGGTGCAGATGATTCTGAGAAGTTGTTTATGGTTCAACATCACATGATGAATACGATATCTGTTCGTGTTCCAAAATCGAATGATAATGTCTGGTATGTTCATTTAGGTGCTTCAAATCACATGACCAGTCATGCAGAATGGTTTAGTAATTTGCAAAAAATACCAGTTCCTGGATATGTTGAAACAGGTGATGATACATCGCATCCTATTGAGCATATAGGAAACATAGCATTCTCTATGGAGGACGAGAAGGTAAAACATCTTGCTGATGTGTTGCATGTTTCAAATATAACAAAGAATCTTGTTTCTGTTGGACAAATGGTTGACCAAGGAATACAAGTCAGGTTCAATGCTGATGGATTATATGTAGAAGAGTACAAGCAGGATGGATGATTGGTTTCCAAAGGAAACAAAGTGGGTATGATGTTCACCTTAAATGTGAAGATTCCTGAAATGAATGCAGCCATGTTTTTAAAAGGTGAAGTAAAACTTGCAAAGGCTGAAACTGATGCAGTCAAAGGAGATTTTCCATGGACCACCAAATTTAAAAGTTGCAAAAATGCAAAAGGTATGTGCAACATGTCAATTTGGTAAATAGTCAAGAGCATTATTTACTAGAAGTTAGTGAGAATGTACTAGAAGTAGTACATATAGATGTTTAGGGCCCAGCAAAGACCACATCTATGGGTGGTTGTAGGTTCTATGTTACTTTCATTGGTGACCATACATGCAAAGTATGGGTATATTTCATGAAGGAGAAGAGCGAGGTGTTCACTCACTTCCAGAATTTTAAAGTTATGGTGGAAAAGCAGATAGGGAAGTACATTCAGACATTAAGATCTGATGGAGGAGGTGAATACATGTCAAATGAGTTGAATAGTTTTCTAAAACATCATGGAATTCGACGTCAGGTTTCCTGTAGGTACACACCACAACAGAATGCTATTGCTGAATGCAAAAATAGACATATTGTAGAAATAGCAAGAGCCTTAATGGCTGAGAAGAATATGCCTTATTGTTATTGGTAAGAAGTTGTGCATACTGTTGTATACATCATGAACAGAACTCTGAGTGTTGTTGTACATCAAGTTACACCTGAAGAGAAGTTTACAAGTAAAAAGCCAAATGTATCACATCTGAAAGTTTTTGGTTGTATTCCATATGTACATGTCCCAGATGAATTGAGGATGAAGCTTGATCCAAAAGCAAAAAAGTTTATCTTCATTGGATACTCCCTTGAGCAAAAGGGATATAAATGTTATAACCCACTCACATGATAGGTAAAGGTGAGCAGAGATGTGGTATTTGATGAAATGTCAAGCTTCTATGCAGATGCCAAACAAGGACTGAGTCTTGAACCAAATGACAAAGAAAATGCTAAAAAATCAAGTGTAGAATCTCAGGTTTTGAGTGGACCAGATGCATCACCAAGCAATAGCTCCAACTCAAATCCATGGAGTGGAAGATTACGTGGAAATTTCAGTCCAGCAAATTCATCAAATACATCCAAGAAAGGTAAAGAAAAGCTTTCTGCTGGTCATAAAACATGTGCAGGTTTTGAAGACGTTGATGGAGATTCAAGCGGTTCAAAAAAGAGTCTTGATGAGGAACTTGGATTGCCCTCTATGAAGACTCCAGGAGTAAGAAAGGCACATGCAGAGGATACAAGGAGAAGTGACCCAAGACCAAGAAGATCTGGGAGGATGAGGAACTTAGTGCAACGATTTACATATGATAGTTACATGGCTCATCATTATGCCTACATGACAAGGGTAATACAAGATGTTGAACCTTTTTCCTTTGAAGATGCAATTGGAATTGCAGATTAGGAAAAAGCTATGGATGAGGAGATGGCTGCACTTTATGGAAATGATACATGGAAGCTGGTTCCATTGCCGCAAGGAAAGAAACCCATAGGCTGTAAATGGGTTTACAAGGTAAAGCATAATGCTGATGGTAGCATAAGCAGGTATAAAGCATGATTGGTAGCTAAAGGATATGCACAGACATATGGCATTGATTATGAGGAAACACTTAGCCATGTAGCTAAAATCTGTACTGTTAGGACACTTGTTGCATTAGCTACAGCAAAAGGATGGACTTTGCAACAGATGGATGTGAAGAATGCTTTCCTACATGGTGAGTTACAAGAAGAAGTATATATGGACGAAGACAAGGATATGAAGATTCAAAACATCTAGAATATGTTTGCAGGCTGCAAAAGGCTTTGTATGGGCTGAAGCAGGCTCCACGTGCATGGCATGCAAGGATTGCTGATTACTTAACTAGCATTGGGTTTTCTATGTGTGATGCACATCATCTACTATATGCAAGGAAGGGTGATGATGGCATCATGATTGTGGCCATTTATGTTGATGACTTGATTGTAGGTGGCGATAATGAAGAAAGCATCAAAGAGGTAAAGCAACTTCTTATGCGGGAATTTGACATGAAAGATCTTGGTGTGTTGCGCTATTTCTTGGGCATCGATTCTATACATACAGAAACAAATATACGGATGTCGCAAAGGCAATATGCCTTGAATATGCTGCAAAAGTATGATACGGCTGGTTGTAAGCCAATTTCTATGCCATTAGATCAGAATTTGAAGTTGGATACTACATCAAGTGAAGCATTGGAAAATCCTACTATGTACAGGAAAATTGTGGGAAGTCTTATATATCTTACAATTACAAGGCCTGATTTAAGTTATACTGTTGGACTGGAAAGTCAATTTATGCAGGCTCCCAGGAAGCCACATTTGGATGCTCCGAGGTGCACTCTACGTTATGTGAGTGCTACTTTGGATTATACATTGTTTTATGAAGCTGGTGTAGATTTGTAGGTTCATGGATACACCGATGCAGATTGGGCTGGGAGTACTCCAGATAGAAGATCTACTAGTGGCTTTCTTCTCTCACTTGGAGGTGCAGCTATTACATGGAGCAGTAAGAAGAAACCCACTGTTGCTTTGTCGAGTACAGAGGCTGAGTATAGAGGTGCTGCAATGGCAGCATGTGAGGCATCATGGTTGGAGATATTACTTGTAGATTTAGGTGTGGAAGTGCAAAAGCCTATCATTATCTATTGTGATAATCTTAGCAGCATACAGTTAGCACGGAACCCTGTTTTCCATGCTAGAACAAAGCATATCGAGGTACATTATCACTTTATCAGAGAGAAGTATTAGCAGGTGATATTGATCTTTTTTATGTGAGAATAGATGAGCAAGTTGCTGATATTTTCACCAACGCACTTGGAGCTGAGAAGTTGAAGAAGTTTTGGGAGATGCTTGGATTACAGGATATGGCATTGAGCTTGAGGGGGAGTGTTAAGATATCAAGCTGAACATTGATGATCCAGGATGACACGTACCAGTTTTTCAATTCTCTACAACCAGATGAATCTAAACTTTCATCTTTTTCTTTTTCCACACACCCTTTTATTGGAATGTCATGAATAAAAGGCATCATCACTTTTGGGATAAAGTCATGTAAGACCAGATTCATAGCATTCATCATGTGTGCCATAGAATTCATCGCACCTTGTTGTAAAGTACACATGCGTAGTAAACCTAAAGGAGTTTTCACCGTGGTCACATCCCGACTCTCAATAGCTAATTGAAACTGATCATACCCTGAATACAGGTCTCCCATTGAATAGATAGAGTGACCGGCAAATGCCTCGGCAAACTCATCTACAATAGGACCCGTTCCTACATTCCTAATAGTGACTTTATTCACATGCTGCAGATCTTGAATAAAGCGTAGCTTCCCGCTCTTTTTCAATATCGTGAACCACCAATTGGAGTATGGTGCTGAGGATGGTTCCAAGATTCTCATGGAAATTGTAGCTCAAGTGTAAGCACCACCTCCTTTACTTGTCAATCTGCGGAGACGTGAGGACCAGTATGAAGACCACGAGCAAGTGAAGGCACAAGTGTGTGAGTGAAAGCACACAAGCATGCACACACATACACACACACACACAAGGTAAGATCAAAGAGAGGAACAATGGAAAGCTTGAGTTGCAAAAGAGTTCTCTTACAAAGCTCTATTCTCTAACAAGCTAACCTCAAAAATGAGCTCTCTAGCTCTTTTTATAGTTTTTTGACTAGTTTTGGCCCTGTCGAGACCTAGTGTCAGGCCTAATTAAAAATTAGGTTCTAGGGCTTATTTGAGGGTTCAAATGAAGTCAAAAAAATATGAAAATTGGTAGGATGATACTTCTAATACTCCTCAAGCTCAAGGAATCCTTGGCTTGAACAAAATGGAGTTAAAAAAATAGAAAATGATAATTACAATGGCTTTTAGTGATGAAAATCACTATTTTTATAGGGATTTCTTTTGAAAATTTGACATACACTTCTTGGAGCTCCCTACTTGCTCCTTCTTCTTGTGTGTCCACCTCTTTGATGTGCTCTTGTTCTTTGTCCTTGACCTTCAACTTCAACACTCCCCCCCCCCTCTCGAGTCTGTCATCCCTAACAGACCCTTGTTGTAATGGTTGTTCCATGTAGTGCTTTGAGAGGTAGTGTCCATTCGGTAGGAACGCGAGCCATCTATCTTCCTAATGTGACAGGGTTGGTTGTCTGGTTCTTCATTTTCACTACGAGCCTTCACAATTTGTAGCCCCTTGGTATGTGCTTCTTCCTTGGATTCCAGCCTGACTGTGTCGTTGTGAGTCTCCATTGATGACCTCTAGCTCTTCGAAAGATGATGTTCATAGTAGTCATGCCTAATACTCATGACCCATAATGAATGATGGGTAAGTGTGTTCGTGCATGGGTTGCGTAAAATATGTGCCTTGTGCATGGCCTTGTAATGTAGCCTTATGCATGCTTACTTGGAAAATGCATTGGAAGAAGTATGGTGCAAAAATTGGGGATCTTGAGCTAATTTCTCAAGGGCATGTCGACGAAGAGGTGTCCTAATCTATCATGGTTATGGTGTTTCCAAAGTAAGGATGGACCGATGTTTATCTCTTCGTGTTGTACACTCGGCATTTGTAATGGACCGTTAGCTAGTCTTTCATTGTCAATGAATGTCCGTGTGGATAGTTCATTAATGAAATTCTTTGAGTGACTCGTCCTATCTCCTCTTTTCAAAGCAACATTTTCCAAGCACTGAGAATTGAATTTCTTTATATTCCTTGACAAACAACATTGGGTAACTACACCAAGCTTAGTTTCACATATTCTCTTTAGCTCATCATAAGCAGGGGTCTTCTCACCCAATATACAAACAAGGATTTTCAGGGTACCAAACTAACCCTTGTAGATGTCTTCTTGGATGCTCTCGTACATACAGTAGTTAAGCATCGCTCAAGTTGTGGACGTTCAAGATCTTCCCTCCTACCATTGTAAGGTGAAACAATAGTTGTAGATGCCATGTTCATTCCAAGTGCTTGACATTTACCAGATAAGGCAGCAATAATATCATCTGCTAGTCGAGACACACTTCTATCCCAACTGATAAATGCCCAGGAATCCATGGTTCCACCTTCCACTAAGCATGAATCATTCATGTTCCATGAGCCAAACCTGGGAACAAGAGCTCTCTCCCTCTCTCTCTCTCTCTTTTTTTTTTTTGAGGAACAATGGAACAAAACAAGAAGATAGACATTAGTATCACTAAAACTAGTTGACATATGTCAATGTGCTCATGTGCCTGGGATTCTCAAATGTGTCTATGCACGGCCATGTAATAGGGCCCTATATTAATGCATACTTTGGAAGTGCATGACCTGAATGGTGCAAAAGACAGGGTTGTGCAAGAAGCACATGGTTACGGTTGTCGAGGATTTCGATGTTACTTGTATATGTTGATGCCAGCTTTGGTGGAGGTATCCATTGGATTTCCAAATGATGTAATCCTCCTTATTGGGGTCCATTTTAGAAAAATATTTGGCAGTGTAGAGATCACTTCAGGCGTCTTCATCTTTGGATTCTTTTTGAAGTGTGGTATCGAGTGTGGTTATTCGATGGAGGCTACTTGTACTTTTGGCTTCCAAACCCATATTCTTTTTGCATGTCTTCCTACTATTGTCAAAGAGGTGATTTGATCTTCATTCGGTCTCTATATGCGGTTCTTCTTTTCTCTTTTTGGCTTCTTTGTTGAGACCTTTTGCATGTGGGAGAACATAGGTTGTTGTGGATGTAAGAGCTTCTTAGGTACTCACATCTATAATCGCCCTTGTTGAGCTGTAAATAATTTCTTAGGCATCCAAATTTGTCGGATACCTTGTGGTTGAACTTGTCCGAGCTTCTTCCTTTGTCTTCTGGCTTGGTTGGCTTGCTTGGATGGGGTTTGTGGGGGCAAGGCTGGTGGTTTCTCTCCTTTGCGCACCTAGATCTACTTCATGCTCGGAACTCCTTTCTTGTTGACAGTTGTCTTTCTATTTGCTATAGAAGTTGTCTTGAATTGTTGTGCCTACTTCTGAGGTTGAACTACTATGGATGCTTTACTCTTCGAAAAAGAAGGAAGATTAGCTTGCCTTTATGACTCTCCTTCCATGATTGAGTTCTTCTGGATCATAGAGCTTTGGACACATATAACATCTTGCTCGTGAAGATTAGTCTTAGAGGAACTAAGAGAGTGGGTGGTTCCATGATCTGTGAGCATGCAATTCTCTAATTCTAATGTAATGCATTGTTCCTGTACCCACAATTGAAGAATTTGACTTCTTAGGTTTAAGTTAACTGCATGGTCATAGATCCAATCTTGATCCAAGACAAGTGGTTCTGTAAGGTTCTCATCTTGACACACTAGCGCTTTGACTTTCATTGGAACATCTTGAAGGTAGATGGGAAGTTCCACCTCACCAAAACAAGGGGTTTCCACATCTCCCAATCCTATGAGATAAGCTTCTATGGGATTGATGTTCAACTACAAGTCTTGGCAGTAGGACAGTCGAACTGCACTACTTCCTACACCTGAGTCAATCAATGCTTTCACAGTCCTTGCACCCTTTCCTTGTCCTATCTCTATGGTCACAAAGGGACGTCGGTCAATGACTTGACAAGTAATTATGCTTGATTTTTGGTACATATCCATGTGATATTTTGGGGCTTTTGAGTTGACATCTAGGCATAGCCTCCTTAACTTATTTTCCCTAATGCGCTCTCTGGCCTCTGCCTGTGCTTCTTCCCTCACCCTTAACTCCTCTTGTTTTCGCTTCTTAGCAGTGTTGAGTCTCGTAAGCATATCCTCTGTAAGAGGTTCTTGGTATAACTTGACTCTACATCCACTAACATAGTTTGGCAAGATATCTCCTTCTAGAGTGGCCAACTAAATTGCACCGCTAGTGGAAATTCTATTAATGATCATGGGTCCGTATCCTCTTTTTTCCAACTTACGGGCATGTTGCTTTAGCGTATAAACCAGCATTAGGCCTCCCTCTTTCAATCCTTTATCTTTGATATGTGCATCAAAGTATGCCTTTTGTCTTTTCTTTGCAGTATAGATACCTGCCGCCGCGCGTAGCCTTGTCTCACCTAAGCGTTCTAGATGAAAGATCCTACAGGGCAATTCATGTTCATTCCACTCATGCTCTTGTGCTACTTTTAAGGTTGGGATGAGGAAGTCCAATGATAGAACAACATTCTGTGCGAAGACCATCTGAAAATGGGGTGGCATTGAGTACTGTTTTGTAGGCAACGCAATAAGCCCAAACAACATGATGAAGTTGTTTGTCCCAATCAAAGCGTTTATTATTTACCAGTTTTGTCAATACGTTACAGAGGATCTTATTGGTGCTCTCGGCTTGTCCGTTAGCTTGTGGGTGATAAAAGACATAATTCTTATGTATCACCAAGAATTCTTGGAGAAGATTTTCAATGACCTCATTCAAGAAGTGTGTGCCTCTATCGCTCACTAACTCTATTGGTAGCCCATATCTCATGAACACATTCTCGAATAAGAACTTAGCCATAGTCTGAGCATCATTCTTTGTTGTGGCTTTCACTTCTACCCACTTGGTAAGGTAATCTGTAGCTACAATAATATACTCTGCATGGGAGTTTCTAGCTGGGGGGTTAATAGGACCTATAAAGTCTATGCCTCACTTCGAAAATGCATGTCCTCCCATCATTGGCCTCAAAGGCATTTCATCTTTTCTAACTGGATATTGTGCACGTTGACATGTGTCACATTTCTTCACATAGGTATGAGCATCCATATGAAGAGTGGGCCACCAAAGTCCTGATAATAGAATGGTCTTGATTACTCGGTCGGGGCCAAAATGTCCACCTCCAACACCACTATGTGCAGTTTCTAAGACTTGCAAATAGTCAGATTCATGAATGCATAATCTCAGGTAACCATCCTTGCCTCTTTGATATAAGTTGTCTCCTACTTAGGCATAGTCCTGAGCTTCTTGCTCCATGCTCCGTCGTCTTGCTAGACTAGCCTCTTTGGATAGTGTTCCCGATCGCATAAATTCTACCAATGGGGCACTCCAATCTAGAATTAATGACATGTGAAAAAAAGTTTCATGCTCCACTGGGGGTTTTACCTGGCACACGGGACAAGTCTTAATCCACTCATGTATTTCCTTGTCCATGCTCGGCCAATACACTCCTAAACGTTTCAAATTCTGCAATGTTCGTTGTCTAGAATAGTGCTTACCTCGCAATCCTTCATGGGCTTGTTGCAACCAACTAATATGTTCATCATCCTCAACACAACAAGCTAATACACCTTCACTATCTTGTTTGTACATGCTTCCTGCCAATATGTGATATTTTTGTGATTTTACAATTTCTTCTTGTGATGTTTTCACATTCTTATTTGCGGGTCCGAAGGTTAGGATAGGTACCAACTTATTTGCCCATTTAGGAACAACTTCTAAATTGAACAGATAAGCGTCAGGTAGTTCATCAGACACTCCTTGAGGTGACTCTCCTGAAGTAATGCGAGAAAGGTGATTTTCCCGGAGGTGGGTTTTACCTTTCCTGACAACAACTTCAAAGTCATATTCCATTAGTAAGAGGAACCATCTTACTAAGTGTCCTATATTGCAAGGTTTATTGACCAAATATAACAAAGCTTGATGATCAGTGAAAAACTTGAACTTGTTGGCCAATAAATAGTGTCTAAACTTCTTCACATCATATACCATGCCTAAGCCTTCTCGCTTGGTTGCAGTATAATTTATAGTGCCATGCAAACACATCTCTATATTCCCTCAATAGAGCTAGGAGCTCCATTTCTTCTCTTGCACTTAGGTCATCTCCTATATATGTGCATCTCTCTTCATTCTCTTCAATGGTCACTACAATTTTCTTGGTCTTTTCTTTATTACCATATGATTCTCCTATGATGGCCTCTCTCTTAGGCATTCGTACCAAAATTTTGCGGTCATCAACTTCATATTTCTTGAAGTTTTTTGGTACTTCAAACAATGACTCCTCCTCTTCTTATTTCACTGCTTTTTGTTTCTTTTTCTTTTGACTGCTCTCACTCCATCCTTTGAATTTACCGTTTTAATACTTGTGAAAGGTTCTTCTTCTTTCTAGGTGAACACTCCTATATCTTCTAGATAGTGCTGCTCTGAGTTATAGCAACTATCCATCACAATGGACTCCAGATCATCATCATTCTCTTCTTCTTCTATGACATCACTAGGGTCACATTCTTCTAGCAAGTTCGGACACATGAACACTGAGATATCATAACCCTCCTCATCACAATGAGGTTTCCACTGTTCCTCATTGACAGCAATGTCCATGGTGGCTAAGATTTCTGGCGAGCCATGAGGCTCAAATTCCTCATCTAGAAAGATCATCGGTGTGTAGGTTGGGTCTCTAACTGGTCTATCTCCTGGCGAAGTTCCTTCTTCTCTTTCCTTTAAACATTGTTCCTCTTTCTCTGCGACCTTGCACATCCACAAATGAGTATCCTCATGCAACCATGATGGATCAGTTGAACTTTCAGAATGCACAGAGATGGAATCTTCTTTCGCTTTGTGGATAGGATTCCACTGTAGGGGTGGTACATCTCTAAAGGAGTAATCCTTCAAATTGACCTTGGTGGTGACCCCTAAGTGTTGTAAGTACAAGGATTTGGTTCCCCAATCCTATACTATTTGCAATTGTCATAGGAAGGGTCTTCCTAGGATCATCTCATAAACATTATTTTTCTCAAAGTTACATATAGCAAATGTGTGCTCAAACTCTACACCACAAGTGGTTAGAGTTATCCCTTCAAAAAATCCTAGAGGTCTTTCAAAATGACCGTCAGCCATTTGAAGCTTCATTCTAGTTGTTCTTAATGTGGGCTTGCCCCATTGCTTCCACAAGGAGGTGGTCGCAATAGCAACATCCGCACCTGAATCTATGATTGATTTGATTGTGTAACCTTGGTAGGTGATTGGAAGATAAGTATTACCTTCTTCACCCTCACACATGTCTCCTATTTTATCAAGAGGTATCTCTGGAACTTTCTGCTTAGAGCCTGATTTTGTCATTTTGGAATCAAGTTCTGGAACCTGATCCTTCACATGATCCCATAGTTCAGGTTTTGCTTTTAGAAGCTCTTCTACCGTGAGATGACATTGAACCTTAGTTTTCTTCACGACATCAGTGTTCCTTAGGACCAATGAGTCTTCATGTCTGACCAGAATTGTGGGAGCTCTGATCTGAAGAGATTCAGATTCCCATGGGCGTGGAAATTGAAGCAGTTCTTCTAAGGTATTAGATTCAAAATCTATCCTTTCGTCTTCTTGTTGCTCGACTTGATCTCCGTAAATGGATGGAATGTCTTGGGGAAATTGATCATGAAGATCATCAATCTCAGGAATAGGAGGGGAATTACTCTTCTCCTTGGCCCATTTCTCTTCTTGTATTTCCCACAAGAACACTTGAGAGTACTATTGAATTGAAGGAGGTATTCCGGCATCCGTGGAATTAGGAACATAAGCTCCCATTGATGGTGAGCTTCCTCTTTCAATAACTAGTTGAGCCTGTGGAGGTAAAGAAACTTGTGGTTTGTTTACCAATTGCTCTAATCTTTCTAGTAAGCCCTGGAAATGCAAATTTGGTTTGACAGAGTTTGTCTGATTGAACTTTTGACTAGTCTCGAGTATAGCTTGAGCTTGTTCTACCATATTCATGCACATTTTCATCCGTTCAATCTCTAAATCTGTTGTAGGGTAACTCTTGTCTAGGTTTGTAGCTGTTGGACCTTCTTGAAGATGAGAGTGGTAGGCCTTGAACATCATGTCCAAGCCTTTTGGGGTTGGATCTGCAAGAACAGACCCTAGTTGTGGCCTATTTACAATCATGGGCGGTGGGGTGGGATGAGTTTGAGTGGATGGAGTTTCGGCATGCGAGGGACTTTGAGATTCAATGTCTTCTATTTTTGTTTTTGCGTCTTTGAGGCTTTCTTCTAGTTCTGATAACTTTTTATTCCACTTGCAATTGGCCTTCTCTCTCGTATCTTTCCATGTTCTTGTTTTCCACTTGCTAGGTTCTCGTGATTCACTTGACTCTGATTGTTCAGCTAGCTTATCCTGTTTTAAGGCTTGTGCCCTAGTGACTGCTTGTATAGGAGCCACATTACTGCTACTTGAACTTGAATCTGCCACTAAGCCTACCACATTAATGGGTGTAATCTTGGGTGCACTGCAGGGGTTTCTTGGACAATCTCTGGGGAGATGGTCTTTGCCACATTCAGGACAAAAGGCTTGTATTGTGATAGCCTATCCTTGTCCCAGAGTTGATGGGTGGGGACATTCACGAATGAAATGGTCACCCTCGCATCTAAAACATGGTCCTCTAGGGGCTTGTGGTCTTACTTGTCTCAATTGGGGCCTAGGGTTAGCATTTGTATACATGAAATTGGAGTATTCAGGCTTCCAATTTTTTTTCATATGTGATGTCTCATATTGATATGGGTAAATCTCACTATGTTCAGGTGACTCTGTGTAATAAGCGTATGGACTACCTTCATGGGAGTAGTCTGAACTATGAGCATGAAAGTCATTTTCTGAGATCAGTGGGGTCATTGGCACCAATGCTCTATTAAGGTTCTCTTCTGCCACTGCATACTTCATTGGAATTACATTGGAGAGTGCTGGTGGTTGGTTTCCTAGGACGGGTTATGGCCTATATGGTGCCTGATACTGTTATGTTGGTCGATAATATGGCTGTTGGTATTGGTTCTGATACCTACCATGTTAGTAAGGTTGTTGATAATTCTGTCTAACAGCCTGTCTATTGTATGGACAATCTTGAGCCGTGTGGTTTGTGTATTTTCTCTCAATAGTGCAATATGGAGCATTTTTTTCTCTCATGTTCTGGTTGTGCAATGGGCATACATTAGCCATGTGGTCGCCTCCACAAGTATAACACCGGTTCAATGAGGTGACTCTTTCCATTTGTTTATTTTGAACTCCTAGCTTCTTGGCAACTTGCTCTGCTATCTCATCCAGCTTAGTGGAGGCTCTGGAGGTATGACTAGTAGAATTGTCAGAGTCTTAATAGAGTTTGGATAGTCCTAACTCCTCACCCAAGTTATCTTCTATGTGAATGGAGGTCTGCACACACTCTTCTATGGATATAGGCTCTTTCAAGTACACATATGATCTTAACTTGGTGCTTAGTAAGCCATCTAAAAACAAAGCCAGTTGTTTGGATGGTGTGGGTAACTCTAGAGCAGGGCATCTCTCTAGATACTGTATGAACCTTCTACCTGCTAGCTGCATTGTTTCTTGCGGTGTCTCCTTGATGCTGTGGATCAAGGATGATGTGTTATGCCTGATACCACTCTTGGAAAATTCTACAATGAATTCGTCTAGCAGTTGACCTATATCGCGATAGTTGCGACTACTCAGTGGTTGAAACCAAGCTAAGGCAATGCCCTTAAGAGCGAAACCAAATGCCTCGTACTAGGTGAACAAATCTCAACCTATTCAACTCTTAACACTTGTTTGAACTCGACCACATGATCATAAGGATCTCCTATCCCGTCAAAATAATTCTTCAGTGCCTTGATCACTTGAGTGGGTCCAGGTACACGACTTTTCCTGGTATCTCTGGATCTTTGAACTCGTAGACGATGACTATGCCCAATTGGCTAGGTTGATCTGGCTTGAATCTCAAAAAGGCTTCCTCTGTTTCTCTATTCAAGAATAGTTCTATGCTTTTATTGTCTTGAGGGATCCAATCTGGCGTGATCACTCTGGTCAAAACTGACTTACCTCTAGGAGTCTCGGGTCCTTTTCCTACATTTCCTTGTTCTAGGTCCCCTATTTCATTCTCATGAATGATATTTCCAAACTCATCGGTCCTATCTCGTAGGTTGGTGACCACATACATGGTTCCTTCCTTATCAATGTGTGAATCGTCTTCGAACTTGACCACCGAGTGTTCAAGTCCAAAGGGTTGATCTGGATTTTTGAGTTGGACCACTGATCGCCTTAGGCCATCCTCATAGATGCGAGCACCTAATCGGTTGGTCCGAATATATTCCAATTGTGTCTTATAGGGACCTTCTGGTGTTTGTAGATGGGCAGTTCCTGAGCCACCTATAGGTTTCCCCATGCTAAAAGAAATTTCTGAGTCACTTGTGTCAGAGTTTAGTACGTAAGGACAACCACCTAGTTGTTGTGCCCAAGACTTAGCTGTATGGTTGATACTAGACTGAGAAGATCTAATGCTTTGTCTATCCTCTCCTAAGTGTCTACCAGATCTCAGGTTCATAAGCTTTGGTTAAGAGTCCAAAATTTCCCCATGGTATGGTTCAAAATCCTTTGGAGTCCCCTTGGTTCCCTAGGCCCACCTGCTGGTCAACTTCAAATTATTCTATCTGAAAATCAACGAGCTATAGAGCTCAAAAAATGGACTTCGGATGAAAAAGTTATGTCAAATCAGGCTCCTGGGGGTCAAAACAGGCAAACAGGACCTTTTGGAAAAAATGGTGATTTTGTGAAATCAAGAGAATCGCGATGCTGTGAAGTAAAGAGAATCGGGATGCTGTGAAATCATGAGAATTGCGATGCTGTGAAGTCAAGAGAATCGCGATGTTGTGAAGTCAAGAGAATTGCGATGCTGTGAAATCAAGAGAATCGTGATGCTGTGAATCAAGAGAATCGCGATGCTGTGAAGGCAAGAGAATCGCGATGTTGTGAATTCAAGAGAACCGCGATGCTATGAAGTCAAGAGAATCGCGATGCTGTGAAGTCAAGAGAATCGCGATGCTGTGAAGTCAAGAGAATCGCGATGCTGTGAAATCAAGAGAATCGTGATGCTGTGAAATCAAGAGAATCGGGATGCTGTGAAGTTAAGAGAATTGCAATGCTGTGAAATCAAGAGAATCGCGATGCTGTGAAATCAAGAGAATTGCGATGCTGTGAAATCAAGAGAACCGCGATGTTGTGAAATCAAGAGAATCGTGATGCTGTGCAATCCCCAAGAAATGAGATTTTGAGAGAGAATCGTGTTTTGAAAATCAGAGAATCATGTTTTTTTGAAAATCACGATTGTCAATAGAGAATCGTTTTTTTTTTTGAAAATCGTGATTGTCAATAGAGAATCATTGTTTTCTTTTAAATCGCAATTGTCAACAGAGAATTGTGTTTTTGAAAATCGCGATGTTGAGTCCACTGAAAATCGTGTTTTCTCAAGATCGTGTTTTACTAGAAATTGCGATTTTGCATCAGAATCCTGGTTTTTCAGAAATTTGGAGAATCGTGATTTTGAGCACAACCACAGAATCGCAATTCTGAGAATGACCTCAAGAACGTGTTCTTTTCAAAAGGCTTTTAGGTGGGAAATAGAGAATCGTGATTTTCAAAAGAATTTGAATTTTTCAAAGAATCGCGATTTTCATCACAGAATCGTGTTTTTTGGCGAGAACTTCAAATTTTTGAGTTCCGAGCAATGGAGAGCTCCATATGCATAGAAAATCATGAGAAAACATAGGCGCTTGATCTCCCTTGCACTTCCTAACTCCTTCCCATACAATAATGCATGAAAAATGGTATGAAAATGGTGAAAATGCACTAAAAAACAAGAAATTTCTATGAAGAAGAAGATGGAAGGAGGTGGAGATGGTGATGATGATGAAGATGAAGAGGAAAAAATAGAAAATGAACAAAAATGACAGTTTTTTTACCTTCCAATGTCGCAAATCTATGATCTTACCATCACAACGCTTGTCCTCGAAGCTCTCCCCTCGGAAACGATGCCAAAATCTGGTGTAGCTCAAGCGTAAGCACCACCTCCTTTACTTGTCAATCTGCGGAGATGTGAGGACCCGTATGAAGACCATGAGCAAGTGAAGACACAAGTGTGTGAGTGAAAGCACACAATCATGCACACACATACACACACATGCACACAAGGTAAGATCAAAGAGAGGAACAATGGAAAGCTTCAATTGCAAAAGAGTTCTCTTATAAAGCTCTATTCTCTAACAAGCTAACCTCAAAATTGAGCTCTCTAGCTCCTTTTATAGTTTTTTGACTAATTTTGGCCCTGTCCAGACTTAGTGTCCGGCCTAGTTAAAAATTAGGTTCCAGGGCTTATTTGAGGGCTCAAATGAAGTCTAAAAAATATGAAAAATGGTAGGATGACACTTCTAATACTCCTCAATCTCAAGGACTCCTTGGGTTGAACAAAATGGAGTTACAAAAATAGAAAATGGTAATTACAATGGTTTTTAGTGATGAAAATCATTATTTTTATAGGGATTTCTTCTAAAAATTTGACATACACTTCTTGGATCTCCCTACTTGCTCCTTCTTCTTGTGTGTCCTCCTCTTTGATGTGCTCCTGTGCTTTGTCCTTGACCTTCAACTTCAACAAAAATCTTCTCCATTAACAGTCTTATTAGCTTAGGTAAATGACCCTTTGGGACTGGTATCCGACGAAGATTCCAAGGAATGTGTGGTATAGTAAAAATAATCATCAGAGCTACTAACTTTGGGCCTGCACATCCTATTTCATGTGGGAATAAAGAAAATGATTTACCATGATGAACAATCATCTTTGTGAACTGATCTTTTTCTCTTTTCGAGAGAAATATATCGTCGGATTTAATATATTTCTTACTCTCCTCTCTAAACATATGACCAATCTTAGATCGATCTCTAAAAATAGGGTCATCTTATAATCGTTGAAATATATCATGACTATCTTTGGGTAAGGGTTGAGCTACATGCTTTATTTTCTTTTCTACAGTTTTGTATTTGGTTTCTATGTTAACTTCATGTTTTAGGATGAATTCACTAATAATCTCCTATTCTTGCATAGAGTTAAGAATAATCACATTTGCTTCTAAATTTTCTTGAGAAACACTTTTTAGCACTTCTAATAAAGTATAACTTTTTGAGAGTTCAATTATACACTCAAAATTTTCATCACTTAAAATTAATCCTGATTTTGTAGAATATTTTTCATTTTGTTTTGTAAATGTTTTTGTAAGATTTTCCTTAGTAATATAATGTAAGCTAGTCCTGGGAGTACAAAATAAATAGTCTTCAAATTTATGTGCATCGTTAGGCTAGCCATCAAAACAATGTCCACTATTGTCCCACTCAATAGTGGAATCTAGCAAACATTTTGATCATAATATGCCCCATATTCTCTTACAGCCAGTGAATCATCACATACATGACTGATTGGGTCAATGAGAATTCTTTTTAATTTCTTTCTATTTCTAGTGTGATTTGGGCAGACTGTCATAACTTGCAAAGAATCCATCCCTGATTTGGATCAAATTCTTGCATATGCTGACCCGTCGTTCATTGTTTTTGGTTCCATCCGCATCTCATTAATAAATGGTTGTCCAAGAATTACTTCATATGAACAATTATCTTGAAGGAAGGAGTGAAACTCTTCTCGAACGCAATCTATCATTATAGGCACATTCGCACATGCTCCTAATAAAATGCCAGAGCCATTGTGAGTTGTTCTCGTCCTCTAGCCATGCTCTTTGTCGATTGGCCATCTAAATTTGTCAAAAACTTTCTTTGAAATAACGTTTATCTCTAACCCCGAGTCAATGAGAGCCAGAGCTAAACATGAATCCTTCTCATTTCCAGTTCTAATTTTCACTGCTGGTGTGCCTTGTGTCCAGAAGGTAGTGTTGAATTTACTTTCACTTGTTAATATCTCATCATTAGGCTGTATCGGTCCTAAAAATTTCTGTTTTCGCTCCCATCATCCTCTTCATAATCACTCTCACTTAATGTAAGTGCATCATCCATAGCTAGAGTTCCTTTCACCATATCTTGCATATACTCGTCTTGTGGCAATGGAAAATGTCTCCTTCTAATTAGTCAAATAAAACTGTCCTTGAACTCATGTTTTGCAATTGACAACACTTGTTCAAGAGACATTGTTACTTGACTTTTTAGAAGAATTTCATTTAAGATTTCCCTACCATCATTTTTCTTCTCGAGCTCTGAAATCATTATTTCATGTGGAGTTCTTCTTCCCTTCTTTTTCACTTTCTCTTCACTTTGTTTTAGGTCATCTTTATTTTCAGTTTTAGAATTTTCTTTTTCAGATTTCTTTTGTTTTTCTTTTTCAGATTTCTTTTGTTCATCCTGTGATTGAATATGATCATCTATTGACTTTTTTCCTTCCTTGATCATCTTTCTTTTCTCCTCTTGAGATAAATTTGTATCCTCAAATTGTACCTTTTTATCAGTTTTCTTCTCATCCTCTCTCATCTGTCTCCTAGTCACCCTCTCCTTTTCTACATCACTCTCTCGTCTGTCTCCTTCTTCTACATCATCCTGCATATCATCTTGTCTCTATTTTTCCTCAACATTAGCAATTTGATAATAAATAGAGGCTTGATCTATAGGCGATTTCCATGCAGTTTTATACATTATCTCATCTCTGTCCCTTACCAGTGCCTTAATCAAATAAGGATTTTAGCTAAGCGTAGGAAGAGGCCTATCATCGGCTGGCCCTAATCTAGCAACCGAGGTACTAGTAGTTGCATTAGAGATTGGTAAGTTTTCTTATATCTTTTTCATACCTCCTTTGCCCCAATTAACGGATAAAGGAAGTCGTGACCTAAAGTCACAAAATCTTCTATCAATTTCTACAACTAATTGATTTTCCTTCGTGCTTTTTAATTCATCACATGCATAAGTTGCATGTTCCTGGCCATCACACCACACACATCGCTTTCCCTAAGTTCCTTCTCTTTCAGTATTTCTTAGAAAGGCTGGCTGAGTAGTGAATTGAGTAGGTTGAGCTGGCTGGAAAATTGGTTGAGGAGGAATGTATTGTAGCATAATTGGTTGTATGGGTGGTGCTTGCCCTATACCACTAATGTTAGCTCCAGGATCATTAAAACTCATGGAATATACTTTGTTATTCAATTTGGCAACCTCTTTGGAAAGAGATGCCTGCGTGTTCATAACATTCTCTATCTGTTTACATAGAATATCTAGTTGAAATTCTATCGGAGCTTTAGGAATAACAATATTGTTAGCAGTAGCCATAGTCATAGGTATTGGCATGTCAGTTTACCTTGCAATAGGCATCTCGCTAGGCTGAGAAGCATTAGGTCTAGCATACAAAATTGTTCGTCCTTGCTTCATTTGGGCAATAGCCTCTATTTCTCTTTTTACTTTTTCCTAGTCGCCAGTCTAGCCATATCTTTTTCCTCGCTCTTCTATACGTCTCTCATCCTCATCCCTATCCTCAGGACTTAGTAGCTTGAGAAAATGTATAATCAAAACTAGGTTTAGTGTGTTTTTATCGTCTTTGGGGAGTTGAGCTAATTGTCTCATAAACTCACCATGAAGATGAGTTAAGGACTCATTGTTCTTTAAAGAGTTTATTCATCGCAAAAATCCTTCCCGACTATGCTGGCTAAAATCCTCAAGATAGAACATCTTGTGTAGTTCTTTTCTAAATTCTTCCCAAGATTTATTGGTGTGAACTTGTATACTTTCAAGAATTGAACTAAAAACAACAGGGCCAAAATACTTGACTAGAACATCATCACGTAAACCTTGGATTTGCACTTGCTCCTCAAATGCATCCAGGTGCTCTATAATGTTTAAGCAAGTGAATTTGCCTTTTTCTCCTAAAATGGCTTGGACTTTGCATGTTACTTGCTTCTCAATCATCATATTTTTTAACATCTCCTCCATTTTTCTTTATAACGCTTTGAATGGAGTAGGAGATCTCTAATGGTAGGTTCGAATTGTTCCCTAAACTGCCTAAACCTATCGCTAGTTGATAAAGCCAGGAATGTTGGCTTTACGTAACTCTAGACTTTACGATTAATACTATGTTTGCTGAATCCTAAACTTATACTTATCTCTTAACTTGATCTTTTGAATTTATAAGTAGATTTCTCTTTTACTTTATAAGTTTTTAATTTTTAAGAATTTTTTAGAACTTAATTTTTAAACCTTTGAATATTTAATTCTAAAGGTTTCTCTAATAAAGTAGATAAATTTTATAAAATATATTTCCTTGATTTAGATCTTTTGATTTTTTAACAAAAATTACTATTAATTTTCTTAATAATATTTTCTTAAATTGATTTTGGATAAAACAAGAAAGAAATAAAATCAACAACTCTAACTCAAAAGAACTTAAATCTAAAACCTTTTTTATGCTACAAAATTCTTTTTCTACAATGAAATAAATATGAAGCAAACAAACAATCTTTCTATTTCCAAAAAAAAATCTTTCTTTTTGGTGCTGTTAAAATAATCTTTTTATAAAACTATCCTAAGATCTAATATGAAGATGTTTAAGTGCTTTAAAAAAAAACTATCTTTTCTAAATGGAAAACATGTTTCAATGCTCTTTCAATGCAAGTATAATGTGCCTAATTTCTAGTGCAAATGAAAACAACCTTCTTTTTTAGTGGTGTGATTGAACCAAAAATAATGGAACTTGAAAAACACCTTACTTGAAGTTTGCTTGATGTGATATATTTTTACAACTTTTTTTTAGTAAATCCTAAGTACAAGCTAAAAGTGAATGTATATAAGTCTTGATCTTCTTGTATGTTTGATGGGGGGGAGGGGGCACTGAAGTGTCGAAGCTCCTCTGGTTAGATATCGTTCTTCCTGTGGAGGCGTTCAGATCACAAGACTAGCCCTCAACACCCAGGGCAAAAGTAAGTAGCAAAATCTCCATGTTTCGTTGCATCTTCTTTCTTCACTTTCTTGCATACAAGAAGAAGATAAAAGTTAATAAAAACTAAAAAATACAACGAAAACGCTAAGCACACTATTGTCATGCTTCACATCGGGTTCACCAAATTATTGTAGAGGGTTCTGCAGGGAGGCAGACACTCATCCAACAGATTCACGCTAACCTCACCGTGTGACTACACGCTGGGTGTTTCTTAGTATGCTTCAGGATCTAGGTTGAGTTTTCAGTGTTTGGGAGTTAAAAGCTAGAGTTTTATAATCTATTTAACTTTAATCTAAAAACTAAGATTCATATGAAAGTGCATTTCTAGCATTTTTAAATGTTGTAAAGATAAGTTCTTCTTCAATAATTCGATTAGAACTCTCTTCAATAATACAATTTTTGATAATAGCTACCTCGTCATTTTTAGATTGATTTTTCCTTTTAAGGGAAGGTGGAAATAAGATCTCTCTTTCATCATAGTAAAAGCAATTAAACAAAAAGTTCTAAATCTAGATATTCTACAATCGTCAAGTGAAGAATACAAAGTTTCGGTTACAATATGATCTTTCACTTTTTCTACTTCTTCTATATTATTCTTGCTTTCGTTGATTTGTATAGTATTATTTTCTAATGGACCAGGTAAAAGCCTATTTAGAATGAAACAACTATCTATTTTCTTTTTAATTCGAGTCTTTCTTGTAGATGCAATATTCGTATTCATGAAAAGTAGAACACTATGGTCCGTATGGAAGTGCCTTTCTACACCTAGATATAGCATCTAAATATGAAGGAAAAATTAATTCTTCACTACTTATTCTATTTTTAATTATATCAACTACGACATTTTCTTTTTGTTGTGGAAGAGTATTTCTTTTTAAGGTTGGTGGAAACAAATCTTCTCTATTTTCTGGTTCAGGTAAGACAATTGAGAGTAAATGCAAAAATCTAGATAAGTTACGATAGTATTCTTCATAACATAAAGTTTCATCTACTACTTGATCTTTAACTATTTCTATTACCTCTACTTCGTTATGATTCTCGTTATCACTAATTTGAGTAAACATACTTCCAATAGGTATGGGTAAAAGCATTCCTAAAACAAAAGAACTATCTAAATCTTTATTTTCAGTAACAGATTTGCTTGTCGATGCTAAACTCTTAGACATACGAAAGTGCAATATAAAAAAATTAATTAAACTATAAAGTGAAAGTGCAAAAAACTTTAGAATCAAATCTAGATCTATACAAATGCTTGTAAATAAGTCCTAATACAACTCTTAGAAAATATTCCTATACAAAAGCTTAAGAATTCAAAATATCAAGTAATGAGCTAAAATCAACGACATAAAAATACCATCTATCTCTTAATCTCGTCAAATCCTCTTCAGTGCTCATTAAGTTTTGTTCACAATGATCTGTGGAAGAAGAATTAGCCACATAAGAATGCTTTCATCAAAATAAAACACTCATCTATATCTAATATTCAAAACTTAACATAATTTAGACCTATGCTAACACATTTTAATTAACCTTCTTATGTATATATAACTACATACTCATATGCTTACATATAGACATTATCTTTAACATGCATATTCATACACTAACATGTACTTCTAATGCAATCTCATCTATATCTAATATGTTTTTATGCACAAGTAAACGCACGTATTTAACACCTACACATCTACTTTAAATAGATATATACACATACTTCTCATAAATACAACATACATTCATTCATATGACTTCTCTACTTCATATATGCACATACACTCTTATCGACTTACATACATGCAAACATACACTTGCATACATGCAAATATACATTTACATGCATCCATTCTAACTTATATGCATATGCATACATGCACATCCTAACTTCATATGCATACACATGCATACTACATATGCATACATACTCTAATAGACATACATAAATATACATTATAAATAATTTCTACACATGCATAAATGCATCACACTTCACATGCATACACATGCATAATACATATGCATTCATGCACTTTTACATACATACACATATACTCATGCATATGCATCCATCCCATATATATGCACTTACGCATACATATACATGCACACATCTTACTCACATATGCATGCACGCATTCAATATTCATACATACATACATCAAACTTCATATGCATATATTAACTATATATGCATTCACATATATACTACATATACTAACATACATGCACATACCAACTTGCATACATGCATCACATAACATGCATACATCCCAACATATATGCATACATCCTAACATATATGCATACATTTCTAACATATATGCATATATCACTTATCATTTACGCATACATGCACCACATCACATGCATACATGCATCACATTATATGCATACATCATAACATATATGCATACATTTCTAACATATATGCATATATCACTTATAACTTATGCATACATGCACCACATCACATGCATACATGCACAACATCACATGCATACATGCATCACATTATATGCATACATCTAATATACATGCACACACATATACATGCATACATGCTTCTCATGCATAATACACTAACATACATGTACACATCATTCATGTGCATGCACTCGTCACTTACATACATGCACATATGCATACCTATATATGCATCTTACTCAAATAGATGTGCACATGCATACATTTTAGTTCATATGCACACATGCATCTATCATATATTCATGCACACATGCATCTATCATATGCACATACATACATGCATAAATACATATGCATTCATGCACTTTTACATACATACACATATACTCATGCATATGCATCCATCACATATATATGCACTTATGCATACATATACATGCACACATCTTACTCACATATACATGCATGCATTCAATATTCATACATACATACATCAAACTTCATATGCATATATTAACTATACATGCATTCACATATATACTACATATACTAACATACATGCACATACCCACTTGCATACATGCATCACATCACATGCATACATCCGAACATATATGCATACGTCCTAACATATATGCATACATTTCTAACAGATATGCATATATCACTTATCATTTATACATACATGCACCACATCACATGCATACATGCATCACATTATATGCTAACATACATGCACACATGAACACTAATCACTTATGCATACATCACACACTTATGTGCATGCATAAACACACATCACTCATGCATGCATATATCACTCATGCATTCCTATACACTTACTAACATACATGCATACATCTAATATACATGCACACACATATACACGCATACATACTTCTCATGCATGATACACTAACAAACATGTACACATCACTCATGTACATGCACTTGTCACTAACATACATGCACATATGCAAAGCTATATATGCATCTTATTCAAATAGATATATAGCCGACTGGAGAAGTGTGGAAAGAGCATTGATTGTCTCTGCAATCCCCCGTGATCTGAATAGCCTACAACTCCATCTTACAGATTTCTCTCGCTCTCAAGGTGTTAGCAACAACAACTCTCTCTCTCTCTCTCTCTCTCTCTCTCTCTCTCTCTCTCTCTCTCTCTCTCTCTCTCTCTCTCCCTCTCTCTCTCCCTCTCTCTCTCTCTCTCCCTCTTTCTCTCTCCCCTCTATTCGTGCATTGCGAGAAATCTGTCTGCCGATCTCTCTCTCTCTCTCTCTCTCTCTCTCTCTCTCTCTCTCTCTCTCTCTCTCTCTCTCTCTCTCTCTCTCCCTCCCTCCCTCCCTCCCTCCCTCCCTCCCTCCCTCCCTCCCTCTCTCCCTCCCTCCCTCCCTCCCTCTCTCTCTCTCTCTCTCTCTCTCTCTCTCTCTCTCTCTCTCTCTCTCTCTCTCTCTCTCTCTCTCTCTCTCTCTCTCTCTCTCTCTCTCTCTCTCTCTCTCTCTCTCTCTCTCTCTCTTTGTGTCTCCTTGTGCGTTGCTAGAAATCAGTCTATCGATGTCTCTCTCTCTCTCTATCTCTCTCTCTCTCTCTCTCTCTCTCTCTCTCTCTCTCTCTCTCTCTCTCTCTCTCTCTCTCTCTCTCTCTCTCTCTCTCTCTCTCTCTCTCCGCCTCTCCCTCCCTCTCTCTCCCTCTCTCCGCCTCTCCCTCCCTCTCTCTCTCTTCTTCTTCTTCTTCTTCTTCTTCTTCTCTCTCTCTCTCTCTCTCTCTCTCTCTCTCTCTCTCTCTCTCTCTCTCTCTCTCTCTCTCTCTCTCTCTCTCTCTCTCTCTCTCTCTCTCTCCCTCTCGCCTCTCTCTCCCCATCTCTGATCGCACGCGTCCACCTGCAACAAGCCAATGAAGGAAGGAGGGGAGGGAAAGAAGTGGATCTTCTCTCTCTCTCTCTCTCTCTCTCTCTCTCTCTCTCTCTCTCTCTCTCTCTCTCTCTCTCCTCTCTCTCTCTCCTCTTCCGTCTCATCTGTTTGTGAACCTACTAAGGATGGAGGGGAAAGGAAATGTGCACTACAGGTTGATGGAAGGGCAGGAGGGGGGGGTGAAGGTCTCTTCTCTCTCTCTCTCTCATCAGAATCTGAAGATTTTGTACCAGCAAGAAGAACCATTAGACAAAAAAATAAACAAACATATATATAAATACTTAGCATAAACAACTATGTATGTGCTCACTTCTTAGTTTAGTTAGTCATGCAAACTAACGCTAACTCATGCATTCTTAGACTAACTCATACTAAAAGTAAACTAGAACTTTTACTAACGTATGAATTTTTGTTTTTTATTATTTATATGAATAAGCTACATTAACTTATATATACCATATTAAATATATTATATATTAATTAAATTAACTATTAGTTATTATTTAAAATAACTACCATATAGAAATGATAGATTCATATATTTTTTTTATAGTTTCACTAGCTTATATTAGTTAATTCAATTAATAATTAAATAAATTATTATTTATAATTGACACATATATATAGTTAGGGTGATGGATATACTCATAGAGTTTCACTTAAATTAAGTTCTAAGTTAAATAAATATCATGATCAACATGGTTTAGACACATAGGTAACACAAATTCATATAATTAAGGTAAATCATATTTAGAGTAACCACATAAGGTAACACATTTATCCATAGAGTTTCCTATATTCACATGCACAAATAACCACACCAAAAGTGAATAAACAATCATAGGTACATTAACATGTATAGACTCTTAACATGTATAGACTCTTAGGCCAATGCATATACATAAACACAAATGCATACTCTTACTTAGTTACTCATATTTAGTTAAGACATATCTTTATGATCCACATGTAAATTCATTCATACTATTCAATACGGAATTAAGGAGATTATAACTATGGAGGGTACAAATAAGGGTAAACATAAAGATAACTTCAAGGGCTCAACCAAATATCTTTGCCATTATTGTATGTTCAAAACATATATCTTTCTTTTGCCTACAGGTACTTAAGAGAAAAGTTAGTCAATTTAAATCAATGCATTAAAAGAAATGTGAGAGAGATATCAACTAATCAACTTTCAATCAAAATATTTTTATTTTTCTATATATTAATTTGAGTGAGGAAATCCTTCCGACAACGTAAGTTCCATGTACAGAGAGGTCAGGTGTCCAAACCCGCAGTGCCACGCTCACCACTCCAAAACTGAAATGGTAGAGCGGTAGACAGAGTATCCTAGGTGTAACATCAGATAACATAAAATTAAAAGACTTTACGAATAACTCATGTCAGCATCTCAGCGTAGCGGATCAGTAGTCTCTGTGATTGAGACGTTGGTGGTCACTGTTGCGTGCAGGATTTGATCCTGAGACGTTCTATCCCAAAGGATGTTGTTATATCCGACTTCAACAGAACAGATAGTACAATAATCTTGCGGCATATTAATGACAAAGAAGGTCGCCAGAAAGCAAATTCTCCTTCTCTATAGAGATGTTAATAGCGCAGTCGTCTACGTGATATGTTGCAAAAGAATTTATCATAATACGTAATTCTCTATCAGCGGCAACGAACCCGTGGCCTATAGGATAGGATGAGATTGCGCTAACCGTCAAAGCCACGATCTCTGCGACATCATCATTCTAGATGTTCACATACCTATGCTACTAGTAAAATTGCTTGGAGACCGATCTGGGAGGACTGGAGATCAATTCCTCTGTGGCGCAACTCTAAATGAAGATACTCATAATTATCTTTTCCTTCTAACCTCCCGAACAAGAACGAGCTAGCATATTGCAGGTGATGGGTTCGAAACCCATTGCTACAGACAATTCTATCGATCAAGTAATCGATAAGTACTGTTATGTGTATTTTAATCGCAACAAAGCGTATATGCCTCGGTATACTAGCGTGAAATAAGGCTTTCACTTGGGGTTTACAGTAGATCGAATCGTATCTATGAACATAAAATGATTTTCAACTTTTTCTTTGCATGAACGAGCCGTGAGAGCACGGATAGAAGGAAGTTGATACATCATTTCATCGCAAGTTGGATTCCTGCATATGTGTCCGCCTTAAGTACATCTTTTACCTCAGAACGAGATTATCGTCCCTAACCTCCTCAGACGGCTCTAAGGTTCAAACTCACGAACTGCTGGTGACAGAGGTTTTCCCATATCCAAGACAGTGACACAGTTTGGATGTCCAATGTTCTCCGACGATCATCAAGATCTGCAATCCCGCTGCTGAAACCTCTTTTATCAAGATCAAAGAGGGTGTACGACGAGCGGATTTGAATCCTCGACTTCCTGGTTGAGTAGGGCATCCTCTTATCCAAGACGCAAGCCAGTCACGTGCTCAAGGCGCTTTTTTCGACTCATTTTTCTGTTGTAGAAGCCCATAACTTCTAGCAACAGAGCAAAACGAGATCGTGGAAAGAAGGAAGCGATCCCCTAACGTCTGCACATGCTCGAAGATGTCCACGCCTGAGACTGGCTTATACCACAATGTCAAGTTTCTATCGTGACAACGGACTCTCTTCGAGCATTACAGATAGCCATATAATTGCGCAGAAGTATCGAAGATTTCGAGGAAAAAGGTGTTTCCATATGCAGAGCGGCAGATCAGGAATCGAACTTAGATATTCCATCCCACAGAATTGCTTGCTATCGACCGAAGCAAGTCGGAGATTTGAATATAAAAAAGGAGAAAAAGATATAATGTTTTTAGGAGGTCTCCAGAGAGGATTCGATCACGGAAAATTGCTCTATACCAAGAGAGAAAAGATATTGATGCTGCTACTTGTGCACATATTATTTTATATTTGGTTTTAGAAGATCTGCTATCAACAAATAACAAACCAAAACCAAGCTTCTCGGGCTCATAGCCGTCACGATTTAACCCTTCTGCTTGTGTAGAAGCAGGGAATTGAACCCTCATCACCAAGATGGAAGGCACTTAGCTTGGTCGACATGCCATCTCGAGCATACAAGCAATCTTAGGGAGCCACGTTTGAAGCCAAAAACGGAGTTGATTTTTCACCTTCCTCTTGACTTTGACTTCAACAAATTATTTTGGGCTCATTGATCATTCTCAAGCACCATCCAAAGATAAAGAGAAGCAATCTTGGATCACGAAGGATCGTGTTTTGGTTTTTATTTCTCATCGAGCAACAAAGGAAGGCTTAATTGGGAGATAAGTATTTTCTAAGTTAATGATTGGTTTCAATATTTGTTTTTGCTCTATGGTTTCATGGAGAATGCATTTTAATCATTGAAGTATGGTAGTAAACTTAAGTTTTGATAAATCTTGATGCAAATTATTGAAACCTACATGAAAGAGCATAAACATATTGAAACCATAGAGCAAAAACAAATATTGATGCGTTTCCAACAAACGATCAAGGGAAGGACGTTGCTGAATTGGGAGATAAGTATTTTCCAAGTTAATGATTGGTTTCAATATTTGTTTTTGCTCTATGGTTTCATGGAGGATGCATTTTAATCATTGAAGTATGGTAGTAAACTTAAGTTTTGATAAATCTTGATGCAAATTATTGAAAAGTACATGAAAGAGCATAAACATATTGAAACACTCATTAAATACAAGCATAGGCATGCATCTACAAAAGATTGTTGGTGCATCTCTCCTTTCAAAAGAATGTTTGCAGGCACCATACACATTTTCTTCTTGCTTGCAAAAGGAATAGGATGCACTCGTCTGTGCACATGTATATTTATAACCTTTTGTAAGGTAGAGGATAGATTGTTTGTGCATGGATGATTGGATGCACTCATGTCAAGCTCAAGAATTGCTTGATTTAGATGCATGAAAGGAGAATGCCAACACGTGCATGCACTCACATGCATTTGCATGCAAGAACGGGCATTTATATATGCATGATTATTAGTTAAGTAGTTGAATACTTATATTAAGCACTTTTCTGAGGACGAGAGAAGTATGCTTGGCGTTTTTAAAGCTAATTAGAGCATAAGGAAGAAACCCAAGTAATCTTTAGGAATCAAGATATTTTCCTAAAAGATATAGCAAAGTAATCTTTACGAATTAAGCTACTTCCTAAAGATAAGCCAACAAAGAAATAGTCTGGTTAACTATTTCCTTGATTAAAAAGGAATATCATTTCAATAAAAGCCTTAAGTCTTCTTCTTGTTCAATGGTCAAGATTTCTTTTAGAGATATTCTTCCAGTAAAACTAAGGATTCCAAGATGAATCATTGGACTAGAAAGCAAAAGATTCCAAGATGCATCACTGGCTTAGTATTACTAAAGTAGTCGGGTGAAAAAATCAAGTAATTGTTGGATAGGAGTTAACCATTGTACAAACATCCAAGTTAGATGTCTGAGACAACCAAACTTCAATTTTTCCAAACCAAATTCAAGTGAATCAAAAGTTCTTGAAGTTTTACAAGGGATAAGAATCCCCCCTCCATTACTAAGTCCATGCACCAAACATGACCAAAAATGGACTAGTAAATTGAATCCATCGAGTTCACATGTTTGTTCCTAGATCACACATCGAGAAACTATGAATTGGCCAGGGATGTTTTAGATCCACCCTTATTATTCATTCACTACTTTGTACTTTGACCAGTTTATCAAAGTGCAAAGCAAGACAATGTTTTGAATCATTCGGACAGGGAGGCCACCATAGAGATGAGGCATATTCTTCTAGTTCTAGAACATGACCATGTTCTTCTAGTTTTAGAACATGAGGCTCGGGGGTTTCCTACATAGATATATAGCTCTATTTTCAAGGACGAAAATATTTTCCAAGGGGGGAAGAATGTAATAAAGTAAGAATATGATCTAGGTGTTTGACTAGTTCAAAGGGATCTGAAATTAGACACCATTTGGTCATCCATGTGTATGACCAAAGATCTTGAGTTTAGACTTACTAGGAGGTCTTGTGCTCTTGTGAACAAGTGATCCACTTAGCTTAGTGGTTAAGTCTCAAGGATGTGAAGGAGGAGGTCTTGGGTTCAATCCCCATGGGGGACATGGGAGAGTGTTTTGCCCAAAGAGCTCTCGATCCTTCTAGAAGCATCCACTTGGGTTAACTCGAGTTAACTGGGACACTTGGCACATAGGCAATTACATGGCTCACACATGGATGGTTAGTATCCACCTACCCAAGAAAGCAAAACCTTGGAGAGAGCTATATATACATGCATTTGGTTGGGAGGAGAGTCATCTCTCTAGCATGTGCTGGTCATAATCCTTCTTCTCTTGCAACCCAAAACCCAAAAACTGACTCAAATGGGTTCAGAGAAGTCAAAAGAAGAAGGAAAAGAAGCCCTAGCGCAATCTCTGAGAGAAACTATATGCTAGATAGCCCTCCAAACAACTTGTATTGCAATTTGGAAAAGGAGATTACTGATCTTGATTACCAACGTAGGAAGTAGTTTGAGGCGGCTACCATCGAGAAAGCCCTAGAGATCCCTAACAACAAAGCAACCATTCAAGAGGGCTACACTACAACCAAGAAAGATGGGTTTACCACAAGCAATGAAGACAACGTGGATAGCAAAAGTTCCATCATTCGATCGATGATTCCTAAAGCGGTTTCCTGTTCATTCCAAGAGGAGGCCTCCCGCAAGGGAAAAGAACCTACAGAGATACCTTGGAAAATCCCCCACAAGGACAAATTGATAAGTCCATATCCCCTCCGTGCGAAAAAGAAAAAACAAATCCAAGAAGAGAAAGGATAAGGCCCCCTCTTGCAAAGAGGGTAGCTTACCAGAATGATCATCACCTCGTTAAATGCAACGAGGCTAATAGACCCCTCAAGAGCGATCGTCATTGGTCAATGGCTTCATGACATTGGCCTAAACTCTGAATTTATCTGTATTCATGAGACTAAAATTGATGAAACAATCCTCCAGAAACGTCCTAGACATGTCTCCCTGACCCATGTTTGGATCTCCACGTCGCACCCTAGGGAGTCGAGTGGGATGGCAATTGGTATGAATCAATTTTGGTTTCAAAAGCTTGAGTACTACATTGAAGACAAGAGCCATAGATGGATTGCCATCTCCTTTGGTGCCCCTTTTGGATTTACTTTAGCTTCTATGTATGCCCCTAATGGGGAGTAGGAGAGACTCAACACCTGGGCCTCCTTGGACTCAGTCCCCCACAACGTATTAAATTTTGACAACTTGAATATGGTGGAGGACCCTGCAGACATATGGAATGGCAAGGGATGTATCATCGAGAGTCGAGACAAACAAACTTGGGACAAAACCAAACTGCACGTGGATCTAGTTGAAGTCAAAGACTCAAATGGATTCTCTTGGTCAAATCTCCAAGCAGGTGAGGACTTGAGGAAAGTTAGATTCGATAGAAGCTACATTGCTTAGAGTATAATCAATCAGTGGGGCCATCCTTACCTCTCACAATGCATCGACCTCACCATCTCTGATCACTACCTGATCATTATCTCATTCCAACCTCTCTCCAAAGCCCACAAGGCTCCTTGGTCGCATGCCTCCTTCACTTCCTTCTTTCTCCCCTCCCCCATCAAAAATCATCGAAGTGTGGAATGAGGCTTTTGCTTCTTGATCGTCCCCAACCAAGAGCTCGAGAAGTGCCCTCGTTAAGTCAGGGAAGATCATGTTTAAAACTCGAAAGATGCTCTAGATTGTTTGGCATTGGCATAGAGAAGCCATATATCATAGACTTTGGAGACTCGAAGAGGAAGTGAACAAAGTAAAAGCTCAATCCCAAAAGGTTCTACGAAGAATCAGAGCATTGTTGAGATACGAGGAAGAAATACAAAGGAAAAATTTGCAAAGTTTCTTTAAGGAGCGGTGGTCTGGCAAAGCTGACAAGCCCACCAAAGAGATGTGGTGCATCCTTAAAAGGAAACAAAATAGGGAATTGATCCCCTTATTGCTAGGATCAAATGGCATTGCTTGCAAAACGAAAGAAGACAATATGAGAATCATTGAGGAACATTTTACAAGACTCTTGGGGATTTTGACTCCCCTCTCCCCTCATAGGCATGAGTTCATGGCGGCCATCTCCAGGGTATCCTCCCATAGGATCCCACACAATCTTTGATCCTTGCTTAATGCCCCTATATCATTGCAGTCATTGATGCCCTTCCTAGTGGGAAAAGCCTGAAGCCAGATGGGCTCACTACTCAGTTATTTAAGTCCTTCAAGGTGGTGTTGGCTAGCCTTGTTTTCTTGGTCTAGCAAGAGGCGCTTGAGTTTGGTGCACTTCCGCCTTGTCTCAACAGTAGCATCATCAAATTAATCCATGAAAAAAGGGGAAAGGAACATAAATGAGAACTGGTGTGTGATTACTATGCTTCAAACAGGCTATAGGATCATCGCTAAAGTCATAGCCAACAGATTTTCCAGCCATCTGAGAGCTTGCTTAAATGCCAACCAAAAGGGTTTCATCAAAGGCAGATATATTTTGGAAACCATTATAGATATTTGGGAAGGATTCGACTTCGCGGATGAGTCAAGACAAGATGTGGTTTTCCTCAAAATCGACTTTGATAAAGCTTATGACTGACTGGAATGGGACTTTTTTTGCAATCACTTAAAGATCTCGGCTACAGCAAAAAATTCACGAGGATGGTCTCGACACTATTGGGGAACACATCATCTCAAATTAACATTAACGGCCAAGTTTCGAAGGTGATCAAATTAAAATGTTCAATCAAACAAGGGTGCCCTTTGGCTCCCCTTCTCTTTGCCATTGCCACGGAGGGGCTTACCTGGCTGGTGGAACAACAACTGGAAGTTGGTAATATGAAAGGCCTCTTGTTGCCCCATCACCAAGTCCAGATCACCATAATACTTTTGCAGACAATATGAATGCATTTGTCCACAATGATTCTTCTAGTCTAGAGACCTTTTGGAGCTGCCTATAATTTTTTTGCTAAGCCTCTACATCCGAAATCAACCACTCAAAGACCGCTTTCAGAGCTATTCTCAAGCTCCAACTTGATCTTCTCTTTGAAGATGGCTGTCAAAACCTTCCTCTAGGTCAAGTCTTCCAGCTTCTTGGGATTCACGTGGGCTTTGGTATCGTGATGGAGTAGCGGTAGAACTGGGTCTTGGCGAGACTTGAAAGCAAGCTAAACTATTGGAGAGGTATGCAAATCAATCTCGCGGGTCACACAATAGTTATTAACACGTTCCTCATTTTGTCGAACACTTACCTCCTCTCTTGTTGGAGACCAAAAGAGCAAGACTTGTCCAAACTAGAAAATATTTGCTGAAATTTCCTTTGGACGGGCGCCCACAAAAGGAGTGGGATAGTGGGGGTCTTGGTATTTTGGACATGGGTTGCATGGCTACCAAACTAGCAACAAAATGGATGATTAAGGCGTGGTGCAATGGTGAGACTTCATGGGCCAAACTAATCTTTAGAAACAAGAATTTGTTGACTTTGGTGGGACTCCCACATCAGAAAAATCTCGATATTCTAACTCTTTTGTTTTCCCCCATGCTGGTTTTCCCGAAAGGCTCGAACATTGTCTGCTCCCTATGGAAGAGTTGGAATAAAGCCAAAAGCTTTATAAGAATGAGTAAAGATTGGGAGTGGGCGGTCGACATCAGACAGAATGCCTCTATTTGGTTTCTGATCCATGGCATTAGGAATGTGGGATCTTAGAACATTCAAACCACCAAGAGGCTCTGGAACAAGGGCTTTGGAGAATGAAAATATATGTGAAATCAAGACACCAACCAATGGGTCAACTTTGAGGATATCGACCCTATAGTCAGCATCACCTATGAAGAATGGAATATTTTATAAAGAAAATGTCTTACCTAGGACCGTTGTAAAGTTCGTCTCCTTATGGGACATGACTCGTCATGTTTGTTGGGTCTCACATGGCATAATGGAAATTGCCTAATAGATATCCATAATATCAAAGGAAACATTGATTATTAGGTCAACCTCAATAAGAAGTGGTGTCTGTCATGGAGATGGCTATGGTGGGAAATGAAGCCCATGGCTATCTGGTACCCTCTCATAAAAATGTTTGTCCTCTTATGGATAATTCTTCATCGTGGAATCTGGACCAACCTAAAGGCTAGTGAAATTTGTAGGGCGCCTCCCTAGTGCAAGCATTGTTGCTAGTCCATTGAAGATGTTGGTCACATCTTCTTTACTTGTCCCGACTGTAACAGGCTTGGGCAGATTATCAAAAAGAAAATTAAACTTCAGAAGAATATCAGGTGGAAACAAGCTCTACTAGGAGAAGTGATTGGCTGCTCTACGACCCTCTGGAATGCTATCAGACAGGAGGTCCTCTAGAAGATCTGGTGGGAAATATGTGCTTATAACTTTGGCGAATCCCCCAAAGAGTGGTCGATTGAGAAATCTTTGCTCCTCCTTGGTAAAAGAATCACCAATCCCCCTCCCCCTCCCCTCTTTCAAGCATCATAAAGTGCTTCTAATCAACAACAAGCTTAAACCCAAGTGGGCCCCACATGAGGGTGATGAGAGGGTGATTAACCTTCTTTGTAATTCCATCTAAACTTTGTAAGATCTACCCCCGTTCTGTGGGAGTTGGGGGGTCCCGTGGGCACTAGTGCCCTTCAATTGTACTTTTCTTTTCCTTTATTTAATAAAATTCCAAGAGAGTAGGCTAAGGCCAAACTTCCCTTTTATTAAAAAATATATATTTTTAGTTCTTAACTATATGGGCTTCTGTTTTGAGGCTCTATATCATTACTTGATCAAATCAAGAGCATTCTTTCCTAATTACTTTCCTTATTCTCAAGCATAGAATAATTCTGAAATGTGGAGATGAGATGAGTTTTGTTTTCAGCCAGTCTAGTGTTGTAAGTTGGTTGGATATTCAGGTATAGATTTTGATATAGGTACTCTAGAGAGGTAATTCAACATTGAGCAAACTCAAGGTAAAGGTTGGTGAATTTAGTCAAATCAATCACATTTGAAGTAGAGTTCTGCTTCAGAGATATGAGGAGATGGTAGAACATGATTCTATGTTCACTTCCATTTGTATACCATGTTTGTTTTGTCTCTTACTTTTAGCACTAGAGGAAGAGCAAAAGTTCATTTGAAGAAGTCAAGAGTGCTTGGTACTTCGAGATGAAGAGAACAAAAGGAATGGAAGAGAAGTTTGAAGATGTTGACATCATCATCAGGTGGAAGAAAGATGCAGAAGAAGAAAGTCTAACATTTCCAAAGGGAAAGTAAGGCTTCCTTTTCTCTCATATTTTCGATATACTTTTCATACTTTATCCTCTACATCCAAAGACAAGTCTACGAGAACATCTTGTGTGAAAATAGTCTAAAGAGGAAGTAGTTTCTTGTTTTGCATGATACTTGGTCATGTTTTAGTAGGTTTTGACAAAGAATTTCATTGAGAGAAAGAAAAGCAACAGATTTTGAAGAAAACTTGTATGTTTTGACTCATATGTGTATGAGTTATAGATATTGAGTAGGTATCTTATATACTCCCTCAAAGAATTCTTGGAGTGTCAATACAAACCTACTTGTATATGACAAGTTGCAGAGATTCTTCTTGAACTAACTCTTGAGGTAAAAGAGCTTTTTGTGGAAGATGTTGGAGACTTTGGTTGAGGTTTTGTGTTTGGCAAATGTATCTCATATTCTGTATATTCAGTATTTTGAGAAAATTCAAAAAATTCAAAAAATTCAAAAAATTCAAAAAATTCAAAAAATTCAAAAAATTCAAAAAATTCAAAAAATTCACAAAAGTCAGGAAAATTCGAATTTTTGTTGTACTAGTCAGTTGGAGAATCTACTTTCTATGATTGTCTAGAATTTTGGATACATCTTTGTATTAAAAAGAAGGGTGTTCCAATTCAGATCCTATCACTTGATTGAGAAGTGGAGTTAGCCACAAGAAATTCAAGCATATACTTTCACATTTCACTCGGGGAGAATATTAAGATATGAAGTATCAAACTTGCTGCTTTTGGACTTCTCAAGGTGAGAGTCTGTCCACTTATATTTCAAGTAGTAATTGGAGATTCTAGGGAAGGATTTGTTTGAAGAAAGTTTTACAACTTTATGTGAGAAGCATGGACACTTAGAGACATTCAGGTAATAAATCAAACATTCAGTCATGAAGGTTTGATAAGAGCAGATTCTACATAGGTATTTTATTGGAGAGATCTTGATAAGATCTAGATAGATCTTGAAGATCTTGAGTATTTATGATTCTTAGCATTAAAGGAGGAGGTCACAGATTCTATCATATTTGTGTTGCAAAGAAATAGAAGAAGATACTTGTTACGTTGGAGAAGATTATGAATCCTAAAATGGATCAGCTAACTGTATCTAGATTTTGGGAAGTTGAGGAATGACAGGGAAAGCTATTGGCATATGTATAGTGATAATAAAAAGGGTCCAGAGATTCTATTTCAGACATAGGTATTGATAATATGGAAGCAATACTAAATCACTAAAGATCAGACTTATTGAAAGAAGGAAGACGTTCCATATTTCATAGAGTCTAATATATTTGATGAATTCTGGATACTAGTGTTAAATCATCTAGGGGGTGATGAAACATGAAGACTTATTTTCACCGATATGCGGAAGAATGTAGAGTCATATCTACATATATTCCTATTTCAGGTATTCCTATATTTCCTTTGTTAGTTTCTCTTTATATTCTAGCTTGGACAGAAAAATGAAGAAGGAGAATGTCTGGAGAAAGTTCTTGTTAGGATGTTCCTGTTCAGGAGAAGGTTCCAGAATTCTATTGAAGAGAAGCTTGATATTTCAGAGAGGTATGTTTTAGAGATGCGCACATATATGTTTATACCAGATTCTGAAGGATTTATAGATTGAACAGAGACTCATGAGTTGAGTTGAGTTGATTATAGTCAGAGATGAACCAGCAATGTTCATAATACACTAAGTTGTGAGTTGTTAGTCACAAGTATGAGGATTCAGTTCTTGATTTTGTTTAGTGTATCTACATGGCAGAGCAAAAAAAAGTTGAGAAACCTTTTGTAAGGTAAATGCAAATATGTGGATCCTAGTGTATACTTACAAGTTCGAGAAGATAGGAGATAACAGGTTCATAGCTAGTACATGCTACATATGTTGTCAAGTAGTGATTGCTTGATGTGTACACTATTGGATATCTACTTTGCATGATTTCTTAGGTATTTTGGTTCATATTCAGCAAGTTTAGTGTTTTGAAGTTTGAAGAAAGTCAAATTCAGTTTTGAAGAAGACTTTTGAAGAAAAGGTTTGAAGGTCAATTCGAGAGTATAAGTTTGAAGTTTATGTCAGATTACAGATGAATGAACTTACATATCTAGTTTAGTTTGTACCAATATGACATTGCAGGGGAGATTGTTGGAAAAAAATGTCACATCAATCCAAAATCTATTTAGGGAAAAAACCCTAATTTTGGTACTTAAGTCATTTTTGGCACAAAAATGGGTAACATTTTTATGAGCTTATCTTGTAGAGCTTGAAGAGAGCTTTCCAATGGTATATAACATTCAATCATCAAAGATCAAATTTGGGAGAAAACCCTAATCTTAATTTTTTGTTGATTTAGGGCTTTGACCTCGTATGATATCTATCAGCATAAGGATCATAAAGATGTTGTGAGATCATTCATCAGGTACTCAGAAGTGTGAAAAGGTAGGTCAAGAAGTTATTTTTAAAGTTAGCTAAAATCAGCTTTAAAAATAAAGCAAACTCACTTAAAATAAAGCAAAAGCCATTTGAAAAGCGATGAACTTAAAATAAAGCACTTTTTTGTGAGTTTTTTGCATGGAATTTAAAACCTATATAAGAGAGTCTTGGGTCACTTTGTTAGACATCCTACACCAATTGGCAATGCCAACTTTGATCCCTTAGTAGAGGTGGTCCTCTAGCACACATGGGGCAGCCATGGTGCATTCTAGGACCATGTTGAGGAGCAGGTATGGAGTTCTTCTTGGAGAACAGTGTGCTCACACTCTTGCTTATGGAGAGAAGTTGCTCATCACTAGCTTGATGGTGTGGATCAGCCATCTACATAATGTATTTGAAGATTGTCTTCTACATGAAGATTTCGGTGTACTTCAAAGACATTGGATGGAGGTTAAGATACGATTTTCATCTTATGTTAAGAATTCAGGTACATATTCTCTTTATGCACACAGGTACTACTTGGAGTTAAGGGAGGCAATGGCATCATATCAGGAGGAGTCCTATTCGGCATAGATATAAGAGAATCAGTACATGTATGCTTTATGCATATTTGGATGAGTTGTTCAAGAAGGTATATTCATATGAGTTTGACAATTTCTAACAGCAAACATGTTAGCATTCTTTGCTAATTTTATAAGTATGTGATCTTTCACACACGTATCTGATTTAGGGTCTTCCATAGCCTAAAATCCATAGCCTAAATTCAGATGAGGGTTTGCTCATTATCATTTTTAGACTGATCCTTCCACTTTTTGTCACTCATATTCACTGTTCTACAACCTATTAGGTTACACATCTCATCTATATTCAGATTTCTATTCATACGTCTGAATATGTTTATTACATTTGTACATTCACTCATCCATCTATTTCTGTTCACATAGAATGGTTGTGAGTTTTGATCCCACATTGTAAATTGAAATTTGTATATATGATAGTGTGCGTAAGCAGTGGCTTATGTAACACTTTACGCATGTTGTCTAATCTCTCTCTATCTTTGTCTCATCATTTGTATGATTAAGTGTGGTATGTTCATGTTTTGTCCACATTGGAAGATTGTTGGATTCTATGTTATAGATCCTGGACCTATGGAACCATGAACATAAGCTAAACAATAAAAAACCTTGCAATGTCCAAGACTAGGTTTTCTTCCATGCCATGATTCATAAGGAGTCATACCTTGAGGTGATTTGGATGGTAGTCTATTGAAAAGTTACACAGCACTTGAAATAGCCTCTACCCATAGATAATGTGGCAACTTCTTCTCTTCAAGCATTGTTCTAGCTGATCCAACCAATGTCTTGTTTCTCCTCTCTACAAAATTTAGTTGAGGAGAGTACTTGGTAGCTTCCCTTTTGATACCTTTATCTTGCAAGAACTCATCAAACTCTTTGGAGAAGTATTCTCCCCCTCCATCCGATATGAGCTTCTTTAGTAATCTACCTGTATGATTCTCCACATGTGTGAGATACTTTTTGAAGCAATCAAACACTTCATTCTTACTCTTGATAAAGTATAGAATAGTCCATCTACTATGGTCGTTAATAAATGATACATAATACCTTGGTCCTGCCATTGAAGGTTCTTAACATGGTCCCCATACATCTGCATGTACTAAGTCCAATAAGTTGTTGTGGATGTAGCCTTTGTCATTAAATGGTTGTCTTCCTGCCTTCCCAATCTGATAGGTATCACACCTGTTGATCATGTCTTGCTTTGATATGTTCGGTAGTCCTAGAACACTTTGATCCCTGCATATATCCTTCAAGGTTCTTTCACTCACATGAGCAAGTCGCTTATGTCACACTTCAAGCTCACTTAGGGTTTGAGGCCCAAAAGTGAATAGAACTATGTTCCTGGTTTCTCCTACTTCAAAAGTAAATAGCCTACCATGCTTCTCACCTCTGGCTATCTTCTTAAAGCCTCGACATGGATCTTCCACAAAAGCTCCATGTTGGGTGAACCTAACTTGCAAGCATTTTTCAACTATTTTGGCCTACACTTATTAGGTTTTTAGTGATAGTGGCTACATAGAGAACCTTACTCAGAATGTTTGTCCTACCATTGGAAGCTTTGATATTACCAATCTTCTCCACATGTGCTTTGTGTCATCCTCTGTTTGCACTTCATGTCTATGCTTTGGACTTTCCAAATGAGATAGAAGAGAAATGTTGCCTACAACATGATTCAAACATCTTGAATCTATGTAGAAGAAATGATCATCTTCTTTACCTTCTTTGTGGCTTAGATTCATGAGAAGCAATGAGTCTTCATGTGTTTGATCTTCTGAATAATTGTTGAAGTCCCTTTTGTTATAGCCTCTATTGTTATTGTTGAACTTGTGTCCACCTCTACCTCTATTGCTACCATATCCACCTCTTCCACTTCCTTTCTGGGTCCTCCCATTGAACCAGCAATTTTGAGAGGTGTGATTGTTCTCATCGCATATGGCACAAGGTTAAACATTTTGACCTTCGGCTTTGTCTTGCTTTGGAACTTTCTTCTTCCCTTTCCACTTGCTTTTTCTTGCGAAGTTGACTTGGGAAGCCTCTTCTTCATCTTCTTCCTTCTTCTTGCCTTTCTGCTTCTTATCCTTCTTATCTGCATATAGAGCACTAGTTGAATTACCATGATAGAAGTTACCTTCCTTTATGCAATTGTTGGCCTCTTGGGTGAAGAGTTGCGAAGAAAGATGAGATCATAAGGCATCGTGAAGGATTGCCATTACTTATCACTTCGAATGCCGTTGAGAATTTGCCTCGTGATAGCCTCTACTTCAATCAGCTCTCCAATGGATGATAACTGATCCGCAACCTCCTTGACCCTGGTAACAAACTCTGTGATGGTTTGTTTATGTGCCTTCTTCATTTGGTTGAACTCGTTCCAAAGATGATTCTTTCTTGCTTTGGTACTAGTAGAAAATAAAGTCTCGAGGGCATCCCAAGTCTCTTGTGATGTCTTGCATCCTCTAACATGTGGTAATAGAGAGAGCATGTTTAGACATACGAATGTGCCCGTTGCTCTTTTGCCCGCATTCTACCTGAAATCCTTAGCCTACCCACGTGATCTGAGGTGTTGCGCATGCCAAGAATGAATAGAGAAGGTGTTTTTTGCTTCTCATGTAGTTGTACAAGATTACTTCCCATGCTTTATTTGAAGGCCTCCAAGCTAGTTTTGCCATCGCATATGGGATATACTTGGTGTTTGAGGCTGGAGCACCAAATTTTGAAGGTGGAGTGCAGATATTGGAAGTCCTCTCATGAAGCGATAGCTCAAAGCTTTATAACTGAGCTAATTTGAATTAGCCTCTTCCACATAATTGGCCATATCATGAGCATCTAGTAGCCCATTTTATAAATTTTTGTTGCTTTAGATAGCTCTCTTAGGGCTCTTTTCAAGGAGTGTCCAGAAGCCACCGTTTGGGGTTAGTCTCCATTCTTTCAAAGCTTCAAGTTTGACCCTTGTTTGTTACTAACCCTCTTTCAAGTATCATTTTGAAGCATAACCTATCGAGACAGACTTGGAAAAGCTATTCCAATGAAGGTTGGACCATCTGCAACACCTTCACATACCTGCATATTACCTTTTGAACCTCTAGATAAGTCTCTTGTCAACTTCTATGCATTGTTTCTCTCTTTTTGCATCATATTGCATATAGGACATGCAATTTTGCATAGCACCTTGACTATATGCGTAGTCTAGATGCATATTTGTATTGTATGGTACATGTATTCATCTTTTTAGGGACAAGTAAGTATTTTCTTGTAGCTTAGCAATGAGGAAAATATAGATTTATTAGGGTATGTAGTTAGTCCCCTTTTAGTCTACTTGTAGTTATATTGTGCCTATCGGCATTGCCAAATTTGTCAGGGTGTGCAATCTGGTTCGCTCTATTTGTAGATAGATTGTGCCTATCAACACCATTATCACGGAAATAGCTTGTCGTAATTTTTTTGGTGTTCAAAATCATGTCATTATGTTGTAAACATTTTTAGAAAATTAGTATGCATATGCATTGAAGCATATAGAACATACTAAAAGTTGCTTATAACAATAGGCCTCACAAGGTGACATGTATATCTCCTTTTGAGACAAACTATTACAGAGTTCTTAGCAAACATCCAAGAAAATTTAGAAATAGTGAACGCCAAGATGCAGTAAACAACTGATCGGGCTAAAGAGTATGCTGATAGGAAGAGATCTCCTAGATCCTTCGAGGAGGGAGATAGAGTCTTTCTTCAAGTACCACCTAGAACTACTTCACTCTCCATAGGGAAGTGTAGTAAGCTATCACCAAGGTTCTATGGACCTTGGAAGATAGGTAACAAGCTAATTGAAGTTGCATATCGATTAGAGCTTCCTCCAAATAGTAGAGTTCATCTAGTGTTTCATGTTAGTAAACTTTGGAGGTATATTTCTAGGGAGGATAATCTAATAGAAGGTATTGTTCCTTTGCAAGAAAGTGATAGAACAAATCATTCCTTTGCATGATGGCCATATGTTCACACTAGACTATTCCAGATCATTACTATTTTTAGAGTACATCATTGCTAGGTTTAGAGTACAAGATGGTATATATGGATGGAAGGAGAGTCACACACCCATTATTCAAGTCTCTTTCCAACGTAGAGGAAAACCAAGAGGGCTACACACACTAGTAAAGAGGAGAGTTTCACAACTAGCAAAGAAGACAACCCGGATAGTGAGAGCTTTGTCATGCGATCAACACTCTTGGAAAAAGTGCCACATTCACTCCCATAGAGGGTGGCTCATAAGGAGAAAAAACTATTGGAAATTCCATGGAAGAGCCTCCTTAAGGGTAGGATTTGTGGTAAGGACCTCTCGTGTTTGAGAAAAAAAGATGAACCCAAGAAGAAAAAAAGACAAGGTCCCTCTCTGCAAAGAGGGTAACCATCGATAATGATTAATTATCATATCAATTAACACTATCGGAATGATTTCATCCTTCAAATTGACAAATAGGAAAATAAAAATTTTTACTTCTAGGGTGGTTATCTCTAAACTCTCACAAACACTTTTGAAAAGCTTCTTTTATTTGACTAATCTCTCTCGAGTACTTGCAGGGAGCAAGTCTATGACAATGTAAACTCATCAGACCTCATCATATGAATTTTTGTGTTTCTAAATATGGGAAAGAGTGTCTAGACCTATGTGTGCAAAAGTGCATGACTACATAATTAACATGAGACCATCTATATACCCTACCTGTGCATATGTGTATTAGTTTTTACCCTAAGTGTTTAAGTGTATATGTGGGGATATGGGTATAAACCTATGTGTCTACCTATATATATATGAGTATTTTTTGGAGCAAAAATTTTGCATGATACACAGAGAAATTATCCTGAGATTAAAAGAGAGCTATGGGGATTAATTACTACCTTAAGAAATGATAAAGAATATTTTATCGGAGGTAATGTAATTGTTGAAATTGATTGTCTTTCATTAATATGATTGATTGCTAACTATTCATCCCCTGATATTGCAATGTTAATATGGACTTCTTTTATTAATTTTATTAATCTTGCTTTTGTACATATTGTTGGAAAGCATAATATCATTGCTTATATGCTCTCACGAGCAAAATTTGATGATGATAGAGAAAAAATGGATAGGCACATAAACTTAATAATTATGAGTCATCTAGTTTTATGTATGAACAATTTAGAGATGAAAACTATAAGGGAGAATGGAAAGATATAGGTTATTATCTAAGTACGTTTCAGCCTATTCCAAGCTGGTCAACAAGTCGATTCTGGAACATCAAGAAGAAGTCTTTTAACTTCTTTTTGAAAGATGGATATCTTTGGCGACATGCTAAAGGGAAGGTGAGAAATCCACAAATAGTGTTAGGATAAAGAAATTTATAGGTGCAAGTTATGAGGGATATGCATGAAAGCCTATGGGTTGGTCATAAGGGTTTCGTAACAACGTATGAAAAGATTCAAGAAAGTTATTGGTGGTCGAGGATGTATGTAATTGTAAAAGATTTTGTGAGCACATGTACTGCATGTCAGTTACATTCTTCAATCAAACATAGAGATCCTTTACATCTAAACTATCCACCTTGTATTCATTACAAGTGGGTAGTCGACCTTGTGACTATGCCTAAAAGTAGTAGTGGTATGAGGTATATAGTACTTCCACGTGAAGATTTAACTAATCATGTTGAAGGTCGAGCACTTCGTTCTAATACTACCTATAATGTATGCTTAATTCTATTAGAAGAAGTATTATCTAGATTTAGATATGTTGAGAAAGTAGTAGCAGATCGTGAACTAGATGATAGAGAGGCAAGAGAGTTCTTTGATCAACATGGGATTCATTTGTCTCTTAGGACAGCCTACAACCCAAAAGCAAATAGAAAGATTGAGCGAGGATATCCTTCCATAGTAAAGGCAATCTCAAAAGCATGTCGTGGAGATGTTGGGCAATGGCCAAAATACTCACCATTTGCTTTATGGGTCGACAGGATGATGCACATGAGAACAACTGGTTTTATGCTAGTTGAACTCATGTATTGTCAAAAGCGGATATTTCCTATACCCACTCAGATAATAAACTAGATCAGCTTAAAATGCGAAGATAATTTAACACAAGATGATTTATGGGCATTAAGAATTAAACAAATAAAACAACGTAATGAGAATTTAAAAGAGGCTACTAAAAAAATTAAAAGCATCATGTTTAAAGATAAAAATTTACTTTGACAAGAAACATGAACTAAGGCCATGATCGATAGAGAGTGGGGATTGGGTACTCGTTTATGATAGTAGTTTTCAGACTCAATATGATGCACGCAAGAAGTTAACTAAAGGATGGTTTGGTCCATATGTTGTTGTTTTCGTGTTTGATACAGGTACATATACTTTATGAGAACTTGATGGGAGTCCTTTAAGAAATGTGATTGCATGTAAGAGGATTAAGCTATTTAAAAGAAGGTCAAGCAACGACTACAAGTTAGATGAAGACTTTTTGGATGATGAAGCATGATGTTAATAAGGTGAAACAATTCTAATTTTTCTTTATTTTTCGTATAGAATTTCTTTTTCATGCATTCCATACTTAGGAATTTTCATGTTTCTGGTATAAAAAGGAAATTGTTAAAATTATGTTAATAAAAAATTGGAGATTCAAAGTAGGGACATGTATGTAAGTCAAAGGTAAGAGTCAAGAAACTTATAGTTCTTATAAGGATAGCAGAAGGGAAAACTTGACTTGGAACTCTTAGTAGAAGTAGATTTATTTTATGTTGGAGATAGACGTCTGCGGAAGCACGCGAACAACACAAGGAAGAAGAAGAAGCTTGGAGCACAAACAAACAATACTGAATGTATTACTAGAGAATGTACAAAGATAAGTAGCCCATTAGGGCAATAGGCGTATATACAAGCCGGGGGAAAAAAACCTCCTAAAGAGGGAAAAAAGTGCCCCAGCGGTCCTAGAGTGTTCACACAGATCACTACCTAAATATATCAACAAATCCCCCCTGGGAGTGATGCGGTGAACAAGGAGCTGGCACTCATGTATAAGGAAGTGCCAAGCTATGTGGAAATCACTCCACAAAAGGAAGTAAGCCCAAAGCTTTGCGAAAAGCTTCAAACTTCTCCCTAGGCAGAGCCTCCGTGAAAAGGTATGCAATGTTCTCCTGCGTGGGCACATATGCCAAGCTGATCTCCCCAGCAGAGAACCTCTCCCTAACATAGTGATAATGCACCTCAATGTGCTTAGTGCGAGCATGGAACACAGGGTTCCTCGCAACTGCCAATGCGCTCTGACTGTCAGTGAAGATGGTGGTGGCAGAAGACTGGCCAACACCCAAATCAGCCATAAGGCATCTGAGCCACACACACTCAACAGTCGTTGTGAAAGCTGCCCTATACTCAGCCTCACAACTGGAAGTGGCCATAGTAGGCTGCTTCTTGCTCAACCAAGATATACATGAGCTACCAAGCATGAAGCAAAAACCACTGGTGGACACACGAGTGTCATAGCAACCAGCCCAATCTGAGTCAGAAAAAGCATGCAAATCTGGCGGTAGTGATCCCCCCTTGGGATAAAACAACCCAAGTAGCCGAGTACCACTCAAGTAGCGAAAGATGCGCTTAACCGCTTTCCAATGCGTGACTGTTGGGCAATGCATAAACCTGCTCATCTGTGAGATAGCAAACTGAATATCTGGCCGAGTAATGCATAAGTAAATCAAGCATCCAACAACCTGCTGATAGAGAACAGCATCAAATGCATCTCCAGGATCATGAAGACTCAATCGTAAACCTGTCTCCATAGGAGTGGCAATAGGCTTACAGTCTTCAAGGCCAAAACGCTGCAATAATGTGTCAATATATTTCGTTTGACACAAAGCCATTCCACCATCAACGTGCATAAACTGAATGCCCAAATAGTGATGCAAATGCCCCAAATCAGACATCTCAAATGAGGCATGCAAATCAGCCTTAAAATCAGCAATATGTGTCTCAATAGGACCAGTGAGCAGCATGTCATCAACATAGACAACAATGATCAGAAGCACATCATTAGCACGTTTAACATATAAGGTGCTTTCAGTTGGACTATTCTCAAAACCATGTGCAATCAGATAGGCATGTATCTTCTCATACCAAGCACGTGGTGCTTGCTTTAAACCATATAATGCCTTCTTTAACCTGCAAACCTGGTTTTCATGCCCTTTTTGCACAAAGCCACGGGGCTGAAAAACATACACTTCTTCATGCAAGTCACCATTCAGAAATGCTGTTTTAATGTCCAACTGATGTACATTCCAACCATGATGGGCTGCAAGTGCACAAATGCTCCGAACAGTAGTCATACGGCATGTAGGTGCAAAGGTCTCATCAAAATCAATGCCTCTTTCCTGCGCATAACCCTTTGCAACAAGCCTAGCCTTATACCTGTCAACGGTACCATCAGGTTTACGCTTTAGCTTGTATACCCACTTAGTGCCAATGGCCTTCTTGCCAGGAGGCAAGTCACATAAGGACCATGTACCATTCTTCATTATAGCATCATATTCAGATTGCATAGCAGCCATCCAATTTTCTGAATTCTATGCTTCATCAAAAGAAACAGGCTCATTCTCATCACAGAGACTAGATGCAGCCATAGCATAGCAATCTGATGCAAAGAAGGCACTATGAGAGCCTGAACGAGTACGATATGACAAAGGTGCATCTAATTTGTTGTCACGCAAAGTCTGCACCAGCCATTTTGGCATAGTTTTTGCCTGCTCAATATCAGCTCTCTCATCAGCAAGTGCATCATGTAAATCTGCATCAGAAATGGAATGATCTGCATCATCATATGAGACCTGCAAAGGCTGAGAAGTTGCCTCATTAGGACCAGCACTAGCCTGTCCACCTGTAAAAAGAGGCATCAAAGTATCATACATGTCTTTGGAGCTAACAGATGTCTCCTTAGTACATGAAAGCAATGGCTGAATAGCATCTTCCACAAAGACAACATCACAGCTAACCAGAATGCGTTTAGTCTGTGGATGATACAGACGATAGCCTTTACTTTCAGAACTGTACCCAACAAAAATAAATTTTACTGCCTTATCATCCAATTTTCTGCGATGTTGTTCAGGCACTAATGCATATGCCAAACAACCAAAAACACGCACATGAGCAACAGATGGCTTGCGGTCATGCCAGCCTTATATGGAGTGATAGACTGCAACGCTTTAGTGGGACACCTGTTCAGTACATATGCTGCACACATGACAGCCTCAAGCCAGAAACTATGTGGTAAAGCCTGACTTTTGACCATGCACCTCGCCATCTCCATGAGTGACCTGTTCTTTCGTTCAGCAACTCCATTCTGTTGAGGTGTATACGGTACTATACACTGGTGTTTTATCCCACGTTCAGCCAGAAATGCATTAAAATCTGAAGACATATATTCCCCCCCTCGATCAGAACGGAGGGTGCCCATTTTACATGCTGACAGATTTTTCAGCCAAAACCAAAAACTGTTTGAAGCACATGAACACTTCGGACTTTGCTTTGAGTGGATATACCCATGCATGCTTGGAAAAATCATCAATGAAAGTCACGAAGTAAAGGTAATTTCCAAAAGAGGGTGTCTGCATAGGACCACAGACATCACTATGTACAAGCTGCAATTTCTGCGTAGCCCGAACTGAACCATCTTTTGGAAAGGAAGAACGCTGCATTTTGCCCAAAATACAGCCTTCACAAACATGTTTTCCAGGTGCCTCAAGTTTGGGCAAAGAGGACACCATTTCAGATTTCTGGAGGCGTAACAAACTAGCAAAATTCAGATGACCAAAGCGTGCATGCCAAAGCTTTGCATCTGACATAGCCTGAGAATCATGAATTGCACATGCCGAATCATTCACAGATCTTTCATAGTCTATGAGCTTACACAGCCCACGACATAAGATGCCAGAAGCAATAATCACATCACCATTTGAGAGATCATGGACTGTACACTTGTCATCAACGAATTTCACAACCAAGCCAATCTTGGCTAATGCAGAAACTGATAACAGGTTCTTTTTGATCCCTGGCACAAATAAAGCATCTGACAAAGTGAAAGAACTACCATCAGCAGTAGTCAGAATGATCTTACCAACTCCCATAACAGGATAAGAGGAGTTATTGGCGCATGTGACAGTATTCCCTGTAGGGGCAGGCTCGAGTGAAGAGAAGAAACTGCGCTGCGAGGTAATATGTTTGGTCGCCCCACTGTCAAAGTACCAAACATCTAAGTCTACTGCAAACATGCACTGATCATGAGAAGATGGGTCAAAACTGCAGACAGTAGTAAACACCCATTCTTCTTCCTACACAAGATTTGCAGACTCTGTTTTTGGTGTAGAGGCCTCTACAACAACCATTCCAGCCTCTTTCTTCTTTGCCTCTTTAGCAGCCAGTTTTGGACAGTTCTTTATAATATGATCATTTCCTTTACAGTACTTGCAAAACAATTTCTGCTTTTCTGATTTCTTTTCATCTTTATCCTGGTTCTTCGATTGTGCAGCATTTGCAGGTTTTTGCTTACTAGTAGAAGAGCTCCATTTTCCTTTGCCCTTCTGACTAGCCAGGAAAGCTTGATCTACAACATGCATAATGGACATGTTCTACCTGGACTGATCTTCCTGCAACAGAACAGAGACTAATTCCTCAAATGACAAGGCATTCGGATTGCCTTTCATCATCAACCGAAGAGTAGAGGCAAAACTCTGATATGAATCAGGAAGACCATTCAGAACGGTCTGCACAAGTGAGCTATCTGGTATAACCTCATCAGCAGAAATCAATTGTTCCTTCAAGTCTTTGATCTTTGTAAGAAAATTGTCCATAGAATCACCTTCATTCATGTGCTCACTCTCCAACTGTTTTCGGAGGTAAGCAACACGAGCCTCATTCCTAGCCTGGTACAAAGTGGTAAGTGTATCCCAAGCATCCTTTGCTGTTCTGCAAGAGCGAATGTGAGGAATAATGGCACGTTTGACAGACAAGGCTACCAATGCATGTGCCTGGGCATCTCTGCTATCCCAACGAATCTGCTCTGTAGTAGGTGCCACAGAAACAGCAACACGAACAGGAATCTGCGGAATATCATCTTCGACACCATCTTCATCAGCTCCAGTACCTCCAACACCTGTATTTGTAGTACCTGTAGTCGCAGGTGTAACAGGACGTCTTTCAACACCCTGCACAATGTTCCAGAGTCCTTTTGCAACCAGTACATGTCGCATCATATAAGCCCATAATGGGTAGTTGGTACCATCCAACTTATCCTCAACAGCCAACATACGGAATACATCACTGCTTTCAGCCATGGCCGGTGACTAAAATACCTTGATGCAGAAAATTGACTGTATCTCAAAAAGTTGAACAGAACTGCCCTGACGAGTTCTACTAGACCTGTAGCAGACTTCGAGACGCTTAAACTGGCGAACAGAAACTGGTATATACCTTTGGCACAAAAGGACGAAATAGCCTACACAAGCGCTGCGATAGTGCGTTCGGAGGCCGAAAGGAGCTCAGATCGCGATTTCGGCACCACAAAGCAAAGCAGTTTTGATCTCGAAAACACCCTGATTATGCTCACCAAATTTTGTGCGAATCTGAGACTGCAAACGGAGGAGTGTCGATGGCACCCTAGAAGAAGCGACGACTTGCTCTGATACCAATTGTTGGAGATAGACGTCTGCGGAAGCACGCGAACAGCACAAGGAAGAAGAAGAAGCTTGGAGCACAAACACACAATACTGAATGTATTACTAGAGAATGTACAAAGATAAGTAGCCCATTAGGGCAATAGGCGTATATACAAGCCGGGGGGAAAAAACCTCCTAAAGAGGGAAAAAAGTGCCCCGGCGGTCCTAGAGTGTTCACACACATCACTACCTAAATATATCAACATTTTATACAAGTAGGCTTCCTTAATTTATGAAACATTCAGCTTACAAAATCCTAGTTTTGCCTAAAGCATGCTTCTAGATCCTTAGCTCTAAATAGGGGTTAAGCCTTTCCTCTTTAACAAAAAACTTGCAAAGGAAAAATAGAAAAGATAAACACTTAAAGCAGTACATTAATGGTTCTTGCGATATGATGAAATGAAAAATGAGAAAAAGAAAGAAAACGAAAAAGAGAAAACAAAGTAAAAGAATAAGAAAAATTTATCATGATTTAGTTGTGGTCTTCAAACCACTCCTGAAATGTATTTATGGACTATATGAGGCGGAGGTCTACTATAGAAGAATTAGTTAGATGTATCTTGTGGCATATGGCTAAGAGATAAAGGATGGAACAACTATATAAAATAAATATTGCTTTGAACAGGGTTAATGGAATGCTAAGTAACACGACTATCTAAATTATTGTTATGAGATGTTCTAAAACCTTGTCTTAAACTTCATGCATTGAACAAAATGGTTTCCAATTCAAATTTGCATAATTTTAAAGATTTTGTTTGTTATCAAAATCTTAACTTGATTTTAGAAGCACCTTTTATCATATTAATTAAAATCATTTAACTAGTTTTTTCAAAAGAATTTGATGGTGCTTCCCATGATCTACAGGTTGGCCCATGGGGACGATGTGTAGGTTTGGTGCAGGCAAATGTCGAAACGATTTCATCCTTTGAATTGACAAATAGGAAAATGAAATTTTTTTACTTCTAGGGTGCTTATCTCTAAACTCTCACAAACACTTTTGAAAAGCTTCTTTTATTTGAGTAATCTCTCTCTAGTTCATGCAGACAACAAATCTATGAAGATGTAAACTGATCAGACCTCATCATATGAATTCTTGTATTTCTAAATATGGGAAAGAGTGTCTAGATACCTATGTGTTTGAAAGTGCATGACTACATAATTAACATGAGACCATCTATATACCCTACCTGTGCATATGTGCATTAGTTTTTACCCTCAGTGTCTAAGTGTATATGTGGAGGTATGGGTATAAACCTATGTGTCTATCTATATATATGAGTATTTAAGTGAGTATGTTTGTGCTATGTGAATGTGTTTGTTGGTTTCAATGTGTATATGTATGTATAGGTGTGTATGTGTGTGACATTTACATATATGTGATGTGTGTGAACATTTGACTTAACAAATATACGATTAGAGTTAGTTAATATATCTTATATCTTATACATTTAGTTAACATACATTACATTATGCTTCAATTATCTATCATAATAGTGTGTGTGTATGTATGTAACTATTAAAGTATTTAAGTATATTATTCCTTGGTGTGAACCTAAATCAAAAATATTAAACACTTATAAAAGTAAGAACAACAAAACTAAAATAAAAAGAAAAATAAAACATATATCAATCTAAATATATAAGTTGTGTGTGAATCGTGGGTTAAAAGAGTGTTGTGAGTGAGTTATGTGATTGAAGTGTGTGAAAGAGTGGTGTGAGTGAATTGTTTAATTAAAGTGAATGCGTTAAAGAATGGTGTGTGTGTGTTGATTGAAGAAAGTGTGGTATGTGCGTGTGTGAAGATGTGAGCATACGTTGTCGGAAGGATTTCCTCACTTGAATTGTCATATGGAAAAATAAAAATATTTTGCTTTAGAGCCGCTTAAATAATATCTCTCTCTAATAATTTTTAATGCTTTGATTTAATTTGATTAATGTTTCTCTTGGATACCTGTAGGGAAGAGAAGAAGTTATAGGCGGAATGTAAGGATAATTGATTCTTACTCTACTCTTTATTTTATGTGAATGCACTGACTTATGTATGTGTTCATGTACCTTTGAATATGTATGTGAATGTGAATGAAGGTTTATGCAATAGGAATGTGTTCATATATATATATATATATATGTATATGTCACTTATGTCTCTGTGTTTATGATTTTTTTTGCCTACTTAAGCATGGTTATTTTTATTCCTATTAATTCTATGGTTAATGAATATTTTATTTTTAATATTTATGTTCTTATATGATTAATAAAAATTAAAATAGATAAATAATATCTATATAATTAATTTATATGATAAAAAAGATAAAATTAAGAAAATGAGTAGGATATATTATTAAATTGAAATAATTAATTAATATATTTATTTATTGTTATACTAGTTCAACGTGTATTATGTGAATAAGTAAGATATTTTATTTAATTGAAAATTATTAATATAATTAATATATTCGTTGTTTTTTGAATTTTACATATGTCTTTATTTAAACATGTTTTATGTGTTAATTAATAGTTATTTTCAGTTCACATGCTAGTTAACTAGTTATCTAACTAGTTAACTATCCAGTTAACTAACTAATAAACTAAATACTTAACTAACTAGTTAACTAACTAAAAGAGTTTAGTTTTGCATGCATACGAGTTATCTATGTGTAGTTATATATATGTATGTTCTATTTGAGTTTTTTTTCCTGATGGTTCCTTCTTGCAAGTACGAATTCTCTCCTTCCCTCCGGCTGCTACTGCGTAGAGAGAGAGAGAGAAAGAGAGAATCATAGTTTGATTCTCCTGCATCTTGTTTTGTTTTCTGCTCCTCCCATCGTCTGTTGCAGACGAGCTCTAGTTGATTCTGGTGGCTCTGCTCACGTTCATCAAAGAATTGCAGAGTGGCGCACGTTGCAGAGCAGACAGACTCGTTTTAAGTAGGGAGAGATGAGGGTCAATCATAGCTGAAGCTTTAGACACAGAGAGAGGACCCATCACCCTTTCCTGTTGAGCTGTACGTGACCCGATCATGACCTGAAGTGAAAAAGAGAGGCGCAGATGACTAGTGTAGAGAGTCAGTAAGCTGGAGAATCGGCCGCGAAGAGAGATGCCCATGCATGCTGAGGGCGTGTAAGAACAGACGCTGTGGAGAGAGATGAGTGCTCATCGATGTCTGACATGCAGAGAGAGAAAGAGAGGACCACCGGTAGTGCTATTGTATGCCGACATATGCAAGAGAGAGATGCGTCATGTGCGTGTTGATGAATCGGAGCAATTAGAGACTGTCGAGCTATAGCGCTGTGTGGCAAGTCACTGGCGACTTCAAGAAAGATTCTAAGGGCGTGCTAACGTGTTAGCAGAGAACTGAGGTCGGTCGGTGGCACTACTAGGAGAATCTGACGACGTAGATGGAGGAAGATTCGAGACAGACACAAAAAGAGAGAGAGAGAGAGAGAGAGCTCCTATTGTTGCTTGCGCACTAGATCCAACTTTGATAAGCGTGCAAATGAGACGCCATGCTGATTAGATGCATTCCTTCTGATTGTGTATTCTTTTACTTTGTTTAGCTTATTATCCCAGCAGTTCAGATAATTTCGTCCAAAGCTTTGTCTAGTTTAGAGATTCAGATTTCTTTAACGCTTGATTATTCACACTCTACCAAATTTTAATGAGGCATGTTGGACTCACTAGCAAGAGAAAAATGGTATTCTGTTGTTGTAAAAGCTTGTAAGCATCTGTGTATGTTCTATGGTTGTAAAATTCCACCACATACTTAATTTGCATGTAAAAGCAACATGATGAAATGCATATAAGTAGGATAGAAAGGAGATGAAGAGATATACGTAAAGGAAACAAAAAAGGTAAAGTGATCAAGAGCGATAAAGTTGCACTATATTATTGCTGCTCAGAGGGAGAAAGAAAGAGAGGGAGAGAGAGAGAGAGAGAGAGAGAGAGAGAGAGAGAGCATGAAGAGTATTATTTTATGAATTAATATATGATAGGTTCTAAGTTAATTAATTAGCTAATGTAATTTGGTTTTATAAGACATTAATTAATTTAATAATTCAAATTTTGACTTATTTATGAATAATGGCATTATCAGGAATGCATATTCATGGAACGCATATATATTCATGAGCGTATGAATGTATATTCATGGATGCATGTGTATGCAAGTGCATGTATGCATGATGCCTATCTTCATGTATGCATGAGTGTATGAATGTTAGCATGAATGCATATGCATATGAATATACGTATGCATGTGTACATCCACATATGAAAAGTATGTATATGCAAGTAAGATAGGAAGATGTGCATGTATGCAATGATAAGTAATGTATGCATGAATATTAGAGATGAATGCCTATAAATTAGGATGTATGCATAAGTGCATGATGCCTATGTAATGCAAATAAGTTTGCATATGTATAGTATATGAATGCATATGTATAGTATATGAATGCGTAGAAACAGAGAGAGAAAGAGAGAATCATAGTTTGATTCTCGTGCATCTTGTTTTCTTTTCCGCTCCTCCCATCGTCTGTTGCAGACGAGCTCTAGTTGATTCTGGTGGCTCTGCTCACGTTCGTCAAAGAATTGTAGAGTGGCGCACGCTGCAGAGCAGACGGACTCATTTTAAGTAGGGAGAGATGAGGGTCAAACATAGCTGAAGTTTTAGACACAGAGAGAGGACCCATCACCCTTCCCTGTTGAGCTGTACGTGACCGGATCATGACCTGAAGTGAAAAAGAGAGGTGTAGATGACTAGTGTAGAGAGTCGGTAAGCTGGAGAATCGGCCGTGAAGAGAGATGCCCATGCATGCTGACGGCGTGTAAGAACAGACGTTGTGGAGAGAGATGAGTGCTCATTGATGTCTGACATGCGGAGAGAGAAAGAGAGACCACCGGTAGTGCTGTTGTATGCCGACATATGCAAGGGAGAGATGCGTCATGTGCGTGTTGATGAATCAAAGCAATTAGAGACTGTCGGGTTGTAGTGCTGTGTGGCAAGTCACTGGCGACTTCAAGAAAGATTCTGAGGGCGTGCTGATGTGTTAGCAGAGAAATCTGAGGTCGGTCGGTGGCACTACTGAGAGAATCTGACGACGCAGATGGAGGAAGATTTGAGACAGACACAAAGAGAGAGAGAGAGAGAGAGAGAGAGAGAGAGCTCCTATTGTTGTTTGCGCACCAGATCCAACTTTGATAAGCATGCAAATGAGACGCCATGCTGATTAGATGCATTCCTTCCGACTGTGTATTCTTTTAATTTATTTAGCTTATTATCCCAGCAGTTCAGATAATTTCGTCCAAAGCTTTTTCTAGTTTAGAGATCAGATTTCTTTAACGCTTGATTATTCACACTCTACCGAATTTTAATGAGGCATGTTGGACTCACTAGCAAGAGAAAAATGGTATTATGTTGTTGTTAAAGCTTGTAAGCATCTGTGTATGTTATATGGTTGTAAAATTCCACCAGAGACTTAATTCGCATGTAAAAGCAACATGATGAAATGCATATAAGTAGGATAGGAAGGAGATGAAGAGATATACGTAAAGGAAACAGAAAAGGTAAAGTGATCGAGAGCGATAAAGTTGCACTATATTATTGCTGCTCAGAGGGAGAAAGAAAGAGAGGGTGAGAGAGAGAGAGAGAGAGAGAGAGAGAGAGCATGAAGAGTATTATTTTATGAATTAATATATGATAGCTTCTAAGTTAATTAATTACCTAATGTAATTTGGTTTTATAAGACATTAACTAATTTAATAATTCAAATTTTGACTTATTTATGAATAATGGCATTATCAGGAATGCATATTCATGGAACGCATATATATTCATGAGCGTATGAATGTATATTCATGGATGCATGTGTATGCAAGTGCATGTACGCATGATGCCTATCTTCATGTATGCATGAGTGTATGAATGTTAGGATGAATGCATATGCATATGAATATAAGTATGCATGTGTACATCCACATATGAAAAGTATGTATATGCAAGTAAGATAGGAAGATGTGCATGTATGCAATGATAAGTAATGTATGCATGAATATTAGAGATGAATGCCTATAAATTAGGATGTATGCATAAGTGCATGATGCCTATGTAATGCAAATAAGTTTGCATATGTATAGTATATGAATGCATATGTATAGTATATGAATGCGTAGAGAGAGAGAGAGAGAAAGAGAGAATCATAGTTTGATTCTCCTGCATCTTGTTTTCTTTTCCGCTCCTCCCATCGCCTGTTGCAGACGAGCTCTAGTTGATTCTGGTGGCTCTGCTCACGTTCGTCAAAGAATTGCAGAGTGGCGCACGCTGCAGAGCAGACGGACTCGTTTTAAGTAGGGAGAGATGAGGGTCAAACATAGCTGAAGCTTTAGACACAGAGAGAGGACCCATCACCCTTCCCTGTTGAGCTGTACATGACCGGATCATGACCTGAAGTGAAAACGAGAGGTGTAGATGACTAGTGTAGAGAGTCGGTAAGCTAGAGAATCGGCCGCGAAGAGAGATGCCCATGCATGCTGACGGCGTGTAAGAACAGACGCTGTGGAGAGAGATGAGTGCTCATCGATGTCTGACATGCGGAGAGAGAAAGAGAGACCACAGGTAGTGCTGTTGTATGCAGACATATGCAAGAGAGAGATGCGTCATGTGCATGTTGATGAATCGAAGCAGTTAGAGACTGTCGGGCTGTAGCACTGTGTGGCAAGTCACTGGCGACTTCAAGAAAGATTCTGAGGGCGTGCTGACGTGTTAGGAGAGAAATCTGAGGTCGGTCGGTGGCACTACTGAGAGAATCTGACGATGCAAATTGAGGAAGATTCGAGACAGACACAAGGAGAGAGAGAGAGAGAGAGCTCCTATTGTTGTTTGCACACCAGATCCAACTTTGATAAGCATGCAAATGAGACGCCATGCTGATTAGATGCATTCCTTCCGACTCTGTATTCTTTTAATTTATTTAGCTTATTATCCCAGCAGTTCAGATAATTTCGTATTATTCATACTCTACCGAATTTTAATGAGGCATGTTGGACTCACTAGCAAGAGAAAAATGGTATTGTGTTGTTGTAAAAGCTTGTAAGCATCTGTGTATGTTCTATGGTTGTAAAATTCCACCAGAGACTTAATTCGCATGTAAAAGCAACATGATGAAATGCATATAAGTAGGATAGGAAGGAGATGAAGAGATATACGTAAAGGAAACAAAAAAGGTAAAGTGATCGAGAGCGATAAAGTTGCACTATATTATTGCTGCTCAGAGGGAGAAAGAAAGAGAGGGAGAGAGAGAGAGAGACAGCATGAAGATTATTATTTTATGAATTAATATATGATAGGTTCTAAGTTAATTAATTAGCTAATGTAATTTGGTTTTATGAGACATTAATTAAATTAATAATTCAAATTTTGACTTATTTATGAATAACGGCATTATCAGGAATGCATATTCATGGAATGCATATATATTCATGAGCGTATGAATGTATATTCATGGATGCATGTGTATGCAAGTGCATGTATGCACGATGCCTATCTTCATGTATGCATGAGTGTAAGAATGTTAGCATGAATGCATATGCATATGAATATAAGTATGCATGTGTACATCCACATATGAAAAGTATGTATATGCAAGTAAGATAGGAAGATGTGCATGTATGCAATGATAAGTAATGTATGCATGAATATTAGAGATGAATGCCTATAAATTAGGATGTATGCATAAGTGCATGATGCCTATGTAATGCAAATAAGTTTGCATATGTATAGTATATGAATGCATATAAAGTTGAATGTGTTAGCATGTTATACATGTGCACGTGAAATGAGTTTGCATTTATGCATGTAAGAGTGCATGTCTATATTAAAGTTTGAACATGTGCATATAAGTGTGTATGTATGCATAAGTGAATATGTATGCATGTGCATGTTAAGATAGGTAAGCATGCATGTAAGAATGTAAAATAATGCATGTATATGCTAATGCATGTTAAACATAAGTTAGTGAATACATATTAGATATAAGATTATTGATGCATGTTTGCATGTAAATAAATGTGTGTTTACATAGATGTCTTCAAATGCATGAAAGTTAGGTAGTTAGAAGTCTTTATATACATGTATTAGTATAGGTTTAAGTTATGAATGCTAAAATTAATGAGTGTTTTATGCTAACTAAAAGCATATTTATGTTTGTTTTTGTTCCTGATGTTTCCTTCTTGCAGATCATTGAAGGGATTTCAAAAGAAGAATACGAGAATACGAACATACGAAATTTTCAGGATCACAAAAATACGATGTTTGAAGATTGTTTATTAAGTTGTATAGGTTTATCTTTTAAGAGAATTAGCACTTATGAAAGACTTTTGTATAGGCTTAAATCCTAAAGATCTCTAGCACTTCCAATTTTCGATATAATTAAGATTTGTATAGGCTTAAATTAGATTGATTTTGAAATTCTTCATACAGTTTCTGTGAAAAATAATTAAGATCTTTACTTTTTTATTTCGTATGTCTAAAGAATCAGGATCTACAAGTAGTTCTAAACTAGTATCTCCAAACAATTCAGATATTAAGAATCAAGAATTAGAAAACTTAATAATAGGAATATTGTTTCCGTCTTCAATTGATAGTTCAAATAATAACAAAAATTTAGAAGTTGAAATTATTAAAGATAAAGTAGTTAAAGAAACTTTACACACGTTAGATTATGATCGTCTTCTTTCTAGAATTTTACCTTTAATTACCATAGTTTTGCAAGAACCGGAGGACAAAAAAGACTTATTCCCACCTAATTTAGTTAGAAAACCTAACTCAAATCAAATAGAGAATGAAGAAGTTGACTTTGTTAAAGATAAAATTACAAACGAGAACTTAGTTATGTCTTATCAATTAGAAGATATAGAACATTATAGAAACGCTCGTCCTTACGGTCCTTAGTCTAAATAATTAGTTCTTAATTTGCACTCCCATATATTAGAAACATATAGATTTTTATCACACCTAAACTGAAAAAGCAACCGAAGGGCCTAGGCGTACTTAGAAGCACCCTGCGTGCAGTCACACGGCTAGGTTAGCGCGATTCTTGTAGATGAACGTCAGCCTCCCTTCACACCCCTCTACGACAGCTTTGGTGAACCCGACGTGCATCGTGACGATAGTGTGCCTAGGACTTACGTGACATTTTCAGTTTTGATTTAAATCTCTAATTTCACTTTCTTCTTGTATGCAGAAAAATTGAAGATTGAAGCTGTGACAAAACCGTGGATAAACGATTTCCAACTGGTGGAGCTTTGTTGTTTCAAACCCTCCCCTCAACATTCAATAGAATCAAGATAAATTTTGTGTTTTAGATTGTTTTAACGTTTACTTTTGAACCTCTTCAGCAAAGATATCATCAAGTAATGTGTTTATTTTAAGTTCTTTATTTTTAGTTTACGCACATCACTTAAAAAGAAAAGTTGTTTTCATCTACACTAGGATCTAAGCACTTTCATATTAGCATTTAAAGACTATTTGAATCTTTCTTTTGTATCTAGGAAATATAATTTTCACTTAAAGCATTTAAATATCTGTATTTTGGGAAAAGCCATTATTTTTTATCATCATTAAAAAGAAAAAGATTTTAAGTTTTGAAAAAGAAAGATTGTTTGTTTTATTTTCATTGCATAAAAAGAAAGCTTATAGCATAAAAATAGTTTAAATTAAGGTTTCTTTTGACTTATAGTTAATGCTTTTATTTTTGCAAAGAAATTAATTTTAAAGAAATTAATAGTAAAACTAAAAAACTTAAATCAAGAAAAACTATTTTATAAAAATTACCTTATTAAAAAAAAACCCTTTAAAATTGAAAAAGTTTAAAAACTTTAAAAATCTCTAAAAAACTTAAATTCAAAAAGAGTAAATGTTAGAGATAGGTCAAAATTTAGGTTAAAGAAATCAATTGGACTTTAGAAAAAGAAGATTAGAATTAGTAAAGCCTAGGACTAGGATAAAGCCATCCCTGGCTTTATCAACTAGTGATAGATTTAGACAATTTAGAGAGCAATTAGATCCGGCTATTAGGGAACTTCTTCTCTATTTGAAACATTATCAAGAACGCAAAATGGAGGAGATGTTTAGGAATATGATGATAGAAAAGCAAGGGACACGTACAGTCCAAGCTATTCTAAAAGAGAAAGGAAAATTTACTGGATTGAATATTACAGAATACCTGGATGCATTTGAGGAGCAAGTGCAAATCTAGGGATTGCCTGAAGATGTTTTAGTTAAATACTTTAGTCGTGTTGTTTCTAGTTCAATTCTAGAATCTATACAAGAACACGCTGATAAAACTTGGGAGGAATTTAGAAAGGAACTTCATAAAATGTTCTATCTTGAGGATTTTAGCCAGCACAGTCGAGAAGGTTTTTTGCGGTGGTTAAACACTGTTAAGAGCGATGAGTCTTTAACTCATCTTCACGGTGAGTTTATGAGACGTCTGGCTCAACTTCCTGAAGATGAAAGAAATGCTATTAATCTAGATGTAATTATATATTTTCTTAAGATACTTAATCTAGAAGATAGGGCTGAAATTGAAAGACGAATACAGGAGCTAGGAAAAAGGTATGGGCTAACTAATGACTGGGAGAAAGTCAAAAAAGAGATAGAAGCTGTTGCTCAAATGAAGCAAAGGCAAACGATTTTGTATGCTAAACCTAATGCTTCGCACTCTAGAGAGACTCCTGCTATAAGGCAAGTTGACATGCCAATGCCTGCTATTATGGCTACGGCTAGTAATACAACTGCTACTAAAGCTCCCATAGAATTTCAACTAGATATTTTATGTAAACAAATGGAAAATGTTATGAACATGCAAGCATGTCTTTCAAAAGAGGTTGCTAATTTAAATAAACAAGTTTACTCCATGAGCTTTAACGATCCAGGGGCTAGTAGTAGTGGTGCAGGGCAAGTACTGCCTAATCAACAAGTTATGCCTCAATATGTTCCACCACAACCAGTCTTTCAGTGAGTACCACAGCAGGCTCCTCAGGTTGCTGTACAGCCACCCTTTCAAAGAACTAATGAGAAAAGAGGGACTGGCGTGAAGCGCTCTGTTTGGTGTGATAGTCTGGAGCACGCATCATTTGCTTGTGAAGAGTTAAAAAGTGCTAGGGCGAATCAATTAGTCATTGAAATAGATAGAAGACTATGTGACTTTAGGTCACGTCTTCCTTTGTCTGTCAATTGGGGTAAAGGAGGAATGAAAAAGCTTTACGAAAATTTAACAATCTCAAATGCAACTTCCAGTACTTCGGCTGCAAGACTAGAGCCGGTCGAGGATAAGCCTTCTTCAATGCCTAGCCAAAATCCATATTCAATAGAGGCATTGGTACGAGCTAGACACGAGATAATGTACAAGACCGCATGGAAATCTCCTGTAGATCAATCTTCTGTATTTTCTCACATTGCTAATGTTGAGGAAAAACGGAGACGAGAAGATCAACATGATGATGTAGAAGAAGGTGATAGAAGGGTAACTAGGAGGCAAACAAGAGAAGATGAAAAGAAAACTGACAAGAAAGTTCAATTTGATGAATCAAATTTATCTCAAGAAGAGAAGAGGAAAATGATAAAGGAAGGCAAAAAGCCGACCAATGAAAATGTTCAACCCCAAGAAGAACAAAAGAAATTGGAAACCTCTAAACCTGAAAATAAAGAGGATCAAAAGCAAAATGAAGAGAAAGGAAAGAAGAAGGGTAGAAGAGCTCCACGTGCTATTATGATTTCTGAGCTCGAAAAGAAAAATGATGCTAGGGAGATTTTAAATGAAATTCTTCTAAAAAGTCAAGTAACGATGTCACTTGAGCAAGTGTTTTCCATAGCGAAACCAGAGTTCAAGGACAATTTTATTCGACTTATTAGAAGAAGACGCTTTCCTTTGCCACAAGACGAGGATATGCAAGACGTGGTAGAAGAAACCCTAGCTTGAGTGAAAGTGATTCTGAGGATGATGAAGAATTTACAATAGGAAGTGTAAATAGAAATTTTCTAGGACCTATACAACCTGGTGAAGAGATGTTAAAAAGTGAAAGTAAATACAACTCTAACTTCTGGGCACGAGGCACGCCAGAAGTAAAGATTAGAATCGGGGATGAAAAGGATTCTTGTTTAGCTTTGGCTCTCATTGACTCGGGGTCAGAAATAAACGTGATTTCAAAAAAGTTCTTTGACAAATTTAGATGGCCAATTGATAAAGAGCATGGTTGGCGGATGAGAACAACTGTCAATGGCTCTGGCATTTTGTTAGGTGCATGTGCAAATGTGCCTATTATGATAGGTGGTGTTCGAGAAGAGTTTCACTTCTTTGTTCAAGATAATTGTTCATATGAAGTGATTCTTGGACACCCATTTATAGCTGAAATGAGGATGGAAACAAAAGCAATGAACGACGGATCAGCGTATGCAAGAATTCGATCCAAATCAGGGATGGATTCTTTGCAAGTTATGAAGGTTTGCCCAAACCATACTAGAAATAGAAAGAGCTTAAGAAGAAATCCCATTGACTCGATCAGTCATGTTTGTAATCATCCACTGACTGTAAGAGAATATGGAGCGTATTATGATCAAAATTTCTGCTAGAGTCCACTATTGAGCGAGACAATAGTGGACGTTGTTTTGATGTCTCGCCTATCAATGAACATAAATTTGGAAATTATCTAATTTGTACTCCTACAACTAGCTTGCATTATATTACTAAAGAAAACCTTCCAAAAACATTTAGAAAACAAACTGAAAAATATTTTAGAAAAACCGGATTAATTTCAAGTGATGAGAAAATTGAGAGTATAATTGAATTATCAAAAAGTTCCACTCTATTAGAAGAGCTAGAAAGTGTTTCTCATGAGAATTTAGAATCAAATCTGATAATTCTTAACTCTATTCAAGAGTATGAGATTATTAGTGAATTCATCCTAGAACATGAAGTTATTATAGAAAACAAATACAAAACTGTAGAAAAGAAAATAAAACCTGTAGCTCAACCCTTACCCAAAGATAGTCATGACATACTTCATGGAGTATCAAATGATCCTATTCTTAGAGATCGATCTAAGATAGGTCACATATTTACTGATGAGAGTAAGAAGTTTATTAAATTTGGAGATGAATTTCTTTCTCAAATCGAAAAAGAGAACTTTACCAAGATGATTGTTCGCCATGGTAAAGCTTTTTCTTTGTTCCCTCATGAGATAGGATGTGCAGACCCAAAGTTAGTAGCTCCGATGATTATTTTCACAGTACCGCATATTCCTTGGAATCTTCGTCCGATTCCAGTCCCAAAGGCTCATTTACCTGAGCTAATGAGATTGTTAAAGGCGAAGATTGCCATGAGAATCTTGGAACCATCCTCAGCACCATACTCTAATAGGTGGTTCACGGTACCGAAAAAGAGTGGGAAGCTATGCTTTATTCAGGATTTGCAGCCTGTGAATAAAGTCACTATTAGGAATGTAGGAACGGGTCCCATTGTAGATGAGTTTGCCGAGGCATTTGCTGGTCACTCCATCTATTCAATGGGAGACCTGTATTCAGGGTATGATCAATTTCAATTAGCAATTGAGAGTCAAGATGTGACCACGATGAAGACTCCTTTGGGTTTAGTACGTATGTGTACTTTACCACAAGGAGCAACGAATTCTGTGGCACACATGATGAATGCTATGAATCTGGTCCTACATGACTTTATCCCAAAAGTGACGATGCCTTTTATTGATGACATTCCAATAAAAGGGTGTGTGGAAAAAGAAAAGGATGAGAGTTTAGGTTCATCTGGTTGTAGAAAGTTTGCTTCCAGCCATATTTCAGATTGTGAAAAGATATTTGAAAGATTTGAAGAAGTTGGACTAACTTTCTCCCTAGAGAAATCAACTTTTGGTGTTAATGAAGTGCTAATAGTTGGACATTTATCTGGCCATTATGGTCATAGATCCTATCCAGCAAAAGTTGATGCCATTAGTAGGATTTCTGAGAGATGTCGCAATGTTAGTGAAGTAAGGAGATTTCTAGGTGCATGTATTTTCTATGTCATCTGGATTCCTCACTTTGCTCATGTAGCGAATCCGCTTTATGATTTATTGAGAAAAAGAAAGAAATTATTTTGGACTGATGAGCATTCCAGAACTATGAGGCGTCTAAAGCAATGCTTATCAATGCTCCTGTTTTGAAACGTATTGACTATACAGGAAATAAGCCTGTAATCCTAACCGTTGACACTAGTCCTATTGGTATAGGCTGGGTCATTGGACAAGACGATGAAGAGGAGCAAAGATACGCAGTTCGCTTTGGAGCAAAGATTCTTCATGATACTCAAAAGAATTACCCGCAAATTAAGAGAGAATTATGGGGATTAGTTACAGCTTTAAAAACAGACAAAGAGTACTTTATAGGCGCTAATGTAATAGTAGAGACCGATTGTCTTCCATTAATAGGTTTAATAGCTAATTGTTCATCTCCGGATATAGCTATGCTACGATGGATAGCCTATATTAAATTTATTAATCCTGCTTTTGTTCATATAGCTGGTAAACATAACACCGTTGCTGATATGCTTTCAAGAGCAAAATTCGACAATAATAATGAAGCATTAAATAATTATATTAATTTAATAAATTATGAAACATCTACCTATATATATGAAAGATTTAGTGAAAACGATTATGAAGGAGAGTGGCGAGATATAGGAAACTATCTGAGTTCATTTCAGCCTTCCCCAAGCTGCTCTTCAAATCGATTCCGGAACATCAGAAAGAAGTCTTTCAACTTCTTCTTGAAAGATGGATATCTTTGGAGACATGCTAGAGGAAAGGTTCGAAACCCTCAAAGAGTACTAGGTTTGAAAGTTTCTCAAGTGCAAGTTATGCAAGAGATGCACGAAAGCCTTTGGGCTGTTCATAAAGGTTTTGTAGCTACATATGAAAAGATTAGAGAAAGCTATTGGTGGCTGGAGATGTATGTAACTGTTAAAGAATTTGTGAGCACTTGTAGTACGTGCCAGTTACATTCCTCTGTCAAGCATAGAGATCCCCTTCACCCGACCTATCCACCTTGTCTCCATTACAAGTGGGTAGTTGACCTTGTGACCATGCCTAAAAGCAATGATGGCATGAGATATATTGTTCTTGCACGAGAGGATTTGACAAATCACGTCGAAGGTAGAGCGCTTCGTTCCAATATTACTTATAATGTATGCATATTCCTTTTAGAAGAAGTATTATCCAGATTTGGATATATCGAAAAAGTAGTAGCGGATAGAGGTGAGTTAGATGCGAGAGAGGCGAGAGAATTCTTTGCACAACATGGAATTCGATTGTCTCGTACCACTGCCTATAACCCAGAAGCAAATGGTAAAATTGAACGAGGGCATATTTCCATAGTGAAGGCTATTTCAAAAGCTTGCCATGGAGATATTGGTCAATGGACAAAATATCTCCCATTTGCTCTTTGGGCTGATCGCATGACGTACACGAGAACAACTGGTTTTATGCCGGCTGAACTCATGTATTGTCAGAAACCATTATTTCCCATTCATACTCAGATAATTAATTGGATAAATTTAGGTTGGAAAGATAACATTTCAAGAGAGAACTTATTAGCATTTAGAATTAATCAATTAATACAAGGAAATGAAAATCTTAAAGAAGCAATAAAAAAATTAAAAACATCTAGATTGAAAAATAAATTATATTTTGATAAGAAACATAGACTAAGACCGCAACCAATAGAGAGTGGTGACTGGGTGCTTGTATATGATAGTACGTTTGATACTCAATACGATGCACGTCGGAAACTAACTAAACGTTGGTTCGGATCTTACGTTGTTGTGTCAGTTTATGAAACAAGTACATATAAATTACGTGAATTTGATGGTTCTATGTTAAGAAATTTGATTGCAGGGAAAAGAATAAAGTTGTTTAGAAGAAGAGAAAACAGTAAATTCGAATTGGACGAAGACTTCTTGGAGGACGACGATGAAGAAGAATAAAAATGATCAGGTGAAAGAGTTCTAAACTTTACTTATTTTCTAGTTGTTAATATGATTTTTTATTGATGCATTTCATGTGTAGATATGTACATCCTTCTGATAGGAAAGGAAGATTTTAAAATTATGAAACAATGAATTTAAAACTGAAGTAGGGATATGTATGAATAGAAGATAAGAATTAGAGACCCTATAGCTTTCATAAGGATAGGAGAGGGAACACTTAACTTGCAATTCCTAGTAGAAGTAAGTTTATTTTATATAGGTAGACTTCCTTAACTTCCAAACCATTTAGCTAATGAGATCCTAGTTCCCACTTTAGCATTCCTCTAGAACCTCTGCTCTGATTAGGGGTTAAGCCTTTCCCCTTAAACAAAAAGTTGCGAAGAAAAATTAAGAAAAGAGAAAAATGAGAACATCAAGCAGTATATTAATGGCTACTGCAAGATGAGAAAAAAAAAAGAAAAAGAAAGAAAAAGAAAAAGAAAGAAAAGAAAAGAAAAGAAAAATGTTATCATGATTCAGTTGTGGTCTCGAAACCACTTCTGAAATTCTATACGGGCAATATGAGGCGGATTTATGCTATAGAGGAATTAGTTAGATGCATCTTATGGCGAGTGGCTAGGGAATCAGGGATAGACCATTTATATAGAATATTTATTACTTTTGAACGGGTTAATAGAAGAGCAAGTACCACAACTGTCTGATTGATTTCTATGGGACTTTCTAAAACTTGTTTTCAATTTCATGCATTGAACGAAAACGTTTATGATTCAAGTTTGCATAATTTTAAAAGGTTTTTCTTAACTATTAGAAGATGTACTTACCTTTAGGAGCATATTTCATATAAGTTTAAAAATAGTTTAAATAATATTTCTTTTAAAAAAGAATTTGATACTGCTTTCCTTTTGAACTGCAGGTTGGCCCATCGAGGGCGATGTGTAGGTTTGGTGGGGGCAGATGTCGGAAGGATTTCCTCACTTGAATTGTCATATGGAAAAATAAAAATATTTTGCTTTAGAGCCGATTAAATAATATCTCTCTCTAATATTTTTTAATGCTTTGATTTAATCTGATTAATGTTTCTCTTGGATACCTACAGGGAAGAGAAGAAGTTATAGGCGGAATGTAAGGATAATTGATTCTTACTCTACTCTTTATTTTATGTGAATGCACTGACTTATGTATGTGTTCATGTACCTTTGAATATGTATGTGAATGTGAATGAAGGTTTATGCAATAGGAATGTGTTCATATATATATATATATATATATATATATATATATATATATATATATATATATATATATATATATATATATATATATATATATATATATATATATATATATATATATATATATATGTTGATATATTTAGGTAGTGATGTGTGTGAACACTCTAGGACCGCCGGGGCACTTTTTTCCCTCTTTAGGAGGTTTTTTTCCCCCGGCTTGTATATACGCCTATTGCCCTAATGGGCTACTTATCTTTGTACATTCTCTAGTAATACATTCAGTCTTGTGTGTTGTGCTCCAAGCTTCTTCTTCTTCCTTGTGCTGTTCGCGTGCTTCCGCAGACGTCTAACTCCAACAATTGGTATCAGAGCAGGTCGTTGCTTCTTCTAGGGCGCCGTCGACACTCCTCCGTTTGCAGTCTCAGATTCGCACAAAATTTGGTGAGCATACTCAAGGTGTTTTCGAGATCAAAACGGCTTCGCTCTGTGGTGCCGAAATCGCGATCTGAGCTCGTTTCGGCCTCCGAACGCACTATCGCAGTGCTTGTGCAGGCTATTTCGTCCTTTTGTGCCAAAGGTATATACCAGTTTCTATTCGCCAGTTTAAGCGTCTCGAAGTCTGCTACAGGTCTAGCAGAACTCGTGTGGGCAGTTCTGTTCAACTTTTTGAGATACAGTCAATTTTCTGCATCAAGGTATTTTAGTCACCGGCCATGGCTGAAAGCAGTGATGTATTCCGTATGTTGGCTGTTGAGGATAAGTTGGATGGTACCAACTACCCATTATGGGCTTATATGATGCGACATGTACTGGTTGCAAAAGGATTGTGGAACATTGTGCAGGGTGTTGAAAGACGTCCTGTTACACCTGTAACGACAGGTACTGCAAATACAGGTGTTGGAGCTGATGAAGATGGTGTCGAAGATGATATTCCGCAGATTCCTGTTCGTGCTGCTGTTTCTGTTGCACCTACTGCAGAGCAGATTCGTTGGGATGGCAGAGATGCCCAGGCACATGCATTGATAGCTTTGTCTGTCAAACGTGCCATTATTCCTCACATTCGCTCTTGCAGAAGAGCAAAGGATGCTTGGGATACACTTACCACTTTGTACCAGGCTAGGAATGAGGCTCGTGTTGCTTACCTCCGAAAACAGTTGGAGAGTGAGCACATGAATGAAGGTGATTCGATGGACAGTTTTCTTACAAAGATCAAAGACTTGAAGGAACAATTGATTTCTGCTGATGAGGTTATACCAGATAGCTCACTTGTGCAGACCGTTCTGAATGGCCTTCCTGATTCATATCAGAGTTTTGCCTCTACTCTTCGATTGATGATGAAAGGCAATCCGAATGCCTTGTCATTTGAGGAATTAGTCTCTGTTCTGTTGCAGGAAGATCAGTCCAGGCAGAACAGGTCCATTATGCGTGTTGCAGATCAAGCTTTCCTGGCTAGTCAAAAGGGCAAAGGAAAATGGAGCTCTTCTACTAGTAAGCAGAAATCTGCAAATGCTGCACAATCGAAGAACCAGGATAAAGATGAGAAGAAATCAGAAAAGCAGAAATTGTTCTGCAAGTACTGTAAAGGAAATGATCATATTATAAAGAACTGTCCAAAACTGGCTGCTAAAGAGGCAAAGAAGAAAGAGGGTGGAATGGTTGTTGCAGAGGCCTCTACACCAAAAACAGAGTCTGCAAATCTTGTGCACGAAGAAGAATGGGCGTTTACTACTGTCTGCAGTTTTGACCCATCTTCTCATGATCAGTGCATGTCTGCAGTAGACTCAAATGTTTGGTACTTTGACAGTGGGGCGACCAAACATATTACCTCGCAGCGCAGTTTCTTCTCTTCACTCGAGCCTGCCCCTACAGGGAATACTGTCACATGCGCCAATAACTCCTCTTATCTTGTTATGGGAGTTGGTAAGATCATTCAGACTACTGCTGATGGTAGTTCTTTCACTTTGTCAGATGCTTTATTTGTGCCAGGGATCAAAAAGAACCTGTTATCAGTTTCTGCATTAGCCAAGATTGGCTTGGTTGTGAAATTCGTTGATGACAGGTGTACAGTCCATGATCTCTCAAATGGCGATGTGATTATTGCTTCTGGCATTTTATGTCGTGGGCTGTATAAGCTCATAGACTATGAAAGATTTGTGAATGATTTGGCATGTGCAGTTCATGATTCTCACGCTATGTCAGATGCAAAGCTTTGGCATGCACGCTTTGGTCATCTGAATTTTGCTAGCTTGTTACGTCTGCAGAAATCTGAAATGGTGTCCTCTTTGCCCAAACTTGAGGCACCTGGAAAACATGTTTGTGAAGGCTGTATTTTGGGCAAAATGCAGCGTTCTTCCTTTCCAAAAGATGGTTCAGTTCGGGCTATGCAGAAATTGCAGCTTGTACATAGTGATGTCTGTGGTCCTATGCAGACACCCTCTTTTGGAAATTACCTTTACTTCGTGACTTTCATTGATGATTTTTCCAGGCATGCATGGGTATATCCACTCAAAGCAAAGTCCGAAGTGTTCATGTGCTTCAAACAGTTTTTGGTTTTGGCTGAAAATCTGTCAGCATGTAAAATGGGCACCCTCCGTTCTTATCGAGGGGGGGAATATATGTCTTCATATTTTAATGCATTTCTGGCTGAACGTGGGATAAAACACCAGTGTACAGTGCCGTATACACCTCAACAGAATGGAGTTGCTGAACGAAAGAACAGGTCACTCATGGAGATGGCGAGGTGCATGGTCAAAAGTCAGGCTTTACCACATAGTTTCTGGCTTGAGGCTGTCATGTGTGCAGCATATGTACTGAACAGGTGTCCCACCAAAGCGTTGCAGTCTATCACTCCATATGAGGCTTGGCATGACCGCAAGCCATCTGTTGCTCATCTGCGTGTTTTTGGTTGTTTGGCATATGCATTAGTGCCTGAACAACATCGCAGAAAATTGGATGATAAGGCAGTAAAATGTATTTTTGTTGGGTACAGTTCTAAAAGTAAAGGCTATCGTCTGTATCATCCACAGACTAAACGCATTCTGGTTAGCCGTGATGTTGTCTTTGTGGAAGATGCTATTCAGCCATTGCTTTCATGTACTAAGGAGACATCTGTTAGCTCCAAAGACATGTATGATACTTTGATGCCTCTTTTTACAGGTGGACAGGCTAGCGCTGGTCCCAATGAGGCAACTTCTCAGCCTTTGCAGGTTTCATATGATGATGCAGATCATTCCATTTCTGATGCAGATTTACATGATGCACTTGTTGATGAGAGAGCTGATATTGAACAGGCAAAAACTATGCCAAAATGGCTGGTGCAGACTTTGCGTGACAGCAAATTAGATGCACCTTTGTCATATCGTACTCGTTCAGGCTCTCATAGTACCTCCTTTGCATCAGATTGCTATGCTATGGCTGCATCTAGTCTCTGTGATGAGAATGAGCCTGTTTCTTTTGATGAAGCACAAAATTCAGAAAATTGGAAGGCTGCTATGCAATCTGAATATGATGCTATAATGAAGAATGGTACATGGTCTTTATGTGACTTGCCTCCTGGCAAGAAGGCCATTGGCACTAAGTGGGTATACAAGCTGAAGCGTAAACCTGATGGTACAGTTGACAGGTATAAGGCTAGGCTTGTTGCAAAGGGTTATGCACAGGAAAGAGGCATTGATTTTGATGAGACCTTTGCACCTACATGCCGTATGACTACTGTTCGGAGCATTTGTGCACTTGCAGCCCATCATGGTTGGAATGTACATCAGTTGGACATTAAAACAGCATTTCTGAATGGTGACTTGCATGAAGAAGTGTATGTTTTTCAGCCCCGTGGCTTTGTGCAGAAAGGGCATGAAAACCAGGTGTGCAGGTTAAAGAAGGCGTTATATGGTTTAAAGCAAGCACCACGTGCTTGGTATGAGAAAATACATGCCTATCTGATTGCACATGGTTTTGAGAACAGTCCAACTGAAAGCACCTTATATGTTAAGCGTGCTAATGATGTGCTTCTGATCATTGTTGTCTATGTAGACGACATGCTGCTCACTGGTCCTCTTGAGAAGCATATTGCTGATTTCAAGGCTGATTTGCATGCCTCATTTGAGATGTCTGATTTGGGGCATTTGCATCACTATTTGGGCATTCAGTTTATGCAAGTTGATGGTGGAATGGCTTTGTGTCAAACGAAATATATTGACACATTATTGCAGCGTTTTGGCCTTGAAGACTGTAAGCCTATTGCCACTCCTATGGAGACAGGTTTACGATTGAGTCTTCATGATGCTGGAGATGCATTTGATGCTGTTCTCTATCAGCAGGCTGTTGGATGCTTGATTTACTTATGCATTACTCGGCCAGATATTCAGTTTGCTGTCTCACAGATGAGCAGGTTTATGCATTGCCCAGGAGTCACGCATTGGAAAGCGGTTAAGCGCATCTTTCGCTACTTGAGTGGTACTCGGCTACTTGGGTTGTTTTATCCCAAGGGGGGATCACTACCGCCAGATTTGCATGCTTTTTCTGACTCAGATTGGGCTGGTTGCTATGACACTCGTGTGTCCACCAGTGGTTTTTGCTTCATGCTTGGTAGCTCATGTATATCTTGGTTGAGCAAGAAGCAGCCTACTGTGGCCACTTCCAATTGTGAGGCTGAGTATAGGGCAGCTTTCACAGCGACTGTTGAGTGTGTGTGGCTCAGACGCCTTATGGCTGATTTGGGTGTTGGCCAGTCTTCTGCCACCACCATCTTCACTGACAGTCAGAGCGCATTGGCAGTTGCGAGGAACCCTGTGTTCCATGCTCGCACTAAGCACATTGAGGTGCATTATCACTATGTGAGGGAGAGGTTCTCTGCTGGGGAGATCAGCTTGGCATATGTGCCCACGCAGGAGAACATTGCAGACCTTTTCACGAAGGCTCTGCCTAGGGAGAAGTTTGAAGCTTTCCGCAAAGCTTTGGGCTTACTTCCTTTTGTGGAGTGATTTCCACATAGCTCGGCACTTCCTTATACATGAGTGCCAGCTCCTTGTTCACCGCATCACTCCCAGGGGGGATTTGTTGATATATTTAGGTAGTGATGTGTGTGAACACTCTAGGACCGCCGGGGCACTTTTTTCCCTCTTTAGGAGGTTTTTTTCCCCCGGCTTGTATATACGCCTATTGCCCTAATGGGCTACTTATCTTTGTACATTCTCTAGTAATACATTCAGTCTTGTGTGTTGTGCTCCAAGCTTCTTCTTCTTCCTTGTGCTGTTCGCGTGCTTCCGCAGACGTCTAACTCCAACAATATATATATATATATATATATATATATATATATATATATATATATATATATATATATGTCACTTATATCTCTGTGTTTATGATTTTTTTTGCCTACTTAAGCATGGTTATTTTTATTCCTATTAATTCTATGATTAATGAATATTTTATTTTTAATATTTATGTTCTTATATGATTAATAAAAATTAAAATAGATAAATAATATCTATAAAATTAATTTATATGATAAAAAAGATAAAATTAAGAAAATGAGTAGGATAAACTAGATCCGCTTAAAATGCGAAGATAATTTAACAAAAGATGATTTATGGACATTAAGAATTAAACAAATAAAACAACGTAATGAGAATTTAAAAGAGGCTACTAAAAAAATTAAAAGCATCATGTTTAAAGAAAAAAATTTACTTTGACAAGAAACATGAACTAAGGCCATGATCGATAGAGAGTGGGGATTGGGTACTCGTTTATGATAGTAGTTTTCAGACTCAATATGATGCACACAAAAAGTTAACTAAAGGATGGTTTGGTCCATATGTTGTTGTTTTCGTCTTTGATACAGGTACATATACTTTATGAGAACTTGATGGGAGTCCTTTAAGAAATGTGATTGCATGTAAGAGGAATAAGCTATTTAAAAGAAGGTCAAGCAATGACTACAAGTTAGATGAAGACTTTTTGGATGATGAAGCATGATGTTAATCAGGTGAAACAATTCTAATTTTTCTTTATTTTTCGTATAGAATTTCTTTTTCATGCTTTCCATACTTAGGAATTTTCATGTTTCTGGTATAAAAAGGAAATTGTTAAAATTATGTTAATAAAAAATTGGAGATTCAAAGTAGGGACATGTATGTAAGTCAAAGGTAAGAGTCAAGAAACTTATAGTTCTTATAAGGATAGGAGAAGGGAAAACTTGACTTGGAACTCTTAGTAGAAGTAGATTTATTTTATACAAGTAGGCTTCCTTAATTTATGAAACATTTAGCTTACAAAATCCTAGTTTTGCATATAGCATGCTTGTAGATCCTTAGCTCTAAATAGGGGTTAAGCCTTTCCTTTTTAACAAAAAACTTGCAAAGGAAAAATAGAAAAGATAAATACTTAAAGCAGTACATTAATGGTTCTTGCGATATGATGAAATGAAAAATGAGGAAAAGAAAGAAAACGAAAAAGAGAAAACAAAGTAAAAGAATAAGAAACATTTATCGTGATTCAGTTGTGGTCTTCAAACCACTCCTGAAATGTATTTCCGGACTATATGAGGCGGATGTCTGCTATAGAAGAATTAGTTAGATGTATCTTGTGGCATATGGCTAAGAGATAAAGGATGGAACAACTATATAAAATAAATATTGCTTTGAACAGGGTTAATGGAATGCTAAGTAACACGACTATCTAAATTATTGTTATGAGATGTTCTAAACCTTGTCTTAAACTTCATGCATTGAACAAAATGATTTCCAATTCAAATTTGCATAATTTTAAAGATTTTGTTTGTTATCAAAATCTTAACTTGATTTTAGAAGCACCTTTTATCATATTAATTAAAATCATTTAATTAGTTTTTTCAAAAGAATTTGATGGTGCTTCCCATGATCTACAGGTTGGCCCATGGGGACGATGTGTAGGTTTGGTGCAGGCAAATGTCGAAACGATTTCATCCTTTGAATTGACAAATAGGAAAATGAAATTTTTTTACTTCTAGGGTGGTTATCTCTAAACTCTCACAAACACTTTTGAAAAGCTTCTTTTATTTGAGTAATCTCTCTCTACTGCATGCAGATAACAAATCTATGAAGATGTAAACTGATCAGACCTCATCATATGAATTCTTGTATTTCTAAATATGGGAAAGAGTGTCTAGATACCTATGTGTTTGAAAGTGCATGACTACATAATTAACATGAGACCATCTATATACCCTACCTGTGCATATGTGCATTAGTTTTTACCCTTTGTGTCTAAGTGTATATGTGGAGGTATGGGTATAAACCTATGTGTCTATCTATATATATAAGTATTTAAGTGAGTATGTTTGTGCTATGTGAATGTGTTTGTTGGTTTCAATGTGTATATGTATGTATAGGTGTGTATGTGTGTGATCATTTACATATATGTGATGTGTGTGAACATTTGACTTAACAAATATATGATCAGAGTTAGTTAATATATCTTATATCTTATACATTTAGTTAACATACATTACATTATGCTTCAATTATCTATCATAATAGTGTGTGTGTATGTATGTAACTATTAATGTATTTAAGTATATTATTCCTTGGTGTGAACCTAAATTAAAAATATTAAACACTTATAAAAGTAAGAACAACAAAACTAAAATAAAAAGAAATCTAAAACATATATCAATCTAAATATATAAGCTGTGTGTGAATCGTGGGCTAAAAGAGTGTTGTGAGTGAGTTATGTGATTGAAGTGTGTGAAAGAGTGGTGTGAGTGAATTGTTTAATTAAAGTGAATGCGTTAAAGAATGGTGTGTGTGTGTTGATTGAATAAAGTGTGGTATGTGTGTGTGTGAAGATGTGAGCATACGTTGTCGGAAGGATTTCCTCACTTGAATTGTCATATGGAAAAATAAAAATATTTTGCTTTAGAGCCGGTTAAATAATATCTCTCTCTAATAATTTTTAATGCTTTGATTTAATTTGATTAATGTTTCTCTTGGATACCTGCAGGGAAGAGAAGAAGTTATAGGCAGAATGTAAGGATAATTGATTCTTACTCTACTCTTTATTTTATGTGAATGCACTGACTTATGTATGTGTTCATGTACCTTTGAATATGTATGTGAATGTGAATGAAGGTTTATGCAATAGGAATGTGTTCATATATATATATATATATATATATATATATATATATATATATATATATATATATATATATATATATATATATATATATATATATATATATATATATATATATATATGTATATGTCACTTATGTCTTTGTGTTTATGATTTTTTTTGCCTACTTAAGCATGGTTATTTTTATTCCTATTAATTCTATGGTTAATGAATATTTTATTTTTAATATTTATGTTCTTATATGATTAATAAAAATTACAATAGATTAGATAATATCTATATAATTAATTTATATGATAAAAAAGATAAAATTAAGAAAATGAGTAGGATATATTATTAAATTGAAATAATTAATTAATATATCTATTTATTGTTATACTAGTTCAACGTGTATTATGTGAATAAGTAAGATATTTTATTTAATTGAAAATTATTAATATAATTAATATATTTGTTTTTTTTTTTGAATTTTACGTATGTCTTTATTTAAACATGTTTTGTGTGTTAATTAATAGTTATTTTCAGTTCACATGCTAGTTAACTAGTTATCTAACTAGTTAACTATCCAGTTAACTAACTAATAAACTAACTACTTAACTAACTAGTTAACTAACTAAAAGAGTTTAGTTCTGCATGGATACGAGTTATCTATGTGTAGTTATATATATGTATGTTCTATTTGAGTTTTTTTTCCTGATGGTTCCTTCTTGCAGGTACGAATTCTCTCCTTCCCTTCGGCTGCTACTGCGTAGAGAGAGAGAGAGAAAGAGAGAATCATAGTTTGATTCTCCTGCATCTTGTTTTCTTTTCCGCTCCTCCCATCGTCTGTTGTAGACGAGCTCTAGTTGATTCTGATGGCTCTGCTCACGTTCGTCAAAGAATTGCAGAGTGGAGCACGCTGTAGAGCAGACGGACTCGTTTTAAGTAGGGAGAGATGAGGGTCAAACATAGCTGAAGCTTTAGACACAGAGAGAGGACCCATCACCCTTCCCTGTTGAGTTGTACATGACCGGATCATGACCTGAAGTGAAAAAGAGAGGTGTAGATGACTAGTGTAGAGAGTCGGTAAGCTGGAGAATCGGCCGCAAAGAGAGATGCCCATGCATGCTGACGGCGTGTAAGAACAGACGCTGTGGAGAGAGATGAGTGCTCATCGATGTCTGACATGCGGAGAGAGAAAGAGAGACCACCGGTAGTGCTGTTGTATGCCGACATATGCAAGAGAGAGATGCGTCATGTGCATGTTGATGAATCGAAGCAATTAGAGACTGTCGGGCTGTAGCGCTGTGTGACAAGTCACTGGCGACTTCAAGAAAGATTCTAAGGGCGTGCTGACGTGTTAGCAGAAAAATCTGAGGTCAGTCGGTGGCACTACTAAGAGAATCTGACGACGCAGATGGAGGAAGATTCGAGACAAACACAAAAAGAGAGAGAGAGAGAGAGAGAGAGAGAGAGAGAGCTCCTATTGTTGTTTGCGCACCAGATCCAACTTTGATAAGCATGCAAATGAGACGCCATGCTGATTAGATGCATTCCTTCCGACTGTGTATTCTTTTAATTTATTTAGCTTATTATCCCAGCAGTTCAGATAATTTCGTCCAAAGCTTTGTCTAGTTTAGAGATCAGATTTCTTTAACGCTTGATTATTCACACTCTACCGAATTTTAATGAGGCATGTTGCACTCACTAGCAAGAGAAAAATGGTATTATGTTGTTGTAAAAGCTTGTAAGCATCTGTGTATGTTCTATGGTTGTAAAATTCCACCACAGACTTAATTCGCATGTAAAAGCAACATGATGAAATGCATATAAGTAGGATAGGAAGGAGATGAAGAGATATACGTAAAGGAAACAAAAAAGGTAAAGTGATCGAGAGCGATAAAGTTGCACTATATTATTGCTGCTCAGAGGGAGAAAGAAAGAGAGGGAGAGAGAGAGAGAGACAGCATGAAGAGTATTATTTTATGAATTAATATATGATAGGTTCTAAGTTAATTAATTACCTAATGTAATTTGGTTTTATAAGACATTAATTAATTTAATAATTCAAATTTTGACTTATTTATGAATAATGGCATTATCAGGAATGCATATTCATGGAACGCATATATATTCATGAGCGTATGAATGTATATTCATGGATGCATGTGTATGCAAGTGCATGTATGCATGATGCCTATCTTCATGTATGCATGAGTGTATGAATGTTAGCATGAATGCATATGCATATGAATATAAGTATGCATGTGTACATCCACATATGAAAAGTATGTATATGCAAGTAAGATAGGAAGATGTGCATGTATGCAATGATAAGTAATGTACGCATGAATATTAGAGATGAATGCCTATAAATTAGGATGTATGCATAAGTGCATGATGCCTATGTAATGCAAATAAGTTTGCATATGTATAGTATATGAATGCATATAAAGTTGAATGTGTTAGCATGTTATACATGTGCATGTGAAATGAGTTTGCATTTATGCATGTAAGAGTGCATTCTATATTAAAGTTTGAACATGTGCATATAAGTGTGTATGTATGCATAAGTGAATATGTATGCATGTGCATGTTAAGATAGGTAAGCATGCATGTAAGAATGTAAAATAATGCATGTATATGCTAATGCATGTTAAACATAAGTTACTGAATACATATTAGATATAAGATTATTGATGCATGTTTGCATGTAAATAAATGTGTGTTTACATAGATGTCTTCAAATGCATGAAAGTTAGGTAGTTAGAAGTCTTTATATACATGTATTAGTATAGGTTTAAGTTATGAATGCTAAAATTAATGAGTGTTTTATGCTAACTAAATGCATACTTATTTTTTCCTGATGTTTCCTTCTTGCAGATCATTGAAGGGATTTCAAAAGAAGAATACGAGAATACGAAATTTTCAGGATCACAAAAATATGATATTTGAAGATTGTTTATTAAGTTATATAGGTTTATCTTTTAAGAGAATTAGCACTTATGAAAAAAATTTGTATAGGCTTAAATCCTAAAGATCTCTAGCACTTCCAATTTTCGATATAATTAAGATTTGTATAGGCTTAAATTAGATTGATTTTGAAATTCTTCATACAGTTTCTCTGAAAAATAATTAAGATCTTTATTTTTTATTTCGTATGTCTAAAGAATCAGGATCTACAAGTAGTTCTAAACTAGTATCTCCAAACGATTGTGATATTAAGAATCAAGAATTAGAAAACTTAATAATAGGAACATTGCTTCCGTCTTCAATTGATAGTTCAAATAATAACGAAAATTTAGAAGTTGAAATTATTAAAGATAAAGTAGTTAAAGAAACTTTACACACGTTAGATTACGATCATCTTCTTTCTAGAATTTTACCTTTAATTACCATAGTTTTGCCAGAACCGGAGGACAAAAAAGACTTATTCCCAGCTAATTTAGTTAGAAAACCTAACTCAAATCAAATCGAGAACGAAGAAGTTGACTTTGTTAAAGATAAAATTACAAACGAGAAATTAGTTATGTCTTATCAATTAGAAGCTATAGAACATTATAAAAACGCTCGTCCTTACGGTCCTTAGTCTAAATAATTAGTTCTTAATTTGCACTCCCATATATTAGAAACATATAGATTTTTATCACACCTAAACTGAAAAAGCAACCGAAGGCCCTAGGCATACTTAGAAGCACCCTGCATGCAGTCACACGGTTAGGTTAGCGCGATTCTTTAGATGAACGTCAGCCTCCCTTCACACCCCTCTACGACAACGTATTTGTGAGTGACTATGTGTGTGTGTGTGTGTGTGTGTGTGAAGTGTGAAATTTCCTAATGTTATTTTTGGCAAGTATTACTTCCTCTTCTCCTTCTTACTTCCTCCTCCCTACTCTTGTTGATCATGCACACATAGAGAGATAGTGACCCATGGAAGCTCTAGACCTGGTCCATGCAAAAGAGATATGCAAAGAGAGAGAGAGAGAGACATCGGGCATGTTGCTCCTATAGACAAGATGAGGGGCCTTTCTGAGCTATGAGCTTCTGGAATTTGGAGTTGTGGTTCCGGATGCGCACAGTCTAAGCGATCTTGCATCCTTCCACACCCTCATCCCGAGCTGTAGATATTTCTTGTATTGATTGTCATACTTCAGAGAGTAATATCATCACTACTTATAGTATCATAGACATTACTTCTTTCTAGGATGTTGCAGAAAACATATACCAATTTCTTGAAGGACATATATGGGCTGTCGGCACACAGGGGAGAGAGGGAGGAAGATAAGGCACTTACGGCCATAGAGAGAGAGAGATGGGGAAGGCCTGACGTGGATGGCAGGGAAGATGGCTGCGATGCACAGATCATTCAAATTGAGAAGAGAGAGACCCAAGGATGGATTAGTCGGACACCAGCTAAGTATGTATGCTACACACATAATAGTCTTAAGCCATAAACTCTATTGTAAAGCCTGACTCTTGACCATACACCTCACCATCTCCATGAATGACTTGTTCTTCCTTTGAGCAACACCATATTTTTGAGGTTTATATGGCACTATACACTGATGTTTTTGTTGGTGGAAGAGAATCTAAGCCCACATACTTGGATAATTAGGATATATCTCATACAGTCACATATGATCAATCCCTTGTAAAATCATTTATCTTTTATCTTTGTAAAAGTTCCTTACTTCCATGTGGAGTTAGGAAGCATCAAATATTGAGTTATTTGGTAGATGATTGATGCAGTAGTTTAGGACTCACTTTTTGGTGAGAATTTTAATTTTGAATTCAAAGGTTGGCTCCAAACTCAGCTATAAAAGTATTTCAAAAGACTCGCATATAACAACCTGATTTTCGAGAGCAATAGAGAGGGACCCTATGTGATTTGGGAGCTTACTCCATAGCTCAATCACTAGCCTCACATTGTGCCATAGAATATTTCCAATGACATTGTATTTCTATGTGATCTAATATATACATTTTGACTATATATCTACTTTACTTCTCTGTTATGGCTACTTCAAAATAGTGATCTTGTCAGAGCTTATTTGCAGTGCATGCTTGATCATTTGATGTGATTTGAAGCACCATAGATTCAATATTTTGTCTAGTTCATTATCATTGGTTCTCTCAATCAAGAGATATCATAGTATCTTTACTCTCTCATGTGTACTTTGATGCATCCTAAAAATGTCGGCCAAGTCCTATGAAATTTGGTAAACATCATACTCAGTGTGTAACTTATCTTTTTTTTTATTGAAATTACTCATTATTGGTAGCTACCTAAGTGAATTTGATACCTTGAAAAGGAATTTGGCTAATTGCTTGCAGGATGAGAGCAGGGTTCATTATAGTGAACATATGGAAAGACTAAAATAGCAAGTCTATGACCTTAGATCAATTTCCTACTCATCTGTTTTGACCCATTGATTAGTGGATCATGTTCCAAAGCACGTAGGTGATTATTTGTGATCATTAGGAAGCTAAGGAAGCCCACTATGCTCTACACCACTTGTTCTTCGCTGGTGTGAATCAGGTTGTTGCAGCACCACTTCATCTCTGATGACTATCCACCATCTCCTCCAATAGTGGTATCAGAGCAACAACAATCAAGATGGGAGATGGATTTCCATCATTCATTGATAAATTGGACAGAAGCAACTACCCAAAATGGTCACTAAGAATGAAAGCCTACCTCCAAGGAAGAATTTTATATGGAGATATCTGAGGAGATGAAGAAATGCCAACATTCAGGAGCAAACATCAACCCACAAGGGAGGAATAAGAAAGGTTGACCACATGTTGTGCAAAGGATGCTCTCGCCAGGTCTTATCTACTAAACTTAATATCTGATTTCTTTTTACCTCACATTAGAAATTCCAAGACCTCCCAAGAGACTTGGGAATTATGTTCCTCATATTTCTCATCAAATAGAAGAGTTAGGAAGAACGAGCTATGGATGGAGTTTACAACCCTAAAAAACCAACCAAAACAAAGTGTAGCTGATTATGTGACCAAGACGAAGGATGTGGCTCACGAGCTTGAAAATATTGGAGAGGAAATAGAAGAAGAACATATAGTAAGGAAGCTCATAAATGGCATTAAAGTTAATGGTAAGTGGGAGTCCTTCACAACAACAATGGACCTTTATATGGATATGCAGATAGCTGACCTCAACACCTCGATGGGGCAACTCTTCACCCATGAGACAAAACTCAACGGGAATGGTGACAACTCTAGAGGTAACCAATCTTCTGCCCTTTATATTGATAGAAATTAAAGTAAAGATAGAGGTAAAAGCAAAAATAATGAAGAAGAGGCTATTACTTCTCAAGTGAACTTCAAAGGTAGAGGAACAAGTACTAGAGGAAGGGGTAAAGGAGGAAAGCAAGGTAGGGGGAGATCCTACAACACTCCACCTTGCAGCATTTGTGGCCTAACCAACCATGCGACAGAAGAATGCTTCAAGAACACTAGGATCAAAGGGGAAGAGGCTTCCATAGAGGGAGCTATGGACAATCCAGAGGCTCCTTCAACAATAGAGGAAGCAATTACGATCACAAATACAACCAAGGCTACTACAACAACAATTATCAAGGAGGTTTCAGAGGAGGAAGAGATCATAACAACTACATAGAAGATCAAGAGGATTCTCTACTTATCATGAACATGACATCGAAGCAAGGTAAAGATGATGAGAATCTTTTCTATATTGATTTTGGTTGTTCCAATCATGTGGCTGGAAATGTAGCATTGCTATCTTATCTTGAAGAACCCAAAGGGAAGCATGAAATGTAGACAGGTGATGACACTAGAGGCTCTGTTAAGAAAATTGGAAATGTCAAGGCTTCTGATGGTAACATGAACCTCTTAAGTAAGGTTTTATATGTGCCAACCATAATAAAAGTCCTAATCAATGTTGGATAGATTGTTATGAAAGGCTTTAGTGATAGTGAAACTCAATGTGTTTGGTCTTGACATAGTAAATTGGGCTAGTTATAAGATGAAGTGAACTAATGTTTTCTTCAAAAATGTGAGAGGTAGAAGTCTTGAGACCTAAATCAAAACACAAGGTCTTGATACACATAGCTTCCTGAGTTGCATCGGCTAATCCTCTATATTCAGCTTAACTTGATGAAAATGCAATAGTAGGTTGGTTATTTGAAGAACATGAGATAATTTTATCACCTGCAAAGGTGAGGTATGCTAATGTACTTCTCCTATCATCTTTAGAACCTACCCAACCAGCATCATAGAAATATTGTTTTTATATATCAAATGTATATGGGTAATACAAACCTTCATTGATAGGTCCCTTCAAGTATTTGAGTATCCTCTTGGTTGCCTCCATGTGAGGCCTCCTAGGAGTGCATAAATTGACTCAAGATACTTACACTACATAAATTTGGCACTCTAGTCAATGTGCCATTGTTGAGACTACCCACTAAACTTTGATAACTAGTTATGTTTTCAATTTTCTCTCCTTCATGAGCACTTAGCTTCAAATTCATCTCCATGGGTGTACCTGCAACCTTTGAGTTCTCCGTTTTGAACTTAACAAGTATATCTTTGATACATTTCCTTTGAGTAAGATACATACCATTTTTTGTGTATACTATTTCCAACCCTTGAGTAAGTAAGTTGCCCCAAATCACTAATCTAGAACTCCTCCTTCATTTGAATCTTGATCCTCCTTATGCCTTCAGCATCATTACCTATGATTCTTATATCATCAAAATATACACAACTGTATATGACTTTAGATTGATTCCTCTTAATTAAGAGTGAAGCATCTGCTTTGCTAACCATGCATGATTTGTCTTGAAAATAGGTGACAAAGCCTATGACTCCAAGATCTTGGGCTTCCTTTAGACCATATAGGGCCTTCCTTAGCCTGCATACATGTTCATGGAATGATGAATATTCAAAACCAAGAGGTTGAGCCATATAGCTCTTTAGACATCTAACCATTTATAATGCATTCTTTACATCCATCTCGTGAATCTTCCAATTATTGAAAGATACAATGCTCATAAGCACTCTAATGGTTGGCATCTTTGCCACATGTGAAAAGGTCTCTTCATAGTCAATCCCTTGTGTCTGTGCATACCTTTTGGCCATAAGTTTTGCTTTGTACATGTTGATGGTTCCATCAGAGTTCTTCTTCACTTTGTATATCCACCTAGATCAAATGATCTTCATGGTTGAGGTCTTGGTACTAACACCCAAGTATGATTTTCGTGGTTTGTTGAGAGGATTTTTGTACATCCGTCAGCTCTTGAACTTTAGGTCTGCCTTTGTAGTTCCATGAGTTAACTTCTCTCCTTTGAGTGTTTTTTTATCATCTTTAGAGTCACTTTATGCTTGAAGTGTGTGTGAATTCTTTTTTCATAGAGTTGAAAAGTCTTCTTCTAGATCATATGGTATTTTGATCTTCCTAGAATCATCTTCAAACCATGCTTTTTTACATCAAACACAACAAATCTACTTACAATAAATCCTTTATTACTGGGATTGTATAATCTATCACCCTTTTTTATTAAGTTCATAGTCTATGAACATACATTTCTCTACCTTAGGGTATATTTTACCTCTTGTGTGTTAAGGTATATGTGCATATGCAATGCACCCAAAGATCATAGAATGGTCCAAGATGGGGTCTTCTTCCATTCTATGCTCAATATGGTGTCATACCATCAAAAGCCTTTCATGGAAATCTATTTATCAAATAGGTAGCAATACATATTGCCTCAACCCAGAATTCATTAGGTAGCTTCTTCTCCTTGAGCACTAAACTTGTAGCCCACACAATGTTCCTATTTCTTCTCTACCACTCCATTGTACTCAAGAGTCTATCTAGTGGTGATTTCCCTTTTCATTCCTCTCTCTTGAAGGTAAGAATCAAATTCATGGGAGAAGTATTCCCTCTCTCCAATTGACCTTAGTCTTTTTAAGGTTTTACCTATTTGATTTTCCACAAGAGCTAGGTATTTTTTAAAGCATGAGAACACTTCATCCTTATGCTTCATGAAATATATAAAATAGTCCATCTGCTACAATCATCTATGAATGACACATAGTAACTTGATCTAGAATTGAAAGTTCTTTTCTTGGTCGCCAAACATTTGTGTGGAAAAGCTCCAAAATATCTCCATCTATGTAGTCTTTCTTAGTGAATGGATGCATGTGTGACTTACCAAACTAGCATGCACTACACTTGTATATCATGTCTTGCTTTGATATGTTGGGTAGTCTAAGTACACTCTGATCTCTACTGATTTGTTTGACGCCTCTTTCTCCAATGTGAGCTAGCCTCTATGCCCAACCTCTCATTTTGATAGGGTCTGAGTGTCATAGTTCAATAATGAAATATTGTTGGTGTCTTGGAGTTCAAATGTGAACAACCTACCTTTCTTATCTTTCTTTGCTATCTTCTTGAACCATTGGTATGGATCCTCAACATACACTACAACATATGAGGGGCATACCGACGTTGCCCATACCGACGGTCACCCCTCGGCGTCGGTATGACTGTTGAAAATGCTTGAAAGAACACGGATGCAATACCGACAGTCATTTAATCGTCGGTATACACGGCGTCGGTATGAGCACCGATATAGGCGTCAGTACTTTACTGTAAGTTACCGACGCTCATACCGACGCTTATACCGACGCTCATATCGACGCTTATACCGAGGAAACTTTTAACTGGGCCCGAGAGCAAAAATTCGACATCTGCTTGCATTTTGAACCAAAGTTTGCTACTGTCGAGTTTGCGCGCGCGAACTACATTCCGAACCTATTTCGTACACACATCTCTCTCTTTCTCTCTCTTTCTCTCTCTTTCTCTCTCTCTCTCTCTCTCTCTCTCTCTCTCTCTCTCTCTCTCTCTCTCTCTCTTTCTCTACATCTCTGTTTCTTAGATCTGAAATTTTGGTAAGAATTGCACATACTGTAGCACCCTTTCTCTTTCTTTGTGTTTTCCCTTTTCTAATTTCTCTTCTCTTTCGTTTTGCAGGAGCTTTTTGGCATCAAATCTTTGGAGTTCGACGAAGGGCAACATTAATTGGACCTTGATGACAACGCTCCAAACAATTACATCGATGTAAGTGATTGTTTTGTTTTCGATTGATATAGAGTGAGATAGAGAGAGAGAGAGAGAGATGAAAGAAAGAGAGAGATCTAGAGAAACATAAAGAGAGAGAGAGAACAAAGAGAGAGATGAAAGAAAAAGATAGAGAGAGAGTGAAAGAGAGAGAGAGAGATGAAATAGAAAGAGAATGAGATAGAGAGAGAGATGCATACATACATACACACACATATATGCATACACATACATACATATTACATACACACATGCCTATTACATACACACTCACATACATATTACATACACACATGCATATACATACACATACATATTACATACTCACATGCATACACACATATACATACATACATGCATATTACATACAAACATGCATATTACATACACACATGCATATACATACACACACATATTCATTCTCATACTCACATACATACATACATGTATACACACATGTACGCATACACATGTATACATGCACACATGCATATGCATACATACATACACACACATTTGCATGTACACACACACATACATACATACACACATGCATATTACATACACACTCACATATGTATACACACACATATGTGCATACACACATGCATATGCATACATACATACACACACATATGCATGTACACACACACATACATACATACACACATGCATATTACATACACACACATATATATACACACTCACATATGTATACACACACACGCATACATGCATATACACATACACACACATCACATATACATAAACACACATCACATATACATACACACATACACACATATACATGTTTTAGGGTTAGGGTTTATGAATTTCTCTTTTGTTTTGTTTTGCAGGAGACTTTTGGAATCAGTTCTTTTCCAATCGACAAAGGAAAACAGTAAGTGGACTTTGACGACAACGCTCCAAACAATTACATCGATGTAAGTGATTGTTTTGTTTTCGATTGATATAGAGTGAGATAGAGAGAGAGAGAGATGAAAGAAAGTGAGAGATACATACACACATATTTGCATGTACACACACATACATACATGCATACACACATGCATATTACATACACACACACATATAAATACACACTTACATATGTATACACACACATATGTGCATACACATGCATATGCATACATACATACACGCACCTATGCATGTACACACACACATAAATACATACACACATGCATATTACATACACACTCACATATGTATACACACACATATGTGCATACACACATGCATATGCATACGTACATACACACACATATGCATGTACACACACACATACATACATACACACATGCATATTACATACACACACACATATTAATACACACTCACATATGTATACACACTCACATATCTATACACACACATGCATACATGCACATACACATACACACACATCACATATACATACACACATACACACATATACATGTTTTAGGGTTAGGGTTTTAGGATTAGGGTTTTTGAATTTCTCTTTTGTTTTGTTTTGCAGGAGATTTTTGGCATTGATTCTTTGGAATTTGACAAGAGACCATGTCAATTGGGTTTTGACGAGAGCGTTCAAAAGAATTACATTGATGTAAGTGATTGTTTTGTTCTTTATTATATATAGAGATAGAGAGAGAGAGAGATAAAGAGAGAGATATAGATAGAGAGAAAGAGAGAGACATAGAGATACATACACACAGATGCATACATATTACATACACATATACATGCACACACATGTACACACACATGCATACATGCACATACACATACGCACACATCACATATACCTCCACACAAACACACATATACATGTTTTAGGGTTAGGGTTTTAGGATTAGGGTTTTTTACTTTTACACATATACACACATAATACATACACATATGCACACATATACACATGCATACACACATACACATCCACATACACATACACATACACATACACATACACATACACATACACATACACACACATACACATACACATACACATACACATACACATACATGCATACATACACACACATGCATACATACATAGAGACACACATACATACATACATACATACATACACACATACACATAGAGAGAGAGAGAGTCACATGCAGACACATGCATACATACACACACGTGACATATACATACACACATATGCATGTTTTAGGGTTAGGGTTAGGGTTAGGGTTTTTGGCTTTTACATATATACACACATATACACATATGAACACATAATACATATGCACATACACATATATATACACGTGCATACACACATACACACATACACACACACATACATTCATAGACACACACACACACATACATAGATACACACATACACATAGAGAGAGAGAGAGAGAGTCACACGCACACACATGCATACACACACGTGACATATACATACACACATATGCATGTTTTAGGGTTAGGGTTAGGGTTTTTTTATTTTACATATATACACACATGCATGCACACATATACACATATAAACACATAATACATATACACATACACATATATATACACATGCATACACACATATACATGTTTTAGGTTTAGGTCTTCAGAATTAGGGTTTTAGGATTTTTACATAGATACACATATGGATAAACACATACACATATATATATTCACCTACACATATATATACACAAGCATACACACATACACCTGTTTTAGGTCTAGGTCTTTATGATTAGGGTTTTTACACATGCAGATAAATATTTACACATATAGAAATATACACACATAATACATGTACACATACACATGTATATACATAGGCACACACACATATACATGTGTTCTAGTTGTTGTTTATAAATATCATGTCTATGCGTTCCATTTCTTTATTTGTACACGATTCATGATTCATTTTGCTCATGTCTTTTGTATTTGACAATATGTTTTGCTTTATCAAATCATTTTTTTGTTGCCTGTCATACATGTCACATGTAGTTGGGTTTTTCTTGGGCAGAGTGGATTGTCTTTTCCTACACAACAACATGGGAATGTTTCTGTAGCAAAAGACAACACACTCTGCCCAAACAAATTTTGCAGATATGGTCGTCGGTATAGGCGACGGTATAAGCGTCGGTATCCCCAGGCACATACCGATGCTTATACCGCCTATTTTTCCCAGGGGCATACCATGGCTTATACCGTCGCTTATACCAATGCCTATACCGTCGCTTATACCGTCACTTATACCGACGCTTATATCGACGCTTATACTGACGCTTTGGTTCCGACGCCTACACTGACCCTTACACCGACGTTGGGGCAAAATCGTGCCCGTTCATTTTCCTCGGTTGAAGCCTCGGTATACGCCTGATATGTTGTAGTGATATGCTCCATGTTTGTTAAATCTCACCCACAACCCTTTCTCAAGAATCTCACCTCCATTGAAAAGGTTCTTTGTGTTGTTAGGAACATAAAGTTATTGTATGATTTGTTGTTGTATCCATACGAGTTATTGAATTTGCCTCTTGAACTTCCATAGCCTCCTGTATTGTAACCTCTTCCTCTCCGATTTCTTGGATTCCTAAAAGATTTCTCTATGATTTGATTTGATAGACCACATATAGCACATGATGATTGGATTTGAGCTCTTCATTTCCCTTATCTACCTCCTCTACCTCTTCCTCTTGAACCTCTTCCTCTTGAACCTCTACCTCTACCTTCAAAATGTACTTGAGAGATACTTCCTTCATCATCAAATTTCTTACGTTTGCCTTTTTTTCCTTGAATTTATTCTTATCAGTATAGAGAGCACAAGGTTTGTTACATTTCTGGCTCTCACCATTCTTCATGATCTTTGCTTCATGTGGGAAAAGTTGCCCCATGAGTGTGTTGGAGTGTTGAACTTGCATATCCATGTGGATGTGGTGAAGGATTCCCATTTGTCATCAGCTGTTATCCCATTGATGGCTTGTCACACAATTTGCTCTTCTTCAATGACCACTCCAATGCTCCCAACATGATTTGCAATGCCCTTCATCTTGGTCAGAAAGTCATTTACACTTTGCTTAAGCATCTTCTTGAGTGTTCTAAACTCCATCCATAGTTTATTCTCCCTACATTTAGTATTTGAGGAAAAGAATGCTTCCAAAGCATTTCATCTCTCTTTAGAGGTCTTATAGTTTCTAATATGATCAAGTAGAAAATTAGAGATAAAGTTGAGAATGTATGACCTTTCCGAAGCATCTTTTGAACACTATGCATTCACCCTTTCATGTTCTTCTTATGTTGGTTGACCTTTGCTTATGAGTACTAGAATTATCGCATCTCTAATAAATGTATCCATAATTTTTTTTTTGCTTGTACATAAGCTTCCATTCTTAGAGACTATGTTGAGTAATTGCTTCGATCTAGCTTGTCATTGGATGAGGTGAATCCATCACCCATGTCTAGTCTTTAACTTTGCTCTAATACCATTGTAAAGAGATGATGGATATAGTTGTAGAGATGAGATTGTGTTGGAAAAATCTTGCTCAGTAAAACCTTTGAAAGTTCAAAGATACTGATTACACTCCCTAAGCTTCCCCAATATGCACTTAAACCACTCATTACTTTGGAGTAGCAATCCAAAATTTCTATATCAAAACACATGAGTTGTGAATTCAAAATTCCTAAGAAACTTTCTTTTATTTTAGAAGAAAGTTCTCAGAAATTTCTTCATTGCTCATAGCTTGGTAACAATTATCCAAATAGCTTTTGCACACCTTCAATTGGACTCTTAAGCTAAATAAAGTATTTTATTTCATGAATTTAGACTCAACATGCACTGATAAATGAATCTAAGAAGTTTGGGGGGTCACCCCGACTTTTGAGGAACAAGGTGATACATAGACATAGTCATGCACAATCACCCATATCTTCAGCTATAAAGATCCATTGATGACGAAACTATGTATGCATGCTCATAACATTCTTACCTAAGTGATCCAATCAATGGATTGGACAATGCGTGCCTTTGGATATAAAAATTACTCTGATATTTTGACAGAGTAGGGCAAGTTACTCTAACAGTACATAGAGATTGATAACTTAATAGAAATGAATAAAAATATGTATTTTTAATACACATATGATACAAAGGAGATGTCCAAGACTTGTCTCAATTTGAAATTCTAAAAATACACTCAATGAGAGTGTGAAAATCTTCTATATTCTTTGTATATCCCACAACTAGAAATGTGGTGTATATATGCACCTTTTGAACTCAATGGTAGTTAGAACTTACAAATAAAAGGTCCTAACTTCTAGGGATTATTTTGAATTTCAATTCAAAATGGTTTGTGAATTTTGGATCCCATTGAGTCAGGATATTTTCTCAATCTCATCAGTTTTATCTTTGACTATGGTCATTTTAGGAATTAAGCTTCGAATACTCCAAAGTGGATGTTCCAATGGATTTATATTTATGCCTATGAGTAAAAGAGAAATCTAATGATCATTGAAAACTTTCTTAGGCTTGCTGCATGCACAAACAGGGATTGATATACATGAGTGTATGACATAGGCCATTGGATCTAAATAGGTTGCGTGAACGAAAGAACTACAAAGCTTATTGATCATATGTATGATTTTGAGTCTCACTATATTGGTTGTAACATGATAGGCTCATACAATGCTTATATTGATTTTTCCTCTAGGTTTTTACAAAGTTCAATATATTTGTATAGAATAAGCATGTGGTTTTTTGCTATTATTTAGGTTGATTTACATCCACCTCTGACTATTTGATACTTGTTTGCATTTATTGATTTGTATGCAACCTGGTGCATCCAAACAATGCACAGGTCTAGAGGGGGTAAATGTGGTCAAGATTTGAAACCCAACAATGAAAACCAATCAAAAGCACAAAGTCAACTTGGATTAAATGACATATATGTGAATATCTTTGGGTGCTTTTTATCCTTGATTTTGTTTCTTATTGTACATTGATAGATGACTCATTGTTGTGCATGTGAATATGTTAACTTTGTTTTTCATATTTATTTCATTCCGTAGCATATAAGTGAGTGTCTTTGAAACCGAGTGAGCTATATATATATATATATATATATATATATATATATATATATATATATATATATATATATATATATATATATGTGTGTGTGTGTGTGTGTGTGTGTGTGTGTGAGAGTGAGAACATGTGCTTGATTCTTGAATGCACAAGAGCATATACATGTTTGCTAGAGAATAAATATATGCATCTGAACGAGCAACTATGTATGCTGGTATTTCTATTTGTATTGATATCAATGGACACTCACTTGTACATATGTTAATATATGAACGTGGATTCATAAGTATGCATGTGTGCGTGCTTGTGAAGACCGCAAAAGCATTTGTCTGTGATAATGTCTGTGTTCATATTGCATGAACACACACACGCACGAGGGCGACATCACTCTTGGTAGATAAATTTGGTGAACATCACTAGAAATATCTATGGCATATCTTGTGCTAACCACTATACATGTCAGAGAATTGATAAGTGGTACATCTCATCCTTGATCATCACATATTGAGCTTGATATCTAAACATATTTCAGATTCACCCATGAACATACTCAATATTTTATGCACGAGAGAAATGATGTCTTGGAAAATTTCATCATTTTCGATCGATGGTGGAAGGACAAGTAAAAGTACATATAGACATGAAGATCCAATGGAGCCGGAGAGTATTTGTGAGATGAACCATAATCTTTTGCTGAAATTTTACACCATATGAGAATGATCCTTTTGAATGAAACAATGAAAATAATGTGGGAGCTTTAACCATTGAGAAATCACTTCCATTGTTCGTTATTCTTATTCATGATACATGCTTATCTTATAATTGTTGTACCTGGGATTATGAACCACGTTTATCTTACATGTTCTATATGAGATTATGATACCTATTTACTGGTTTCTTGAAAGGGATAGACATGACTTTACAAGTGAGATTTTATACAGATGGTTGGTACCATGCACAAACATGGTACGCATACAAGAAGTGAGACACCATGACATCATTTTAGTGCTTCACGTAGGTTGGAGTTCTATTTTCGACATCATCCATGGTAGGTGAGTTTTCTTGAATAACATTTTAGTTCTTCAGGTTGACTAGAGTTCTTAGAACCTCATTCATGGTGGGTCTGTTTTTTGCACTCTCCATTCTGCATTGTAATCCGAGTGAACGTGTCTAATTTGGGTTGCTTTGTGATATTTCTGGAGTGCCATATTTTTCTCCTGAAGGAAACTACTTACAGGTGGAATCTCTGTCATTATGTCCAGCAGAAACACACCAAAACTATACACGTCAACCTTAGTTGATATCCTCCAACCTTCTGCATACTCTGCATTTTTTACAAAATAATTCGAGTTTATGAAAAAAAAAACATACTTTTTGAATGATTTAAAGTTTTTAGAAAACATATAGATCAACGCACACTACAAGGAATACGGGCGTATAGCGACGGTTAAGGCGACAGAATTTCGTCGCTATAAAATTGCAACTTGCATCGTAATTAGCGTCGGGCACGGACCGTCGATTAGACGACGCAAAAAACAACGGTATTTGCGACTTGGATTGCGATGCTCCCGTACAACGTCGCTAAAACGACGCTATTTAAACGCGTCGCTTAAGCGACGCTTTTTTGCATCGCATAAGCGACGTCGATAGTCGTCGCATAAGCGACGCTTTTTTGCATCGCATAAGCGACGTCAGTAGCCGTCGCATAAGCGACACTAAAAAATGTCGCTTATACGACGACGAATAGCATCGCTTACACGATGATCTGTTGACGGACAAAAATTAAAACATTGGAGGCTCTGCAATTGGCATTTTCACACATCCGATCGAAGAGCTCTCCAACGTTCGCAATTGCATTGCGCTTACGAGCTGAAGCAAGTATATGCAAAATTGTTGTTTTGCCTAAGCTCTCTGTTATTGTCTCCCTCTGTCTTTGTTTCTCTCTTTCTACATCTTTCTCTCTTTGAATTCTCTCTCTTTCTCTCTAGATCTCTCTCTCTCTAGATCTCTCTCTCTTTAGATCTCTCTCTCTCTAGATCTCTCTCTCTAGATCTCTCTCTCTCTAGATCTCTCTCTCTCTCTCTCTCTCTCTCTCTCTCTCTCTCTCTCTCTCTCTCTCTCTCTCTCTCTCTCTCTCTCTCTTCTTTCTCTCTTTATTGCAGGTTATTCAAGAAGCTAACCAAGCAAAAACTATGGCTAACAATTGTAAGTACAATTTCTATTATTTGTAGATCATTTGAATTGTGTTATTTTCATTACATACCATACTCACACTTATTGATATGCACTCATACACTTATACATGATGAAGATGCACACACACATGCATATACCTACATATACACATATACATGCACATACACACACATACACATAGAGTTATACATATACACACACATACACAAGAACATGCACATATTGATACATAAAAATACACTTATACATGCACATGCACATACATACATATACACACACATACACATGCACATACATACATATACACACACATACATATACACTTAGGTACAAACATATGAATGAATTATATGATTAAAGTATTAAAACACATATACACATGCACACACACATGCACATACCTACATATACACATATACATGCACATACACACACATACACATAGAGTTATACATATACATGCATATACATATACACACACATACACATGCACATGCGCATACTCATACACACATACACTTATACATGCACATGCACATACATACATATACACACACATACACATGCACATACATACATATACACACACATACATATACACTTAGGTACACACATATGAATGAATTATATAATTAAAGTATTAAAACACATATACACATGCACACACACATGCACATACCTACATATACACATATACATGCACATACACACACATACACATAGAGTTATACATATACATGCATATACATATACACACACATACACATGCACATGCACATACTCATACACACATATACACTTATACATGCACATGCACATACATACATATACACACACATACACATGCACATACATACATATACACACACATACATATACACTTAGGTACACACATATGAATGAATTATATAATTAAAGTATTAAAACACACATACACATGCACACACACATGCACATACCTACATATACACATATACATGCACATACACACACATACACATAGAGTTATACATATACATGCATATACATATACACACACATACACATGCACATGCACATACTCATACACACATATACACTTATACATGCACATGCACATACATACATATACACACACATACACATGCACATACATACATATACACACACATACATATACACTTAGGTACACATATATGAATGAATTATATAATTAAAGTATTAAACCACATATACACATGCACATACCTACATATACACATATACATGCACATACACACACGTACACATAGAGTTATACATATACATGCATATACATATACACACACATACACATGCACATGCACATACTCATACACACATATACACTTATACATGCACATGCAAATACATACATATACACACACATACACATGCACATACATACATATACACACACATACATATACACTTAGGTACACACATATGAATGAATTATATAATTAAAGTATTAAAACACATATACACATGCACACACACATGCACATACCTAAATACTCGATCTCGTGTTTCATAGGATATCGGCCATAATCCTTTTCGCTGTAATGAAACAAATAAAAAACATTAGTTGCTTGCATTTTAACTAAAATAAAAAATATACTCACAATAACACATATACTTACAAACATGGCTACAAAACCATTATGGCCCATTTGGCCTAAGTGCGACGTGTGGCCCGACTCCACTCTCTTCTTTGGAGCAGCCTGTTTATTCAAGAAAAAAAATACATAAATTAAATGTAAAAAATTACTAAAATATATACAAATTATAAATATAAACTATTAATTTGTGTACCTTCTACTGAGGAAATGACTCCTGAAGACATAGTTGTCTACGAAAAAACTGCCACGACTCAGGTGGTATGTTAGCTCGCCTCTTATTTTTTTCGACCATATAATATCTCCTATTAATTTAATCTCAAACAGAAAAAAAAGTCAGAATACATACACATATATACACACACATACACATACACATACACATACCCACATACACATATACATGCAAACATATACGCATGCATATATGTATACATATACACATATACATACATATAACATAAACACACATATACATATCCACATATATACGTACACACACATGCATGCATATACACTCATTCATACAAAATACATGCATTTATCCCACAATAATATGTAGTTGTATATATGTGAATATGTGTGTATGTGTAAATGTGTATATGTAATTATGTGTGTATGTGTAAATATGTATATGTGAATTTTTTATTTATGTAGATAATCAAATTATTAATATCAAATACCATTATTTGTAGATTCTGATCAATCAGATGGAACTCCACCACCATCTCCTCATCGTGCAACGACTTTATACTGTAAGTATATGAAATATTTAGTTTTAACTATATTTGATGGATACATAACTTATATTTTTTTTATGTTTCTTATGATGTGCAGATTCTGATCAATCAGAGGGTACTCCACCACCTCCTACCCATGCAACGACTTCACATGTGTCCTCCGATAGGAATTATGATGAATTTTACTATCAAGAGCATATTATATGTTGGTGTAACTCTTGTTATGGCACGTACTGAAGACCACGATTGGAATGTATTCAACATGAGGCAGAGTATGGTACTTTTGAGCGTGCACCATCACCTAGTCAACGTGATAATTCGGGGTATGTATTTTCTATATATATTCATGTCATTATTTTATTTAAAAACCATGTATAAAATCAAATTATTATTGATATACAGGAATACTTGCTCGATGATGATGATGATGATGATTTTTCTCATAATGTTAATATACCTCGTACACGTCATGGACTTGCTGTTCATCAATTACAAGTAGAGGTTTCTAGAAATCCTCTACCTCCTGGTTTAGAGAATGAAACGGCTGGAGATTATCCATTGCCAGCTCGTGATCGTTCTTTAGTACAAACATATGATAGAAGAAGATATGGAGGATGGAATAGAGGACCACTTCCTTTAGATGGAGAGGTTTTCAACTTTTGGGGTAATCGCTATATGATTGCTCCATCCACTATTACTAATGCTGGTCGTGCTCTCTTTATTGTAGAGGATTTTTATGTGCCTCTGAACTCTGAAGTCACTCTTTTTTATTTTGTGGTCCTATATATGGATGGGGAGATTGGCATCGACTTTCACGTTATGTTCAAAGCATGAGTACTTATGGAATATGCTTGAACGCAGCATCCCTTACTAGTAGAAGGATTTTACATGCAGAAAATGAAAGATTATATATTGATGGAAGACCTTACACACATGGAAATATAGCAGGTTTAATAAATAGTAGTCGAGGGTTACATAATAGTTCAAGGACTAATTGCACATTTGAGGAGCGTGAAAATAGTCATGAATCACCATACATGAGTAGAGATGTATCAAAATACATAGTTGTCAATGCTATTACTACATTACATGCTGGTAATGAACTATTAGTGAATTATGGATGGCGTAGACCTCCAAGAGCACCTTTTAGCTAGAGAGAATAAAAATTTTCTATCCATATTTAATAAGTTATTTACTTAATTTTATATTTGAATTTTATTTTTTATTCATTTATGGAATACTAATGAGTTTTATTTATATGTGTAGATTCCAACCTATGATGTTGATGATATTCGTCCACAGCATTCACAATTACCAGTAAGACCTCATTTATCAGAAGCTTCCATGAGGAGGCTATGCAAAACTAATCCTGTGCAATATGCAAAGTTGAAAGATCTATATTCAAAAGACGATAAAGTACAAGATTTGTGTGACAATGATGAAGATGATGGCATGGCAGATTTTATTGAGGATTGGTATCAAAATGACAGTGAGAGCATGGATATTTCTAAAAATGAGAAATATCTTCGAGAGGAATGTCTAAAGCATGCATATGAAGGAAGTCATTTGACACGACAAAGTGCGAGCTTACTTATTCTCAACCTTCAAAATCGTTTTGGATGGAGTAATGTATCTGTTTCGACACTATTAAGGTATAAATTTCAATTTTCTATCTATTTATATATATATATGCATAAATATATATATATATATATATATATATATATATATATATATATATATATATATATAAATACATGCAGGTTTTTATTCTTACTTTAGATAAGGTAAGAACAAGAACTTGAATTGAATGGAAACTTTTTGTCCGCGCATCTTTTAAAACTATTAATGCATCTTTCCAAATATTCGCAATGGTGACCTGGATGAATCGCATGCACAGAGGTTACTCAAGAGACAACAATCTGATTATAATGGAGTAGTCCACTTTGTATCCTAAAGTTCAGATGCTCATCATTGACATGCAAGAGGTTTACTGCATACCCGAGAAATCCTGCTCTATCTTGAGTAACCTCTGTGCATGCGATTCATCCAGGTCACCATTATATGAACATATGTGTGAATTGACAGGATACGATTGTTTGGATGGCAAGATACCATTGTTTGGATGGCGGGATACGATTCTTTGTTTTGGAGGATATGAATGATTTGTCGATTCACACATATGTTCAGTTTGAAAGTGTGAATCGACAAATCATTCAATGAAGGTACATACTTCATATCATCCAAAACAAACAATCGTATCCTGCCATCCAAATTTTGCGTAAATATTTTGAAAGATGCATTAATAGTTTTAAAAGATGCGTGGACAAAAAGTATCTATTCAATTCAAGTTCTTGTTCTTACCTTATCTAAAGTAAGAATAAAAACTTGCATGTATATATGTATATATATTTATTTACCTTTTTTAATATATCTTTTTTTGATAAACTTACAGGTTATTATCTGAAAAGTTTTTACCAAGTCAGAATATTCTTCCTACCTCACATGATGAAATGAAGAAGATAATCAACAATCTTGGTATAGATTATCAATGTATACATGCATGTCCTAACGATTGTATTTTATATAGAGGTGAATATGCAGACTCTTTGACATGTCCCAAATGTCAATCTCCTCGATATAAGGGTGAAGAAGGTAAAATCCCGAAAAAGGTATTTGAGACATTTTCCATTGGCTCCACGGATTAGACATATGTTTCAAAGCCCCGAATTATCAAAGCTTTTGACTTGGGGACATGATCACAAAAGTACTGATGGAATAATCAGAATTCCTTATGATAGTGTTGCTTTTCAGCATATTGATTCTACATGGCCTGAATTTGCACAAAATCCACAGAATCTAAAGTTAGGAGTTGCATTAGATGGGGTTAATCCATTCTCCATGAAATCCAGTAAATGGTCAACATGGCCAGTGGTAGTCATAAACTACAATCTTCCGCCATATCTTAGCATTAAAAAGGAACATTTAATGCTTTCACTTTTAATCCCAGGCAAAAGACAAGTTAAAGGTATGAATGTATATCTTGCTCCTCTCATTGACGATCTTCAAGAGTTATGGAGAGGTATTAATGTCATTGATGTATCGAAAAGCATCAATGAAAGACATATTACGATTCGTGGTATTGTGGCTTGGACTATTCACGATTTTCTTGGATATGGCGTTTGTTCAGGTATTGATGTAATTTTTTTATTCAATATGCATGTAAATAAATATGATTTAATCTAATTATATTTTTATCATTTTCCATGATGCAGGAATATCTACTAAGGGTTATAAAGCTTGTCCATATTGTGGTGATTGGTTGAGATCAATCTATAGTAAGAATCTCAACAAAAATATTTATCTTCGACATCGACGATTCTTGCCTGATGATCATCCATTAAGATCTAAAAGAGAAGTGATACATTTTAATGGAAAGCTTGAAACAGGCCAGTATCCAAAACCTATGACGCCTATGGATTGGTATAAAAAATGGACAGATGGACCTTTGATAGATCCAGAAGCAGAAATCTTCAGTGATGATTCAGATAATGAGTATGTGAACAGAGGTAAAGGGAAATTGGCACTCGTGGAAAACATATCAATATGGTATTCTTTGGAGTATTGGAAAGAGTTAAAAGTATGTCATCTTCTTGATCCTATGCATATATTCAAAAATATTGGTTATTCACTATGGCAGCATCTTCTTGGACTAAAAGATACCACAGCATCAAGGAATGATTTGAAAGATCAAAAATCCAAACCAAAGTTATGGCCAGTTTTTGATAGACATCGACAAGAAACGACTTATGCATCTGCTCCTTGGGTACTTACAACAAAAGAGATACAGACTATCAACAATAGAATTCAATTGATCAAGACTCCTACAGGATATGGAGCATCGTTTCAAAACATGTTTACTATGGATGATAAGAGCTTATCTGGGTTAAAGACCCATGACTGGCATAACTTTTTGAAACATATTTTACCTTTGGTTATCGATGGATGTACAACGAAAGGAGTACGAGATGTGATCTACGTCTTGGATCACTTATAAGGTAATTATGATACTTTTATATTTAATATGTATGAATATTGGATATCTTTTATTTTTTAATTAACTTCTTTATAATTGTTTTTATGATTTGTATAGGTGGATTACATCCAAAGAGATCGATAAAAATTCGATCCCACAAAAAAAACATGAATGCAAAGAGCTACTATGTTTGATGGAAAAAGAACTTCCTACTTCATTTTTTGATATTCAGGTTCATTTACTAGTCCATCTTGTAGATGAGATAGAGATTGCTGGTGTTGTCAACACTCGATGGATGTTTTGGGTCGAGCGATTTATGGGAATACTAAAAGGTTACGTGCGACAAAGAGCAAAACCAGAAGGATTCATGGCAAAGGGTTGGATGCCTGAAGAGTGCATGTATTACGTTAGTGAGTACCTTGAAAGAGTTCATGAAGAAGCTCCACGTGCATGGACCAACGAGTCTTCTTCAAAAATAATAGATGAGGTATTATCAGGTAAGGGGGTTCCATTCTTATTTACATTTCAAGAAAAAAAATGATGTTTCTACTTTTGTAGCATATAATAGCGAATGCATGCAAGCATTCCTTAGCGAGTACGAGGAACTTCAAAGTCTCCGAAGTAAAAGGCGAAAAAACAAAAGATCTAGATATAATCTCGATAATAATGAGATTACAGATATACCTTCTTTCACGGATTGGCTATATAGTCGTTTGCAACGCGCCAACGCAAATAATGAAGAAACCTCAGATGAGCAAAGAGAGTTAATGATAGGTTGTGAACAAAAGGTAATTTTATTAAAATATATATTTTATTTTTTTCATATATGTATGTTAGTTTCTATTTACTAATTGAATTTATTTTGCAGGCTCGAATGTTCACTAATATGTGGGCTTTTGGACAGCATATTAGAATCAAAGCCATTGATTATTTATGTAAAACAGAGGATTCTAGTATTGTTGCTTCTTTCAAGCAACTATCACGTGCTAGCTCAAAAGACACGAACCTTATAGATAGCGAACTTGGTTACGTAGGAACTATTGTTGGTATCTACGAAATTTCATTTCGTACATTCAAACAGGTAGAAAAAAGTTTATATACTTTTTTTAGAGTTAGTTATTTTTTTAAGCACCTAATAATGGGACGTTTTTGTTGTTATATATTTTGATAGGTCATTTTGAAGGTTGACTGGTATCGAGCGGAGTATAAAGGTAGTAATTCTACAATAAGAAAGGAATTATCTGGGTTTTGGGCAATTGATTCTTCCAAGGTAATGCGATCTACTAAAGAACCATATATTCTTCCTAGGCATATTGAACAAGCATTTTTTTATAAAAATCCAGATGCTCATCCTTGGTGGCAAGTCATTCATGTGCAACCTAGAGGTAGGTCATTGTTTGAACAGTTTATTGTTAGAGAGATTGAAGAAAGTCCTCTTGATGATTCAGCATCAGATACTGATACATCAACATCTGGAATAGAAATTAGACTCATTATACGTGATAATGATACTAATCTTTTTGATGAAGAGGATAATTCTCTACATGCTAATTCTACTGATGAGGAAGAGGAATTACCAGAAATAGATATTAATCCACCAATAGATGATGTGATTCATGAGAACATAGATTTAACAATAGAAGAAATAAATGAAATCAATAAGGATAATGAAGATGAGACTATATTGACGTCTTACCAAAATGATGGCAATAATGAAAACATATGAGCAGATTAGATAGTAAATTCTACTCTAGTTATCGATCAATAACTTGAAGCTTCTGAATGGATATCAGATAATAGGTTTTTTTTATTAACTTGAATAACGATGAATCCTACTAGAGAGATGAAATCATGTTCTTCTAAGTTAGAACATGAAGGTCGGGGGTATGCCTAATTATTTTATATATAGCTTTATCTTCAAGGAGTAAATTTTTATCACGTATGTATGCATATGTGTGTGTATTCATGTGTATTATATGTATACATATGTTAGTATGCATATATATGTATTTCATGTATATGTATGTGTTTGCATGTGTGTGATATATGTATACATGTGTTAAATATGCATATGTGTATATATGCATATGCATTTATGTAAAATATTCATGTATTCATGTACGTAATATATGCAAGTGTTTATAATTGTGTACATGTATATATGTATATGTGTCTATGTGTAAATATGTACATGTAAATATTTATGCATGTATATATATATTTATGTGTGCATGTAGGCATGTACATGTATGTGTAAATATGTACATGTAAATATGTTAGTATGTATATATATATTTATGTGTGCATTTAGGCATGTATGTGTGATGCATAATATATCTACTCCATTTTATATTTATGTATCCTATCTACATGATGTGTATATATCTTTACATATATTATGATCCTCATTGATTCGAGTAGCTATATATAGAGGCATAAGGTTGGGAGGAGAGACATCTCTCTAGTAGGACGTCGGAGGTTTACATATACTTCAAACATATTGCTAAAAGGTTGAATTAGAGTTTTTAAATTAGGGATTTCAAAACCCTAATATCGAGATTAGTGTTCTCTCTCTCTCTCTCTCTCTCTCTCTCTCTCTCTCTCTCTCTCTCTCTCTCTCTCTCTCTCTCTCTCTCTCTCTCTCTCTCTCTCTCTCTCTCTCTCTCTCTATCTCTCTCTCTCTCATATACATACATACCGTGCATTGTCGCGACGATGAGCCATAAGTGTCCGCATCTCTTTTAAACACCACTTAAGCGACCACCTTGTCCCAAACTCCGTCTCAAGTGAACTGAGCACGTACTTTTTATCCCTCTCATCATGCTCACTACAAAAATAAAAAACATAATGTAAATAAAACATAAGATATATATTTAAATTTATATGTAAAACTTTTACTTACTTCCACGGTAAGTGGATAAAGCGCAGGTAAGAGTCGCATAGTGCGCGCATTCTCCTCTTGAACTCCAATCCATTTCCTATGTATACAATGTTCCCCTCTGGCTCTATGTCGCACTCTAGTCCTAACGTGCCTATGCATGTCCTCATAGGCAATGTCTCTGCTCTGCTATCACGTGCTGGAGGTGGTATAGGTGTCCTGAAAATAGATAGATAGAAATAAATAAAAATATGTGTTATAATATCATTAAAAAAGTTTATGAAAAAAAACATACATATGACCAGATAGCTCTCTTCCTGCGTGTGGAGCCGCAGAAGAGCCCTCGTCTGATCATGTAAGCATCTGGATCGTATAATCCAGCTCCTCATCAGACATCTCTGCGTAGTCCCGCATTATGGCCCCTAGAGTATCAGACGGAACTCTTGCTCTCATAAGACTTTTTATGAGAGTGAGTTTCGCCTTTCTCTCTCTACTGGGATCCATAATACCTAACATATAAAACAAAATGGTTAGAAATCAATATATATACGTGTACATATGTAAATGTGTATGCATTAAGTATGTGTATGTATGCATGTGTGTGTGTATGTATGTGTGTGTATATGTGTGTATGCATGTGTATGTGTGTGTATGCATCATTATGTGTATATGTGTCTATGTGTGTATGTGTGTGTATATGTATGTGTGTATGTATGTGTATATGTGTGTGTGTATGTATGCATGTATGTATGTATGTATGTATGCATATGCATATGCATTATGTATGTATATATATGCATGTATGTGTATGTGTCAGTATGAGTGTGTATGTGTTTATTTATATTTATGTATCTATGTGTGTGTATGTGTCTATGTGTGTATGTGTATGCATGTATGTATGCATATGTGTGTGTATGCATATGTATGTGTGTGTATGCATCATTATGTGTGTCTATGTATGCATGTGTATGTGTGTATGCATCATTACATGTGTATGTGTCTATGTGTGTATGTGTGTGTATATGTGTTTGTATGTGTGTATGCATGTGTATGTGTGTGTATGCATCATTATGTGTGTAAGTGTCTATGTGTATTTGTGTGTGTGTATATGTGTGTGTGTATATGTGTGTGTGTGTGTGTGTGTCTATGTGTATGTGTGTGTGTCTATGAGTGTGTATTTGTTCATGTGTATGTATGTATCTATGTGTGTGTATGTGTCTATGTGTGTATGTGTATGCATGTATGTATGCATATATGTGTGTATGCATGTGTATGTGTGTGTATGCATCATTATGTGTGTATGTGTCTATGTGTGTATGTATATGTGTGTGTTGTCTATGTGTATGTGTGTGTGTCTATGAGTGTGTATGTGTTTATGTATATGTATGTATCTATGTGTGTGTATGTGTCTATGTGTGTATGTGTATGCATGTATGTATGCATATGTGTGTGTATGCATATGTATGTGTGTGTATGCATCATTATGTGTGTCTATGTATGCATGTGTATGTGTGTATGCATCATTACGTGTGTATGTATCTATGTGTGTATGTGTGTGTGTATATGTGTTTGTATGTGTGTATGCATGTGTATGTGTGTGTATGGATCATTATGTGTGTAAGTGTCTATGTGTGTTTGTGTGTGTGTATATGTGTGTGTGTGTGTGTGTCTATGTGTATGTGTGTGTGTCTATGAGTGTGTATGTGTTTATGTGTATGTATGTATCTATGTGTGTGTATGTGTGTATGTGTGTATGTGTATGCATGTATGTATGCATATATGTGTGTATGCATCATTATGTGTGTATGTTTCTATGTGTGTATGTGTGTATGTATATGTGTGTGTTGTCTATCTGTATGTGTGTGTGTATATGAGTGTGTATGTGTTTATGTATATGTATGTATCTATGTGTGTGTATGTGTCTATGTGTGTATGTGTATGCATGTATGTATGCATATGTGTGTGTATGCATATGTATGTGTGTGTATGCATCATTATGTGTGTCTATGTATGCATGTGTATGTGTGTATGCATCATTACGTGTGTATGTGTCTATGTGTGTATGTGTTGGAACTGAAGGACTCACCAGGCAAGGAAGCTCACGAAGGGAGTCAGAGAGAAGGGAAAGTACAAGCAGACAAGGCAGTCAACGACGATCCGGCAAGTAGGCCAATAATTTTCTTCATGAAGGAGCAAGTACCAGCATTCACGCAGATCTAGCACTAAGGCAACCCTTTAATTTTTCAAAACCCTTACACCAATTAAAAGTGATTCTCATCACTAACAACCCCTGTAAATATCATGTTCACCTTTTTGTAGCTCCATTTTGTGCAAGCCGAGGAGTCCTCGAGCTTGAGGAGCCTTAGAAGTAGTCGCTTACCAATTTTCGTATTTTTTAGATCTCGTTTGAGCCCTCAAATAAGCCCTAGAACCTAATTTTTAACTAGGCCGGACACTAGGTCTGGACAGGGCCAAAGCTAGACAAAAACTATAAATAGAGCTAGAGAGCTCATTTTTGGGGTTAGATTGTAATGGAAATGAACTTGTAAGAGCTTGTGGAGAGTAATCTAAGAACTCCATTGATTCTCACTCTTTGTCTTACTGTGTGTGCGCGTGTGTGTGTATGTGTGTGCATGTTAGTGTGCTTCTCACTCACGCACTTGTGCCTTCACTTGCTCGAGGCCTTCATACCATCCTCACGTCTTCCCGGATTGACATTAAAGGAGGTGCTACTCATCACTGAGCTACACCAAATTTTGGCACCGTTGCCGGGGATCGAGCTTTGAGGACGAGCGTGTGATGGTAAGACGTAGATTTGAGACGTTGGCGTTGTAGGTAATTTCTTCACTTTCTTATTTTTTCCCTTTCTAACCTCACCACCATCATCATCATCATCATCCTCACCACATCCGATCTCCATCTCCATCATCGCGAAAATTTTCAGTTTTTTTACTATATCACCTTCTCCACCTCATTTCCCTCATTCCACTTGTGAGAGAGAGCGAGAGAGCGATATCGTGTGCATTGTTTTTGCATGTTTTTTGAGCTTTCTTGCAGGTACTAGTAGCAGCATCATCTCCAGCACTCCACGCAGGTACAAAACTCGTCGAAACTGTCTCTGTGTCGCCGGCCTCTGTCGATCGCGATCGACAGAAAAAATGCCCATTTGGTAAAACAAAGTGCACCACTAAGACCAGCACAAAGAGCACATTCTAAATCACTAAAAACAGTTGAAAAATTTCCTGTTTCTCTGTCAATCACGATTGACACCGTCGATCGCAACCGACAGACCCTGTCAATCGCGACCAACTGACTGCCACGTAGATTGACAGCCACGACCGACACCTCTGTCAGTCGCGATTGACACCGTCAATCGCGATTGACACCGTCAATCGCGATTGACAGGACTCACGACCGACTCTGTCGATCGCGATTGACACTGTCAATCGCGATTGACGTGTCGATCGCGACCGACAGGCCCCGACGGACACCTCTGTCAATCGCGATTGACAGGCCTGTCGATCGCGATTGACAGGCTTTTCGGCCAAAAAGTTAGGGTTTTTTATTCTAAGCTTTGGGGATAGTTTTTGGGCATGTTGGTCTAGCAATTAGTGATTTGTGAGGTCCCTACACATGTGTTTTGAGAAAAATCCTGTGATCTGTTAGCCTGTTTGAACCCTGTTTTAGCACCAGAACCCTGAACTGACATAACTTTCTCATACGAAATCCGGTTGCTGTGATTCTTGTTTTGTTCGAAAGCTCGTGGGGAGCACAACCAAAACATCGACTGGTTCTAGTTAAATTAAGATCAGGAGTATTAGATTGGGTATTTTGAAGTAGACCATACCCAAGGGGAACAAAATTTAGGGATCCCTAGAATTGTCTTCCAAAAAATCACAGTGCAAATTGGTATTTGTGATTCATGAATGAAAGTGAAGGGTTCTGTATTTGGAATTTAAGTCTTGAGCTAACTTTGGAACTGTTACAGATCTATTGAGAGCATCGAAGGGCATTCTAAGCAAGTGTAAGTGCAAGCTTGGGAACACGCTTCCTGGGCACACAAGGGCAACCAAGAAGGAAACAAAAGGTTGGAAATTCTCAACTCCCTGTGTCAATTCCTAGCTTAGGCTAAGAACGACTAGTGATAGGAGTAAGCCAGGGCGGCGATAGGCATTTATCAAGTTGAAGACTACCTAAATACTCAAGTTCAAGATAACTACATAATCTTTGTACGATTGAGAACCCTAAAGGAAAAGAATTTAACGTGGAATGATCAACTTAAAGTACGAAAAATACTCAAGTATTCCTGATGATGCAATATCAGACAAGATCATAAACATGATAACACACTAAAAAAGAATCAAGTGACTGATACCAATTGATCGGCAACGAGGTTGTACTCTGGGCAAAAATTGGGCTACTTAAATAGGCATATGAACCTTAGATCAGGACGACATCTAGTAAGGGATAGACAAAGCCTTAGGTCTTCAGAGGCTAGCGTTAATCACACTGCTAGGTCTTGGGCCCAGCAGTTGAGCCACCACTCGCATTACCCTAGCTCTGAGACTAGTGAATCAGAGATGTCTCAAGGCATGGACAGACCTACGGGAAGTTGAGGAGTGCCATACTTGCACAGAGTAGAAGGCCCTTACAAAACACAGTTGGAATACCTTAGGACCAACCGAATAGGTGCTAGCATCTATGAGGACGGTCTAGGAAGATCCGTGGTCGAGATTAAAAACCCTGACCAGTCCATTGGACTAGAGCACCCAGCTGTCAAGTTTGAAAACGGAGCATACTTGGACAAAGAAGCAACCATATACGTAGTCACCAGTCACCCAGATAGGACAGATGAATTCGGAAATGTGATCTCAGAAGCGGATTTAGGTGACCTGGAGCAAGGAAATACGGGTGTAGAACCTAGAACCCCCCAAGGCAAATCTGTTCTTACGAGAATTCTCACTCCTGAGTGGATTACCCAAGACAACAAGAGCATAGATCTGCTTCTGAACCGAGAGACTGATGAAGCCTTTTGGAGGTATAAATCTGATCGGCCAAATGATATAGGAACAATCATGATCTATGAGTTCAAAGATCCTGATAACCCAGGCAGAGTGACCTACTTAGATCACGCTTCAGAGAGGATCTTTGTGGTTACAGAAAATGATAGGCATGCTTACACTTGGAAAGGTGAATTCCTTTTCCCCCAACCAAGATCGAACGTGTCCTATGGTCACCCTGGAGCTGGAACGTCCCATGCTCATGGAGCTCAAAGAGACAAACATAGAGATAGACGTGAGGTAAGCTTTGCCAACTCAGGGGGCAGAGAAAGAACGAGGACGGAAACAAATAGAGTAGAGCCTGAGGCACTTAGAGCTCACAGGAATCAAAGAAATGCGGATGAGTTCCCTCTACCACGACCTAGAGAGCATACAAGGACTTTGAGACCAACTCAACTAGTTAAGTCCATGAAGAACTACTTCGATGGCACTGGTGATCCATATGATCATGTGGCTGAGTTTAGGCAAGTCTTGAGAGCTGAACAAGTGGAGGATCTATTCACACAGTACAATACCTTTGGTCTAACCCTTAGGAACACAGCCCTTACGTGGTTTCAACCATTGAATGAGAGACAGTTCAAGAGCATAGACCAACTTCTAGAGGCATTCATTATCAAATTCTCTAAAAGTGGCATAAGACATAACACTTCCTTGTTGATTCACAGCTTCAAGCAAACCCCTCAAGAGACCGTGAAACTTGCACGAAGAAGATTTAGGCAATACTTAGAGAGATGTCCTGTTCCTGAGCTACCCACACCAGCGAAGCAAGTGGCTTTATTCTTGGATGGATCGCTAAGTACCAAATTGAGGTCATATGTGTATCTGAAGGACCCTAGGACTATAGAAGAGTGTGTACGCATGTGCATTGACATCGAGGATAACCTAGGGGAGGAGTTAGAGCTTTCCAAAATATACAAAGAGTCAGATAGTGCCTCTAGCCTCTCGCCCACGCAATCCATATCAATTGAGGAACTTGCAGAGAAAGTAGCTCAGAAATTAGGTGTCTCTAGCAAACAAATCCCAAGGTTTGTCCCTGTGAAAAGATGCTATACTTGTGGTGGTGACCACATGGCGAATGTATGTCCCATTATGGCGCAGCCCCAAGTGAATCCCAATAGCCAATACTGCACCATAGAACGGAGATACACTAATCACACAGCACAAGACTGCCCATACAACAAGCAGGCGGTTACGCAACCCTACCCTCAGCCATATCCTCAGCAGGGAAGATACCAGAATCAGTACCCACCACAGCAATATGCTAGGCCTCAACAAACCTACCAACCACAATACCAAAACCAACAAAGGCCTCAGCCTGTGTTAGCCCAACAACCTCCAGCTCCATCCAACATGATCCCAGTAAAATATGCAGCTGTAGAAGAGAACCTGAATAGAGTTATAGTCCCTGTAACACCATTGCTTTCTGAAAGTGACCCGAGTGACCATAGCTTTGATTCAACGCATATTGACAGCCCCCAGGCCTACTACATGCAATCTCCAGAACATGGTGAGTCCTATTACAGTGAAGAGCCAAATGAACCTAGTTAAGAACCAGAGTACACAAATGTCATGTATGCAAACCCCAACCCTAGACCTCAACCTAGGCAAGTAAGACCTCCATTCCCTAGAGGACCATGCTACACATGTCAAGGAGATCATCTCATTCGTGATTGTCCCTTGCCTCCACCTGCACAACCCCAGTCAGTAACGATCCAGGGCTTTTGCCAAGAGTATGGAAAGGAGCATCTCTTACGAGATTGCCCAAAGAACCCCAATAATATGCCAAAAATCACTCCTATCAACATTATTGAATTAGTTGTAGACTCCACAGGAAGTGTCACTTCCACTGCACCTGTACAGGTAGTCACTAGAGCTCAAGCATTGCAGCAAAACCAAGGGGTAGGCCAGGAAAAGGGCCCAGAGGCTAGTGAAACTGAGAGCATAACCAAGAAAAGGACTAGAGCTTGGAAAGATAGTCGGGAAAGAATGAAAAGACAATGGGCTAAAAAGATGAGTGAACTTGAGGAAAGCATAAGAGAAACCAAAGCCAAGATAACTGAACTCACATCTCAAACTCCCTCTCACACTACCCCACCACCACCATTCCCATCGCCATCCGACCCGCCACCTTCCAACCCGCCTCACCAAATTCCACCAACCCAAAGAGTAGGATCAGTCCTAGCAGATCCCACTCCCGAGGACCTAAATATGATGCTTAAAGCATATCAGGCCAGAATCCAAGAAGGGCCAAACGTAACTGATCATGAAAAGTGCTATCCTAGAGCAGAATTAGAGCTTGAACGAACTAAAATTTGTGCTAAAATGGTGGAATTGGCTCAGACCATGTTTGAGGCCAGTGGCATATTTAACATCTCTAGTTCAGTGAAGACACAGTTGCACTTTGATGGACTGTTAGAAAGAATAGAGAAGCTGATTGCACAATCAGAAAAGGAACCCGTCTCTCAACACAAGGACAAGGCAAGTGAAAGAGTAAGCATTCCTGCCCAGGAAGCCTATGTGCCTGAAGCCTATGTGCCTAACTCTACGGAGCCAGACACATCATCTTCTATGAATCGATTCACACCAGAATTCCTACGCGAGATTCAAGAAGACAAATGGGCTAAAGAGAGTGAAGTCCCACCTCCTATTGAGCTTGTGGATGATGCACACGACCAATTCCCACAAGACATTCCATCCATTTATGAGGAGCAGGAGAGCACCCACTCTCAGGAAAGATTAGACTTTGAGTCTAACTCATTACAAGAATTACCCCACTTCACGGGTCCATGGGAAGCTAAATCTACATGTATGAGAGCGCCCACGGTCATGGTACGAAATGAGGACTCAATCATACCTAGGAACACAGAGGTAGTGAAAAACACTAAGGTTCCGTGCAACCTCACCTTAGAAGAGCTACTCAAAGTAAAGCCAGAGCTATGGAAACATGTAGCCAAACAAGTACCAGAGATAGCAAAACCTCGTTCCCAGGTAGGATCCCAGAGAACAGTGCCAGAAATACCATTGGACAAGATAGGAGACATGAGTGAGGGCAAAGAGGGAAACACTTATCTTCCCATTACACATCAAGGATATACAACCAAGGCAATTCTTGACTCAGGTGCAGGAGTTGCAATTGCTACCACTTCCCTATGGAAGCGTTGGGGCAAGCCAGCACTCAGGCCCACGAGGATGAAATTGCAGATGGCCGATGGTCACATAGAAAGACCCTTAGGCTTGCTAGAAGGGATAACTCTCTCCACTTGTGGTGTAGAGTTCGAGCATACGTTTGCGATCTGTGACTTCAGCAAGAATCATGCTTATGAGATGATTTTGGGACGATCCTTCATGCGACAGCTGCAAGTGGTACAGGATTGGGGAACCAATTCCTTGTACTTGCAACACTTAGGTGTTACTACCAAGGTGAACCTCAAGGATTACTCTCATAGAGATGTACCCCCCATTCAATGGAATCCCATCCATAGAGCCAAAGATGATACAGAATCGGTGCATTCCATAGGATCAGGATCCTCATGGATGGAGGAAGATACCCATTTGTGGATGTGCAAAGTAGCAGTAGAAGAAGAGAAAAGAGAGAAAGCCAGAGAGATAGGTGTGAAGGAAACACATAGATCAATTCAAGACCCAGCCTATGCACCTATAGTGTTTCCCCATGAAGAGTTCGAACCTCATGGCTGGGCAGAAATCTTAGCAACAATGGATGTAGCCATCAATGAAGAACAATGGACACCTCACTGTGATGAAGATGGCTATGACATTTCAGTCTTCTCCATAGAGCCAATCATGGGAGAGGCAGTGTTAGAAGAGTGCGAACCTAGCCCTGATGCATTTGAGGATGCGAGTGACTCCGATCTAGAGTCAATAATTATGGACCCATCTTTTGCATCAGATGAAGAATACTTCTACGAAGTAGAATTTCAACCCCAGAGGTATGGAGAGCTTACAAATGATGTAAGACTAGCCACACATGTGACCCCGAAGGAAGAAGGAAAGAAAAGAAAGAAGAGAGAAGTCACACCAGAAGAGGAAGAATCTTTGTTTGAGGTCCCGGAAAATTTTAAGAAATATGAGATAGATGGCAGGAGAGTCATGATCAGAATGCCTAAACGAGAGGCACAATCAGGGGAGGCCTATGATAACAAAGAAACCACCAAGAAAATAGTAGTGGCCTAAGAAGAAGGAGAAGAGAGATGCACTCACATAGGACATGACCTGACAGAGGGAGAAGAGCATGCATTAATAGCCTTGCTAAGAGAATACAGAGATGTATTCACTTGGAGTTACAAGGATTTGAAGGGTGTTGACCCAGACATATGCTCACACACAATTCCCATGACCTCAGACGCCAAACCCTCTAAGCAGAAGCCATACACATACAATGATAATTATGCGGCTAAGATCAAAGAGGAGATAGATAGACTGGTTGAAGCTGGATTCATCTATGAAATTGAGCACACTGAGTGGGTATCCCCCATTGTAGTGGTGCCCAAGAAAAATGGAAAGCTGCGTGTGTGCATTAACTTGAAGAAGGTTAATGCAGCCACAATTCGAGATAACTATCCGCTTCCTATCACAGAGCATCTCTTGGAAAGAGTGGCAGGCAAGGAAGTGTACAGCTTCCTTGATGGATTTTCGGGCTACAATCAAGTAGCCATAGCTCCAGAAGATCAGCATAAGACGGCTTTTGCCACTGAATGGGGCATTTTTGCCTTTAGAGTAATGCCATTCGGGCTTACCAATGCACCAGCTACCTTCCAGAGGCTAATGTGCCATGTATTTAAAGAGTTCCTGAGGAAGAACTTAGAAGTCTATGTTGATGACCTTTGTGCTCATTCCAACATTAGACAAACTCATATTTCTGAACTCAGACAAATCTTTGACAAATGTAGAGAATATCAAGTCTGCCTAAATCCAGGAAAGTGTGTTTTTATGGTCAGACAAGGCAAGATTCTAGGACACATAGTGTCTAGGAATGGCATATCCACGGATGAAGAGAAAGTGAGAGCCATAGCAGAGCTACCTAGGCCAAAGAATGTCAAGGAAGTACAAGCTTTCATGGGGCATTGCGGTTATTACCGACGGTTTATACACATGTATGCCATAATAGCAAAGCCTCTGTATGGACTTTTGACTAACTTTGAGTGGACTGATGAATGTGAAAATTCCTTCAATGAGCTTAAACGACGATTATGTTCAGCCCCAATCTTGATCACACCAGATTGGAACAATCCATTCCATGTTCATGTGGATGCTTCCAATTATGCTATTGGATGTGTGCTCGCACAACCTACCGGTGAAGGTAATATGGATCTTCCAATTGCCTATGCTAGTAGACAATTGAATGCAGGTGAACGAAATTACACCACTACGGAGAGAGAAGGACTAGGCATGGTATATGCAGTTAAAAAGTTTAGACATTATTTGCTTGCAAATAAGTTTAAATTTTTTACTGACCATCAGGCACTACTTTATCTCGTGAACAAGCCATGCAATACAGGTAGATTAGTAAGATGGTTTCTCTTGCTAATGGAATACGACTTTGAGGTAGTGGTGAGGAAAGGGAAGACTCACTTGAGAGCAGACCATCTCTCTAGGCTCACATCTGGGGAAGCCCCACAAGGAGTGTCAGATGACCTTCTTGATGCTTACTTGTTTAATTTGGAAGTGGTGCCGCAGTGGGCTAAGCCACTAGTGCCAGTATTGACATACGAGCCTAACCATCCAGTAATAAACACATAGGATAGAGAGGTAATAAAAGCCCAAAAGTATCACATCATGGCAGGAAGTATGTACAAGCACACAGATCAAGGGATTTTGGCTTGTTGTGTGGAAGAGGATGAGTACGCTAAATGGTTGCAATTAGCACATGTAGGTGCATTAGAGCAACACTACTCAAAGCAACGAACCCTGCAGACACTAAGGAGACTCGGAGTGCATTGGCCTACCATGGAAGCTGATGTCCAAAAGTTGTGCAAGGAATGCCCAATCTGTTGCACTAAACCACCTGTGGAACATGCCACTCTTTATCAAGTGTCCATAGTGCCAGAGTGGAGTGAACCACTAGTATCCTTCCTAAGGACAAAAACATTCCCTCAAGACATGACTCTGGCTAAGAAAAGGAGTTTAGAACAAGAAGCCCAGGATTACTCACTCATTGGTGATAATCTATACAAGCGTGGTATAGATGGTTACCTGAGACTATGTGTCCATGAGAGTGAATATCTTAAGATCTTGGAAACTGCTCACCAAGGTGTAGCAGGAGGACACTTTGGACCAGATCGGGTGATCAAGGCAATACTATTTGCGGGCTTCTGGTGGCCGACCCTTCACATGGATGCACATACCTATGTGAAACGGTGTGATGTTTGTCAGAGAATTCAGTGTCCTATACGCAAAGACGAGATGCCACTGAAACCTATGATGGGTGGACGTGCATTCTCCAAGTGGGGAATAGACTTTGTAGGTCCTATTAATCCCCCAGCTAAGGGTTCCCATGCTGAGTATATCATTGTTGCCATGGACTATCTAACCAAATGGGTAGAGGTAAAAGCCACAACGAAGAACGATGCTCAAACAACAGCTAAGTTTTTATTTGAGAATGTGTTCACTAGATACGGGCTACCTATAGAGCTAGTTAGTGATAGAGGCACTCACTTCTTGAATGAAGTTATCGAAAATCTGCTCCAAGAATTCTTGGTAGTACATAAAAGTCTGCCCCCTACCACCCACAAGCTAATGGGCAAGCCGAAAGCACAAACAAGATTCTGTGCAATGTGTTGACCAAGCTAGTGAATAATAAACGCTCTGATTGGGACAAACAGCTACACCATGCTGTTTGGGCATATCGAGTGGCCTACAAAACGGTACTCCAAGCCACCCCCTTTCAGATGGTATTTGGCCAAAATGCAGTGTTACCGTTGGATTTCTTAATACCTACATTGAAAGTAGCACAGGAGCATGAATGGACGGGTCATGAACTCTCCTCTAGACTTTTTGACCTTGAACGATTAGGAGAAACAAGACTGAGAGCGGCTGCTGGGATATATGCAGCCAAGAAATGACAGAAGGCATACTTTGATGCCCACATTCAGGATAAAGGTTTGAAGGCAGGCAACCTAGTACTAGTATACACATTGAAACAACATGCAAGGAAACTAGAGAAAAGAGGCTACGGACCCATGATCATTAATAGAATCTCAACAAGTGGAGCAGTGCAACTAGCCACATTAGAAGGTGATGTTCTCCCAAGCTACATAAGCGGATGCAGAGTCAAGTTATATCAGGAACCTCTCACAGAGGAAATGCTAAGTCGACTCAATATTTCCAAGAAACGCAAAGAAGAAGAAAAGCGAATTCGAGAAGAAGCTCAAGCAGAAGCTTTAGAGCGCATACGGAGAATGAAATTAAGAAGACAAGGTAGAGAGCAACCTAGGCCAGATGCCGATGCAGATCAAGGATATCACATGGCTATGTGTGAAGTTTCAGGTATCAGCTCCCATAGGATAATTGATCGACGTCCTTTTATAACCTTAGATATAGGACAAGGAAAGGGTGCAAGGACTGTAAGAGCCTTGATTGACTCAGGTGCAGCCACTAGTGCTGTTAAATTGTCTCACTGTCAAGAGTTGAAATTAACTGTCAATCCTATTGAAGCGTATCTCATAGGATTGGGAGGTGTGGAAACCCCTTGCACGGGCGAGGTGGAACTTCCCCTCTATGTTCAAGACGAAGTAATGACAGTCAAAGTACTAGTGTGTCAAGATGAGGACCTCACTGAGCCTCTTGTCTTGGGTCAGGACTGGATCTATGATCATGCAGTCAACCTAAACCTAAGAAGCGGACTTCTTCAGGTATGGGTAAATCATAGTCGAATTAAAGTTGAATTGGAAAATGAGGCACTCAAAGAATTAGGTAAGGCACAAACTCCTGGTCCTTCCAGGGGTGCACATGAAGTTGACAATGCTATTCTTGTCCAAAAATGTATGATGTAGAAAGAGGATTGTCTCAACAACGGAGTCAAGGATAAGAAGGCACTCCCTTCTGTTCCAAAGGCTAGAGGGATGCAGCAACCAAAGGCAGATCAAATACAGAAGAAGCAGAACGCTACTTATACTGGAGGCCAAAAAAAGGAGCAACGCAGATTGTTTCAGCCGTTGAAACAAGTATGGATGCGGAAAGGCGAACACCCTGTTGCGACCAGGCCAACCCCACGGCCAAAACCTCTTATTAGTAATCAGCAACACGATACTATTAAGAAGTCTTTCATAAACTCTTCTGTGAAAGTCAAGTCTATTTGGGTACCCAAGAAGTCAATGAAGGCCAGCCCACAATCACGACAAATTTGGGTGCCTAAGGCTTGCTTGCGGGCTCAAATAGCTACACCGAGGCCACACCCGGTACAACATGTTTCACTCACTCGAACATCTGATGCCCAGTCTTACACATCACACACGGACACATATTCTTCCATGAGCACAAGTAGAATCACTCGTAAATGGGTCCCTAAAAGGCCTCATTTCCAAGTAGATACTCCTATCAAACCTTCCAGAGTCTTCACAAAATCAAGATCCAAACCCATTCACTGTATTTGGCAACCTAAAACTTGTAATAAACCCCCGGACCCAAGTTGTAAATCCATGCCCACCTACTAACTACGTCACTCTCACACTACATCATTCCACCTAGCTCTTAGGTCTAACCAATCCCTAACTACACACACAAGCACCGAGCACTTACTAACCCCCTAATCTCTCCCGAACCCCATGTTAATGTTGTAACGGGGACAAAAACGGTTCTATCTTGTCCTTTACAATGTTAACACCTGTTTCTACATTCTCACAGAATCACGAGGCAAGAAGTAACATGGCAGATATGGCAGAAACTAGCTCTCAGGCAGGCACCAGCCCCCAAGTCGTGGACATTGAAAGTCTCCCAGTTGAGGAGGAATTGAAGGAACGGCCAGCAGCATTGAGGGCATTACACGCCATACCGGTTCAGAACCCTCCACAAGGACACACTATGCCAGTCAGTAAAAAATCTCATTGGTTTAGTGATGTGGCAGGACCCCTAGGTGAAGGCACTTATATGTGGGAGGCCGAGATAGAATTCAATGGGCGCTGGGGCAGGTATCACTTTTTCACCAGGGAATTTGAGAGACTGCAGAATAATGAAGGATTGAAACCTATATGGAAGAAGGCAGGACTCTACGAGTACTTCAAATTCCAATTGCCAAAGCCGGATTTTCTAAGATGCTCTTATTTGATTAGCACCCTTACTCCGAGCAAAGACAAAAAGGGATACAGCTCCTTTGTCCTCCCATCTCTCACAAAGGGCAATGAGCTCAAGCGTTTCCGATTGACTATCAACTTGGTAAGGGAAGCTCTGGACATGAAAGGTATGCACATTCCTACAGAGAAAGAGACTATGGTCCCCGACAATATGAAGAACAGGAATTTGACAAAGTTGAAAGACATGGTGGCAATGACGCCTACAATCGCCATTCACTTGCGCATGGTCATGCAGCATTTTGCATTTCCCGCTCAAGAGAGGTTCACAATGCCACCCAAAAAGATATGGTTTAGTCTATACTTGGCAGATGCCTTTGATCTGACAATCAATATGCCCCACTGTATTATCGACCAAATCCACTTGGCTCATCAAAGGTGGTATAAGAAACAAAAATCTGTACTGTATGGATGCTGTGCTCTTACCAGGATTGTATATAGATATCTCGCATATGATGTACCAGTGCAGAGGGCACTCATTTGGACTAGGGTACAGGAATTTCAGCGCAGATTATCCTCCGCAGGGCCACCCTCCAAGAAAATGAGAGGCGCTGTCTAGATGCCTTGTGCACAAGCCCGCGGTGCAACCCTAACACCTGAAACAACTCCAAGGCTTCCCAGACGAGTGCAACCATTTACTATTAGGTTACCCAGGCACAGCACAGATGGCCCCAATCTTGTGTTTCCACCAGTACCTACTGATCTAGAATTTCCTCACGGATTCACTTTGGAAGATCTAACGGATGAAGAAGTTGCCAGAATCATTGAAGCTGTTAATGTGGAAGTCGAAGCAGAGCAGGGTAGTGGACAACAAACTGCTACAGAACAACCCCAGCCAAGACAACCAGAAGTGGTGGAAGTGGAGGATGAAGAAGAAGAAGAACAAGAGGATGAACAGGAAGGATTTTCTGATGAGGAGGCACATGACTATGAGCAAGAAGTTATACAGGAGCTAGAGGGTGCCCCAGCATATACAAAGGAGTTGAAAAAGCCCTACGATACCATCAATAGGGTCCAACAACAACATAAGCTATCCCTTGCAGCAGAAAAGGCTATCATGCACCAAATCCTTGAGGAGGAAGGAGTCAACGAACAATATCGTGCCACACTGGATATGATCTCTGATGCTTTAGGAGTACTTGAGACAGTGCATACTGCCCTTGCACAATCACGCAGAATGGAAAGAAGATTCGGAAGACGTCCCCCACGAGCAGGGAAACAGATGAATGTCTTAGTATCCGAAACACAAGGGAAAACCACGACCACGGGCACATCACACACTGTGCACGATACTGAAGAGACCCATGTGTCGAGTGCACCCCCATCACCCCCCTTGCCACCCCCGCCTCCCACTCCACCACATTCACCTCCCATTACCAATGTAACAACCACCGTCACCGCCTCCGAGTCCACTGCCATGACTGAAGCACAAACCGCCAATCAACCCACACACTCTCTCAACACCTCCCTTGTATACACCTCCACTAACACTGTAATCCTAACGGCAGCTACTGACATCCCCATTCCCCCACTCACACTTCCGGGCAGTTCATATTCACAACTGCACACACCACTGTACACATTCACCACAATCACTGCACCCACAATTCCACTATTCACAATCACTCCCACTACTGCGTCCACCGTGGATTTTATGAACATATCACCCTCCACCGCACCTCTCCCTCCCCCCATACGGCCACAATCTCCCATTCCCCCACCACCCACTTCACCATTTTCCAGCACCGCATTCACACTTCCCTTCCCCTTTCCCTTTCCTTCTGCACTTAACACCCTTCCTGCACCCACCCCCATTAATAATGTATTTAATAACATGTATCAGTGCATGTCTCAGTTACAGCAACACTATCAGCACCTCCATGCTCAGCATACAAGTTTGTTCAGGAGTCATGAAACATTACAAGGAAGATTCATGGACTTCGAGAAAGAAAAGAGGCTCTTACAACAACAGTTTAGTGCATTGCAAGAACAACATGAGCAATTAGTGGCAAATCCACCGCAGTCAGATGCAGAAGAAAGACAACGAATGGATGATCTGCTACACTCCCAAATCACAGAGAACCTCAAGCTCCGCCGCAACATGGCTCTATTACGGAACCATATGTCTGCAGCCCTGGAAGAAAATAGACGGCTTCAGACACAAAACGAAGAGAACTTGGAAGTAGCCATGGAAGGTTCCCCACAAGAAATTGACCCGGAGAAGTTTAAGGCCATTCCCTCGGACAATATGCAAATCATATTGGAAACCCATGCTGATCTCCTCGAAGCCCATGCAGCCTTAGAAAAGGAAAGAGACGAACTACTAAGGCAATTGGCAGCTCAACCAGAACCACCAAAAGAAATCCCAACCACCGCTGACACAACTGATGAAGTAGCAGCGCTCAAAGCACAACTCGAAGAATTACAAAAGAAAGTCCTTGAATATGAACGCCAACCCTCCCCCTTGGTGGAACCAGAACCTAAAGACCTAGTACCCATCGAAGTAGAGGAATCTTTTGAGGATCCGTATGTTCCGATGCCAGCAGCTGGAGGCAAGCAAACAGCAGAGGGCATGGACACCATTGAGATCGAGGTTCCTCAATGGATGCAGAAGTTGGAAAAAGTGGCCACAACCCATGATGATAGAGTGGCAGTCCAGATAGCATCTATGTCACGCTTGGAAGAGGTAGTCATAAAATCGGACTATTTTAGGAACCTCTCTCATCATAGGTGGATCGGCACATCCGACGATTTGTATGTTCCCTTCTGTGTCTTAATGGCGGACTACAATGCCGAAATAAAGCAACATACCTCAAAGGAACCAACCTCCGCCACACAATTCGCACCGGAAGACATCCCAGCGAGTGCCAAGCAGGGCAATATTCATCAACCAATGTGGAAGATTCGTTTACTGGAAACCTACCTAGAAATGGTCAGAACATGGAATAACATGCCCTTGTACATCAAATACAACCCATGCTACTGCCCTGTGTTTCGAAGAAGGTCATGGCCAGAATACACAAAAACGGTGCTGACAAACAAAGGATGTGAGAAATGGCTTAATTATATTTACTTAGCACCTCCCAAAGGCCAACCTACCATAGGATATATGATCTCGACAATTCGGCATTGGGGGGTGAGGTTTAAAAATGTGCCAGACGTCATGGCGCAAATGTGCTTGAAAATTTTTGAGCTCATGTTGGTCACCTTCAGGACCTTCAAGAATGTTAAGGAACCTCATCTCTCTGCGCTCGGATTCAATGAAGGCAATCAGGATCTTGTTTATGACATGAGCACAACGCCCTCTATTAATGTTGTTTATGCATGGCATGCCCGCATAAAGTACCTACCGGCCTGCTTCAAACAGACATTTGAAGAGATGTTTGTCACAGGGTTCTGGGAATATCACTCAGAGATCTTCATTCCCAGGCCCTCATATTTATTACAATTGTTTGCAGTGGAACTGATGGAGAGTGTTAATCTCCAAAAGAAAAACCTACTCTTGTGATTAGAGCACCTCTATACCAAGAGTAAGTCAAAACTTCCACTAATTTAGAGGATCAATGACTAAATATCAAAGGATTGAAAAATCTGTGAAGAAGATGAAACACAGAAAAGTCTGCTGCACAATTTCTTCACATTGACCTATCAAACATGTAAAGTTTTTATGAAAATTTGTATGGAGTGTTGCCTAGAGATTGCGCACCTCCTCCAAGTGGAATTACTCCAAAAGCTTTAGTATAACTTGAGAAATCAACTTCACAAGTTACCTATGTCTGAAACTGTCATTCAGAACAGTCGATTTTACACCTGCAACTTTTAAGACTTGGTTCTCCTTGAATAGAACCCGTTTAAGGAAATGCTTCTAGCCATGAGTAGCTTATCTTCCAACTTAAAGATTAAGCCCTCACTCATGCAAAACTTTAAATTGTGCACTGAGAAATGATCACAACATTGACCATCGAAAATGCACCTGTTTTAGAGAACTGTGAACACTCAACACATATGAATGTTCCTACTGACAATTCTCCTTACCTGTTTACAAATAAACTCTGAAACTTAAGCCATAGATTGATTACCTATAGGCTTAGATATCCTCAAAAGGATTTCACAAATGATCTATCACAGACGGAGCAGACGCAGAAACATCGGGCGCAATATTTTCTTCTATTACTCAGAAAATACAGTTGAGTGATGAGAGGAAAACTCAACTAACTTTTTATGTGTCTAATGACACTTACAACTTCAAATTCCTTCACTCCTATGCTCTCTCATATTCTCTTGTCTATGCTCCCTTATGCCCCGACATTTTCAAGATATTTATAGAGAATTTTATACAAGTCTATGATTAATTAGAAGTCTAAGTACACTATGACTATACTAATGTACATATGTGTACATTCCTCACATCCTTTGAATGTAGTCTTCTTCCAAGCTTCAAGAATTGATTCTTTCCTCAACTTTTAATCTTCCAAGCCTTCAATTGGTAATTGGTCTATACCAACAGCTCCCCCTCAATCATCAATTGAGGTTTTCTCTCTCTTCTTTATACCTGCCATGTCTTTGAACCTTTGTAACTTTGGTCCATCCAAGCTTTTTGTAAGCATATCAGCTATCTGATCTTTTGTTGAAGTATGTATGATTTCAATCTCCTTATCCATCACTTTCTCTCTTAGAAAGTGATACTGTATCTCAATGTGTTTGGTCCTGGCATGAAAAACAGGATTAGCAGCTAAATACAATGAACTCATGTTATCTCCATATATAATTGGTATCCCATGCACAATGTCAAAACTCTTCATCAAGGTCTTGAGCCAAATCACTTCTTTTGCAGCTTCAACCATGCCTTTATACTCAGCTTCTGTGGAAGACAAAGCAACTGTATGTTGCTTCTTGGAACACCATGAGATAAGTTTATCTCCCTCATAACACATGTATCCATAAGTTGACCTTCTATCATCTGGATTACCTGCCCAATCTGCATCACTATAGATTTTGATATTTGTATCTGATGTAAACCCATAATACAAACCTTCTTTGAGTGTACCCTTAATGTACCTCAACACTCTTTGTCCTGCAATCCAATGTTCTTTCCTTGGGTAATGCATAAATTGAGACAAAACCCCTACTGCATATGATAAGTCAGGTCTAGTTAAAGTAGCATAGATAAGACTACCAACCAAACTCTGATATTGTCTCATGTCCTTGAATTCTTCACCTCCAAATTTACTCAATTTGTGATGCACCTCCATTGGTGTAGGTGCCACCCTGCAATCATTCATTTTAAACTTGATTAACAAGTTCTTTAAATACCTTTCTTGAGTCACAAATACTCCATGTTGAGTATATGTAATTTCCATGCCCAAGAAGTATGACAAGTCTCCCAAGTCACTTATCTTGAACTCCTTTTCCATCTGCTTCTTAAGTCTTTGTATTCCTTCCTCATCTGTACCTGTAAGGATTATATCATCAACATATATGCACATGTATATGAAACCATTATCACTTGCTTTAACAAGCAAGCTACTATCTGCTTTAGACACCTGAAATCCAAGTTCTTTTAAGAACTTTACAAGTCTATAGTTCCATGCCCTTGGGGCCTGCTTCAAGCCATACAAAGCTCTCTTGAGCTTGCACACATGATCTGGATACCTTTTATCTCTGAATCCTTGAGGTTGCTCCATGAACACATCATCTGAAATATAACCATTCAAAAAAGCATTTTTCACATCAAGTTGACATAACTTCCAACCTTTACATGCAGCAATAGCTATGAGTGTTCTGATGGTTGTCATCTTTGCCACAGGACTATAAGTCTCATCATAATCAATACCATATGTTTGAGCAAACCCTTTGACAACAAGTCTAGCCTTGTATCTAGACACACTTCCATCTGCAAACCTCTTAGTCTTGTAAACCCACTTGCATCCAATAATCTTCTGACTATTTGGTTTAGGAACCAAAACCCAAGTTTGATTTTCCAATAGTGCATCATACTCTTCCTGCATAGCACTCTCCCATTTTTTCTTACCTTTTGCCTCTTCATATGTAGAAGGATCTTCATCTGTTTTCATAATGTAAGCATAATCTTTTGTGGCCAAAAATGAAGTATCATAACTATACCTTGTAGGTTGCCACCTATTTTTTGATGACCTTCTGAGTTCTCCACTCCTTGAGGTTTCTGGCTCTTCACATTCAGGATCAAATCTTGGTGTCTCTTCCACTTCAACCTGCACTTCATTATTCTCTTGCTCATCAAATATCTGAACTTTTGATTTACCTTTTCTTTGACTCACTTCTTCTTCATCACCTGTATTGATATTGATTGTACCTGCATACCAAGTACTTTGCTCATCAAATGTAACATCTTTAGAAACCATGAATTGCTTTGTAGATGGACTCCACAATCTATAACCCATCTGCTTGTCATCATAACCAATGAAAACATATTTTTCAGCTTTAGGTTCCAATTTGTGTCTTAATTGTGATGGCACATATGCATATGCCACACATCCAAAAACTCTGCAATGATCCAAGGTAGGTCTCTTACCCCACCATGCCTCATATGGTGTCATACCCTGCAAGGCTTTACATGGTAACCTATTGACCAAATAAGTAGCTGTATTTACAGCCTCAGCCCACAAATAATTAGGGCAATTTTTCTCCTTCATCATGGATCTTGCAAACTCAAGAAGAGTTCTATTTCTCCTTTCTGCTACACCATTTTGTTGAGGAGAGTACCTGCAAGTAACTTCTCTTTTTATACCTGCATTCCACAAGTAATCACTGAACTCATTAGAGAAATACTCTCCCCCTCCATCTGACCTTAGTCTCTTCAATTTATGACCTGTAATTCTTTCTGCATATGCATGATAGTGTTTAAATGTATTAAACACTTCTAATTTATCTTTGATCACATAAATAGTGATCCATCTAGTAGCATCATCAACATAAATCACATAATACCTTGACCCATTTATACTGAAATCTTTTGATGGTCCCCACACATCTGTGTGTATCAATTCAAGCTTCTCTGAGTACATAAAACCATGCTTGGAATAGGAATGCTTATGAGCTTTACCTAATTGACATGCCTCACATTTGTATGTCATATGTTGACCTGCAACATTAGTCGATCCAAGCACTGAACCATTGTTAATCATGTCTTTAATACCTCTTTCATTGAAATGTCCAAGCCTCTTGTGCCAAAGATCTAACTCAGAGATCTTATGTCCTCCATATGTGAACATAGCATGACCAATATTACCTTGAATCTTTAATGTAAATAATATTCCTTCTTTCTTCCCTGAAACAATCTGTTTATACCCTTGACTAGGGTCTTCAACATATACTCCATCATTAGTGAACCTTACTTCATATCCCTTTTCAACAATTTGTCCTACACTTATCAAATTCTTAGGAATTGTAGGAACATACAGAACCTTACTCAATAAGGTACTACCATCCTTAGCCTTCACTGATCCAATTGACTTCACATTATGCTTTGTGTTGTCACCTGTTTGAACAACATGATTAGAAACCTTATTCTCCAAATCAGTCATCAAAGATATGTTACCACTCAGGTGATTGCTACATCCTGAGTCAATATAGAAGACTCTTTGATCTTCACTCAGCCTTTCACAAGTTGCATTCATTATCAATGTTGAATCCTCCTTTTGATCTGAAGCATAATTGTAGTAGGTATTGTTATATTGTTGACTTTGGAATCCTCTGCCTGCATTTCTTCCAAAGTAACCCCTACTACCTCTACCTCTGAAATTACCTCTTTGATTTCTGCCACCTCTTCCTCTTGCATTATAATTTTGACTATATCCATTATTACTCTGAGTATTGTGCCAACAATCATTAGCTAAGTGATTTGTCTTACCACAAATCCAGCAAGCTTTGCCTCCATCTTTGTTGTTCCTGCCTCTTCCTCTTCCTTTGCTACCTCCTCTTCCTCTTAGGAAGTTGGCTTGACTAGTTGTCCCTTCATCTTCATTTGCTTGTTGCTTTCCTTTGCTATTCTTCTTCTTGTCCTTTGAGTACATTGCATGACCTGCACTCTTGTCACCTTCTCCTTTAACATCCTGCTCAAATGTTAGCATATGACCTAGCAACTGATTTAAATCAGGAGTAAAATGATCAAGTGATAATTCTGTAGACAAAATGAATGGCTTCCATTTGTCATCACCTCTCAATCCTGTAAGGATTTGCCTTACCAACTTGTCTTCCTCAATGTCTTCATCAACAGCTCCTAAAGCATCTGCAATATCTTTCATTCTTGTCACATAGTCTGAGATGGACTGAGAAGCCTTCTTCTTGAAGGTGGTAAACTCTGCCCATAAGGATGCCTTCCTTGATTTTGTAGTATTTTGGAAATGTTCCTCCAAAGCACTCCAAATGTCAGTGCACTTTCAAGACCTCTAATATGAGGTAACAAATAATCATTGACTGCCATATAGATGATACTCCTAGCTTGAGCATCTTTCTTCATCCAATTTTTCAAATCTGCTAGTTCCTCCCTAGTTGGAACACTAGGATCTCTGAACTGTGGCTTCTCTTCTTCTCCTGTGATATAAGCTATTAAATCTTTGCTCATAAGATGAGCTTCCATTCTCATTGACCATGCAAGATAGTTTTCCCTATCCAATTTCTCTATCTGTAGAGAATCTCCCATCTTGTGTCCACCTGTGTATTGAAATCTTCAAGCTTTATGAATAATATATGTACCTTTGCTTCGAATTAGACTCCTTTTGTCTTTCTTGATGTCGAATGGTCTTCTCCTCAGGCTTTGACTTCAAGCTTTCACTTCTTAGTCCTTCAAGTGTTGAATTTCTTGAATCTGCAGCAGTCGGGATCCTCCTTTCCTTGATTTTGATGTCTCCTGCTCTGATACCACTGATGGAGAGTGTTAATCTCCAAAAGAACAACCTACTCTTGTGATTAGAGCACCTCTATACCAAGAGTAAGTCAAAACTTCCACTAATTTAGAGGATCAATGACTAAATATCAAAGGATTGAAAAATCTGTGAAGAAGATGAAACACAGAAAAGTCTGCTGCACAATTTCTTCACATTGACCTATCAAACATGTAAAGTTTTTATGAAAATTTGTATGGAGTGTCGCCTAGAGATTGCGCACCTCCTCCAAGTGGAATTACTCCAAAAGCTTTAGTATAACTTGAGAAATCAACTTCACAAGTTACCTATGTCTGAAACTGTCATTCAGAACAGTCGATTTTACACCTGCAACTTTTAAGACTTGGTTCTCCTTGAATAGAACCCGTTTAAGGAAATGCTTCTAGCCATGAGTAGCTTATCTTCCAACTTAAAGATTAAGCCCTCACTCATGCAAAACTTTAAATTGTGCACTGAGAAATGATCACAACATTGACCATCGAAAATGCGCCTGTTTTAGAGAACTGTGAACACTCAACACATATGAATGTTCCTACTGACAATTCTCCTTACCTGTTTACAAATAAACTCTGAAACTTAAGCCATAGATTGATTACCTATAGGCTTAGATATCCTCAAAAGGATTTCACAAATGATCTATCACAGACGGAGCAGACGCAGAAACATCGGGCGCAATATTTTCTTCTATTACTCAGAAAATACAGTTGAGTGATGAGAGGAAAACTCAACTAACTTTTTATGTGTCTAATGACACTTACAACTTCAAATTCCTTCACTCCTATGCTCTCTCATATTCTCTTGTCTATGCTCCCTTATGCCCCGACATTTTCAAGATATTTATAGAGAATTTTATACAAGTCTATGATTAATTAGAAGTCTAAGTACACTATGACTATACTAATGTACATATGTGTACATTCCTCACATCCTTTGAATGTAGTCTTCTTCCAAGCTTCAAGAATTGATTCTTTCCTCAACTTTTAATCTTCCAAGCCTTCAATTGGTGATTGGTCTGCACCAATAGGAACAAGCTCTCCATTCAGAAAAGTTACGTATGCCACATCGAGAGATTCCCGGGCCGGTAGATTGGGATGCTCTACTCACAGACTTGGCCAAAGGATTGAGGATTGCCGAACATCACTTAGCGCAAGACGTTGTCGAATACTACATCCAACGACCCTCCCAACAAGGGTCTGTCAAGTACGACAGACGCGAGAGAGGGGGGGGTGTTGGAACTGATGGACTCACCAGGCAAGGAAGCTCATGAAGGGAGTCAGAGAGAAGGGAAAGTACAAGCAGACAAGGCAGTCAACGACGATCCGACAAGTAGGCCAATAATTTTCTTCATGAAGAAGCAAGTACGAGCATTCACGCAGATCTAGCACTAAGGCAACCCTTTAATTTTTCAAAACCCTTACACCAATTAAAAGTGATTCTCATCACTAACAACCCCTGTAAATACCATGTTCACCTTTTTGTAGCTCCATTTTGTGCAAGCCGAGGAGTCCTCGAGCTTGAGGAGCCTTAGAAGTAGTTGCTTACCAATTTTCGTATTTTTTAGATCTCGTTTGAGCCCTCAAATAAGCCCTGGAACCTAATTTTTAACTAGGCCGGACACTAGGTCTGGACAGGGCCAAAGCTAGACAAAAACTATAAATAGAGCTAGAGAGCTCATTTTTGGGGTTAGATTGTAATGGAAATGAACTTGTAAGAGCTTGTGGAGAGTAATCTAAGAACTCCATTGATTCTCACTCTTTGTCTTACTGTGTGTGCACGTGTGTGTGTATGTGTGTGCATGTTAGTGTGCTTCTCACTCACGCACTTGTGCCTTCACTTGCTCGAGGTCTTCATACCATCCTCACGTCTTCCCGGATTGACATTAAAGGAGGTGCTACTCATCACTGAGCTACAGTATGTGTGTGTGTATATGTGTTTGTATGTGTGTATGCATGTGTATCTGTGTGTATGCATCATTATGTGTGTAAGTGTCTACGTGTGTTTGTGTGTGTGTATATGTGTGTGTGTGTCTATGTGTATGTGTGTGTGTTTATGAGTGTGTATGTGTTTATGTGTATGTATGTATCTATGTGTGTGTATGTGTCTATGTGTGTATGTGTATGCATGTATGTATGCATATGTGTGTGTATGCATGTGTATGTGTGTGTATGCATCATTATGTGTGTATGTGTGTATGTATATGTGTGTGTTGTCTATGTGTATGTGTGTGTATATGAGTGTGTATGTGTTTATGTATATGTATGTATCTATGTGTGTGTATGTGTCTACGTGTGTATGTGTATGCATGTATGTATGCATGTATGTATGCATATGTGTGTGTATGCATATGTATGTGTGTGTATGCATCATTATGTGTGTCTATGTATGCATGTGTATGTGTGTATGCATCATTACGTGTGTATGTGTCTATGTGTGTATGTGTGTGTATATGTGTTTGTATGTGTGTATGCATGTGTATGTGTGTATGCATCATTATGTGTGTAAGTGTCTATGTGTGTTTGTGTGTGTGTATATGTGTGTGTGTGTGTCTATGTGTATGTGTGCGTGTTTATGAGTGTGTATGTGTTTATGTGTATGTATGTATCTATGTGTGTGTATGTGTCTATGTGTGTATGTGTATGCATGTATGTATGCATATGTGTGTGTATGCATGTGTATGTGTGTGTATGCATCATTATGTGTGTATGTGTGTAGGTATATGTGTGTGTTGTCTATGTGTATGTGTGTGTGTCTATGAGTGTGTATGTGTTTATGTATATGTATGTATCTATGTGTGCATATGTATCTATGTGTGTATGTGTATGCATGTATGTATGCATATGTGTGTGTATGCGTATGTATGTGTGTGTATGCATCATTATGTGTGTCTATGTATGCATGTGTATGTGTGTATGCATCATTACGTGTGCATGTGTCTATGTGTGTATGTGTGTATGTGTGTGTATGTGTGTGTGTGTCTATGTGTATGTGTGTGTGTTTATGAGTGTGTATGTGTTTATGTGTATGTATGTATCTATGTGTGTGTATGTGTCTATGTGTGTATGTGTATGCATGTATGTATGCATATGTGTGTGTATGCATATGTATGTGTGTGTATGCATCATTATGTGTGTCTATGTATGCATGTGTATGTGCGTATGCATCATTACATGTATGTTTCTATGTGTGTATGTGTGTGTGTATGTGTGTGTGTCTATGTGTATGTGTGTGTGTCTATGAGTGTATATGTATTTATTTGTATGTATGTATCTATGTGTGTGTATGTGTATGCATGTATGTATGCATATGTGTGTGTATGCATATGTATGTGTGTGTATGCATCATTATGTGTGTATGTGTTTATGTGTGTATGTGTGTGTATACATTATGACAGTGTATGTAAGCATGTGCATTATGTATGCATATAAGTATGTATGTATGCATATGCATATGCATTATGTATGCATATGCATATGCATTATGTATGCATATGTGTGTGTGTGTGTATGCATATGCATGTAAGTATGTATGTATGCATATGTGTGTGTGTGTGGATGCATATGCATGTAAGTATGTATGTATGCATATGCATATGCAATATGTATGCATGTATGTGTATGTGTGTGTATGCATATATGTGTGTGAATGTGTGTGTATGTGTGTATGTGTGTGTATGTGTGTGTGTGTCTATGTTGTATGTGTGTGTATCTATGAGTATGTATGTGTTCATGTGTGTGTATGTGTCTAGGTGTGTATGTATGTGTGTGTGTATGTATCTATGCATGTGCATTATGTATGCATGTAAGTATGTATGTACATTGTATGCATATGCATATGCATTATGTATGCATATGTATGCATGTATGTGTTTATGTGTGTATGTCTCTCTATGTGTGTGTGTATGCATATATGTGTGTGTATGTGTGTATGTGTGTGTATATGTGTCTGTATGTGTGTATGCATGTGTATGTGTGTGTATGCATGTGTATGTGTGTATGTGTCTATGTGTGCATGTGTGTATATACTATATGTGTGTGTGTCTATGTGTATGTGTGTGTACCTATGAGTGTGTATGTGTTTATGTGTGTATGTGTCTATGTGTGTGTATGTGTTTATGTGTGTATGTGTATGCATGTTTGTATGCATATGTATGTTTATGCATGTGTATATGTGTGTATGCATCATTATGTGTGTATGTGTCTATGTGTGTATGTGTCTATGTGTGTATGTTCTATGTGTGTATGTGTTTGTGTATATGTGTGTGTATGTGTGTGTGTCTATGTGTATGTGTCACTACGTGTCTATGAGTGTGTATGTGTTTATGTGTGTGTATGTGTCTATGTGTGTGTATGTGTCTATGTGTGTGTATGCATGTATGTATGCATAGGTTTGTGTATGTGTGTGTATGCATTATGTATGCATATGTGTGTGTATGCATTATGTATGTGTATGTATGCATATGCATTATGTATGCATATGTATGCATGTATGTGTATGTGTGTGTATGTCTCTCTATGTGTGTGTGTGTATGCATATATGTGTGTGTATGTGTGTGTGTATATGTGTGTCTATGTGTGTATGCATGTGTATGTGTGTGGATGCATCATTATGTGTGTATGTGTCTGTGTGTGTATATGTGTGTGTGTATGTGTGTGCGCGTCTATGTGTGTGTATGTGTGTGCGCGTCTATGTGTATGTGTGTGTGTCTATGAGTGTGTATGTTTGGATGTGTGTGTGTATGAATGTGTGTCTATGAGTGTGTATGTTTGGATGTGTAAGTGTATATGTGTGTCTATGTGTGTATGCATGTGTATGACATGTGTGAATGCATCATTATGTGTGTCTATGAGTGTGTATGTTTGGATGTGTGTGTATATGTGTGTATGCATGTGTATGTGTGTGAATGCATCATTATGTGTGTATGTGTCTATGTGTGTATGTGTGTGTATGTGTGTGCGCGTCTATGTGTATGTGTGTGTGTCTATGAGTGTGTATGTGTTTATGTGTGTGTATGTGTCTATGTGTGTCTATGTGTCTATGTGTGTATGTGTCTATGTGTGTATGTATGCATATGTGTGTATGTGTGTGTATGCATGATGTATGCATATGTGTGTATGTGTGTGTATGCATGATGTATGCATATGTGTGTGTATGCATTATGTATGTGTATGTATGCATGTGCATTATGTATGCATGTGCATTATGTATGCATATGCATTATGTATGTGTATGTATACATGTGAATTATGCATGTATATGTGTGTGCATGTGTATGCATTATGTGTGCATGTGTGTATGTGTATGCATTATGCATTGTGTATGTGTGTATATGTGTATGTATTTGTGTGTATGTGTGTGTGTGTCTATGCGTATGTGTGTGTGTGTGTCTATGCGTGTATATGTGTGTGTACATATGTATGTGTGTGTAAGTGTGTGTGTGTGCACATACCTGCCAATGGTCTCGCTCTCTCTCTCTCTCCCTCTCTCTCTCTCTCTCTCTCTCTCTCTCTCTCTCTCTCTCTCTCTCTCTCTCTCTCTCTCTCTCTCTCTCTCTCTCTCTCTCTCTCTCTCTCTCTCTCTCTCTCTCTCTCTCTCGGTCTCTCTCTTCTTGCTCGCGTCCAAGTCCCGGCACAAATGTGCCGGGAGAAATCAAATTTTTTTTTTACATTCCAGAGCGTTGCATATGCGACGCTCTACAGTTTGCCAACGTCGTTAAATTCGTCGCTAGGCAGCGACGATGATAGCGACGCTTTTTAAGTAGCGTCGCTTATGCAATGAGGGTCGGGCAAAAACAAAATTCGAAATTCCTACCGTCGTTTATGCGACGACCTCGTCGCATAAGCGACGGTTCCCGTTTTTTTCCCGATTCGGGGGCGTCGCTACGCCCCCCTTTTTCTTGTAGTGGCATATGCTTCATGTAATATTAAAATGTTCAACGGTTGGCAAACACTTCTATAAACATTTGTTGTTAGACATGTAAGGATATCACAGGGAAAAATAGTTCTATGGTTGACAAATTCACAACGGACATCTTTCCAAATGTAGTTTGATCAGATATATCCATATGTATGAACCAAGTATATGAAACATTTATAGCTTTCCAAAACAATGTGAATGAAGTGACTAAGGGTAGGCTTCAGGATCCAAAAAATAAAAAAAAAAAATCCTATAAAACAACCGAGTGACTATGATCATTAGGCTTATTCCCTATTTCTGATATCCAAATCCCGATTTGGATTACAGAAAGCACCAATCTTATTACAAGACAATAAACTCTTAATGCTTCTTTGACACTACTATGTGATTTATTGAGGCATGTATAGATACAAGACGATCCAATACGGATTTTGCGTTTGGGTTGAAAACTTGTGTTTTGTGAACATTCCTTGTCATTTGACAAGGAATTTGTGGATGAAATTCTCACTTTACGCCATAGCCTCACCTCCACTGAGTTCACAACTCAGTTTTTCCCTACTTTCGGTCTAGTCTTCAACCAAACCCCTCTGAGTCCCCTACTTTGTGTGTGCTATTCGAAAAATTTGTGTTAAAGATGCTCATCCGGCCAATGTTAATTTTAATAGTTTGCCGATTGAACTTCCCCATTGTAAATAGAAAGAGTCACTCCTTGTTTTTTTTTTAGAGTACAACGAATTGGAAATACACACTCACACACCCAACCTCGTAGGTAGAGGCACCCATCATGAGAATCTCATGGACATGTCTAGCCAAAACTTGAACTCAAGACTTCCTCCCACAGCTTAAAGGCATCAGCCACTAGGCTACCCGGGCTCAGACTTCGCTCGTTAGTTTTACTCTTTTTTTGATAAAGGAAGTTCGGCCTTAGCCTACTTTCCCGGATTTGAATTAATTAAAAGAAAAGTATAGTAGAAGGGGACTAGTGCCCACGGGACCCCCCAAATCCCATAGAGCAGGGGTAGCTTTTACAAAGTTTCAATGGCATTACAAAGAAGGTTAATCACTCTCTCATCACCCTCATGCAGGGCCCACTTGGGTTTAAACTTTTTTTTTAATCAAAAGGATCACTTGATGATGCTTGAAGGGGGGAATTTCTTACAGTTAACGATCCTTTTGTCGAGGAGGAACACTGATTTCTCAATGGACCACTCTTTGGAGGCATCTCCAAAGTTAAAAGCACACCTTTCCCGCCAGATTTTCCATAGGACCTCCCCATTGATGGCATTCTAAAGAGTCACAAAGCAGGTGATCACTTCTCCCAACAAAGCTTGCTTCCAAGTGATATGTTTCTGAAGACTAATTTTCTTTCCGACAATTCGCCAGAGCTTGTTGGAGTTGGGATAGGTAAAGAAGATGTGAGAAACATCTTTGATAAACCGCTAGCAGCGTTTGCACTAGGTAGGTATCCCACAAAATTTGCTAGCCGTAAGGTTGGTCCAGATTCCACGATGAAGAATTTGCCATACGAGGACAAACTTTTTGATTTCTATGAGGGGGTGCCAGATAGCCATGAACTTCATGTCCCAGTGAAGTCGCGTCCACGACATGCACCACTTCTTGTTGAGGTTAACCTGATAATCAATGGTTTCTTTGATGTTTGAGATTTTTGTTAGGCAATTACCATTTTGCCATCGAGACCAAGCGAGCTCTTCAGGTCATGCCCCATGAGAAGGCGTACTTTATAGCTGTCCCACGCAAGACGCCTGCTTTGCAAAGTGTTCCATTCTTCATAAAAAATGTTGACGCTAGGGTCAATATCTTCAAAGTTGATCCACTGGTTGGTGTCTTGCTTCCAGAGGTGTTTCTATTTTTTGAATCCTTTGTTCCATAGCCTCTTGGCGTTTGGAATGTTCCAAGATTCCATGCTCGGGATGCCATGAATATGAAACCAGAGAGAGTCATTTTGTCTGATACCGGCTGCCCACTTCCAATCTTCACTTATTCTTATGAAGCTTTTGACTAACTCTTCCATAGGGAGCACACAAGATTTGAGCCTTTCGAGAAGACCGAGATCAGGGAAACAACAAGGTCAAAACATCAAGATTCTTCCAATTCACAATTCCCATGAGAGCCAACTCGTTCTTGTTTCTGAACATCAACTTGGCCCACAAGGCCTCCCCATTGCACCAAGCCTTAATCATCCATTTTGCCGCAAGCTTGTTAGCCATGCACCCAATGTCCAGAATGCCAAGACCCCCACTATCTCTTTGGCTGGTGCAGATGGACCACTTGATATTAGGCATCCCCCTCCTATTGCGGTCACTGGTCCAAAGGAAGTTTCTAAAAATACTATCGAGTTTGGATAGATCTTACTCTTTCAGTCTCCAACAAGAAAGGAAGTAAATGGCGGATGATATGAGGAACGTGTTGATAACCATAGCACCACCAGCAAGATTGATTTTCATACCTCTCCAATAGCTTATCTTGTTTTCAAGTCTGGCCAACACCCAGTTCCAGTGCTGCTCCATCGAGATACCAAACCCCAAGGGAATCCCAAGTAGCTAGAAAATTTGGCCCTGCGAAATGAGTTGACAGCCATGATCAATGAAAAGGTCAGACTGGATCCCGGTAATGGCTCTGAAAGCGGTCTTAGAGTGGTTGATTTTGGATCCAGAGGCTTCGCAAAAAGTATCCAGACACCTCTAGAACATCTCCAGGCTGGTGCTATCATTGTGGACAAATGCGTTCACATAACTGTCAAAAAGTCTCATGGTGATCTGGTCGTGGTCATGAGGCAAACGGAGGCCTTTGATTTTACCAGCTTCCACCTCTTGTTCCACAAACTGGCTAAGCCCTTTCGTGGCAATGGCAAAGAGAAGGGGAGCCAATGGGCACCCTTTTCTAATCGATCTTCTAAGTTTGATCACCTTCAAAAGTTTGCCATTAACATCAATTTGAGTCGATGCATTTCCCACAAGGGTTGCAATTATCTTAGTGAATTTGAGACTACATCCGAGATCTTTAAGCGACTACAGAATATAGTCCCATTCCAACCTGTCATAGGCTTTATCAAAGTCGATATTGAGGAAGACCACATCTTGTCTTGACTCATTTGCAAAGTCGAGACCTTCCCAGGTATCTATAATGGTTTCCAAAATTGACTTGCCTTTGATGAAATATTTTTGGTCCTCGCTTAACCACGCTCTCAGATGGCTAGAAATTTTGTTGGCTATGACTTTGGCAATAATCATATATCCCATTTGGAGGATCATAATCGGATGCCAGTTCTCAATTCTGTTCTTTTCCCCTTTTTGTGTATTAATTTGATAATGCCATTGTTGAGACAAATCAGAAGCATGCTAAACTTGAGTGCCTCTTGCCAAACTAGACGAAGAGGGGTGGCGACCACCAACTTGAAGGATTTCAATAACTCATTAGTGAGCTTGTTCGGGGGGATACCCAAGATATGGCTACCATCCATTCCCATCTATGGTGGGAGAGGGGGGTCGAGGTCCCCAAGAGTCTTCTAAAGTGCCCTTCAATGATCTCGAAATTATCTTCTTTTGTATTGCATACATTGCCATTTGAGTCTAGAAATAGGGGGATCGATTCTTTGTTTTGTTTCCTTTTAAGGATGGGGCACATCTCTTTGGTGGGTTTGTCAGCTTTGCTAGCCCACCACTCCTTGAAGAGAATTTGCAAATGTTTTCTTTGTATTTCTCCCTCGTATCTTAGCAATGCTCTGATTTTTCATAGACCTTTCTGGGATTGAGCTTTTCCTTCGTTCACTTCCTCCTCAAGTTTCCAAAGTTTGTGATATAGAGCTTCTGTACCTGTCCTCCCAACAGTCTCAAGCATCTTCCTGGATCTAATCATGAACTGTCGCGACTTTTGGACCGGACGTCTCTAGCATCTTCCTGGATCTAATCATGAACTGTCGCGACGAGCAAGAGGCGAACACCTCGTTCCACACTTCAACAACTTCATGATCAACGGAGGGGAGAGAGAAGGAGGTCGTGCAGGCGTGTGGAACCAAGCAGCCTTACGGATTTTGCTAAAAAGTTGGAAAGCGATAACGATCGGGTAGTGACCAAAGATGGCAAGGTTAGTGCATTGTGAGAGGGAAGGGTGGCCCTCTTGATGAATAAAGTCCTGAGCAATGTAGCATCTATCCAATTTGGCTTTCCTGACGTCCTCCTGTATGGAGATTTGACCACGAAAAGCCATTCGAATCTTTGAATTCGACCAAATCCAAGTGCAGTTTGGTTTTGTCCCACATTTCTTTCTCCTGTCTATTGATGATCCGACCCTTGTCGTTCCATCTGTCTTTAGGGTCCTTCACCATGTTGCCTTTTCAACATTGCAATACAAGTTGTTTGAGGGGGTAATTGGCATGTGGTTTCGCTCAGATGTCGCCCTAGGGCTTCTTTTCCTTCTTCTTTTGACTTTTGTGAACCCATCTGCATCAGCATCTGGATTATGGGGGCCCTTAACTTCCTCTTTGTTCATCGGGAGAATCAATGTCTCTTTGTTGTCTTGGGCATTACTGGAAGCTTCTTGATTTTGCTTGCTTTTTGTCTTAATGGGCAATCTTTAAGCCTATGACCTTGTTGGCCACAACGAAAGCACATGTTAGGAAGGTTTTTGTAATTAATGTCTTGCTCCCAAACATCCCCTTCACCCAAGTCCACTTTGATCTTCGATGGAAGTGGTGTGCTGAGGTCAGCCTCGACACAGATTTGAGAGTGCCTCCAAGCATTGAACGAATGTTTTGCACTTTCATAATGAGAACACCAACATCCTCCCGTCAAGCCAACGGATTGCCGATGGGAGAAACAATGTCCCACACGAAGTTGTACAAGAAGTAAGGAAAGTTAGTGAGCTCTACCCAAAGAGGGTACCTGAGAGATTTGAATTTGTCGGGAGTAAAATCAAGGGACCATCTAAACAAGCACAGGGTCGCCTGCCTGAGTTACCAGGTCCCGACACTAAGGGCTCGAAACGCCATATCTTCATTCTCAAAGAATAGCAACATAAGGTTAGCTGGTAAGAACTGACACTTACAAAAAATCAACCCACGGGGGAACCACTCGTTGCGAAGCCACTGGTGCACGGTTTCTAGTGGGGGCCTAGGACCAACCATCTATCCGATGAGACAAACTCTCTTGAGCTCCTCCTGTGTTGACAGAATTGCGGCTCTACAGAGGGAGACCAAGGGAGGCTCAACACCCTCGAAGGCTCGAAGGGTGACACAAGATCCCACCTCCAAAATAGGGGCCAGGTTACGAATCTCCCCTGGGGGCGGGGCCAAGTTTCTTCTCACAAGGGAGGGGACGAGAGCCATGATAGGGACCTCGACTTACGCGATGGAGAGAAAATAATGGGAAGACCAAGGACCAAGCAAAAAAGCACCTTGAAAGCTACAGTAAAAAAAAGAAACACCCCCTTTTTTGAGAACGACTGCCCCCTTGAAAGTAAAGAAATAGGCTTCAAGGACAAGTCACCCCATTCTCAAAGCACAGTAATACCCGTTTTTCATTTTTCTCTCACAAGAAGAAAAAACTTTCCTGAAGTAAAGAAGCTTTTGAAAAGGATTTTAATTTTTTTCTACAAGAGCTTAAAACAAAGGGAGCAAGAGACAAAATGTTGGCCATAGATTGCGAAGATAACTAGACTTTAAGTTCTCTTGAACACCCCCTTAGCTCGCCACAAGGACGATTCCATCCACCAGAGGATTCCCTTGGCTGTCGGTCGCGACGGAAAAGAGACTAATACGAACCACAAAGTCCGCTGGAAGAAGCTTTGAAACCAAACTCATGAGGGCCCGCTATGTTTGCCAAGATTCTCGTGTCAGTGATGTGATGTAATTGTTCTCTCTTCTTTTAGAACATGATTCTTGTTCTTTCAAGGAAAAAGTTGATATTTCTGAAAAAACGACACTACAGTTACCTGATATTTCTGCAAAACGACACTACAGTTACCTGGAGCTGCATAACCGAGTGTTCCCCTGAATTTGCTGATGGTAAGATCCCTCGCTTTATCAAGGTTGAGAAGCCTAGAGATGTCAAAGTCTCCGATTTTTGCGACCCCATCTGCGTCCAGCAAAATGTTCTTGGGCTTGAGGTCACCGTGAACGATGGGTTGTGCCATACCATGCTGTCGATTTAACAGCCCTTGTGCAACATCCACGGCCAAATTCAATCTGTCCTTCCAGGCGAGTTTTCCTTCTCTTCTCCCATAAAGATGGCTGTCGAGATCACCCCCTTCGATGTATTCCATCACTAGGGCCGCCTCTCCCTCCTCCATGTAGTACCCAATGACCTTCACAAGATTCCTGTGCTTGACCTGGCATATCGTTTTTAGCTCATTCGTGAAACTCCTCCTCGCCTCCATTCCGTGTGCTCCTATCATCTTTAGCTTCTTTATTTTTTTTTTTTTGAGACAAACAGGAAAATATAAATTAACAGGGTAAAGTGTACATGTGCAGGGGGCAGGAGCACCAGACCACCCTAATTTACAAGGATTCCACCATAGCAAACTTGCATGAGGAATACAACTGGCTCAAAATCGCTTTCCATCTTGTGTATCGCTGGGTAGCTAAGATACAATGAATATCATGATCGGGAAGAGAAGGTTTGGTGATTCTCTTGATACAGTTATCAGAGACTCTTTTCAGAGAGTGCTGAAGGGGAATGATAAAATTTTTTCCCCCTTTGCCAAAAGTTTTATTATTTCTACTAAGCCAAATGGCCCACAAGATGTGGCCACGCCAGGAGTTCCATAGGAGAATATCCATATTTTTACATCCACCGATCAAAGCATCCATCCTTTGAAGCTTGGGAGCTTTCCTTAATTTAAGAAAGTTATCAACACAATTCCAGAAAGGCTTAGCATGAAAACAGTCAAAGAAGAGGTGATAAACATCCTCCACCCTGCCACAAAATGCACATTTACCACCATCAATAAATATTTTCCTGACTCTGGGGCCCACCCAAAGCCCTTGGTGAATTATCAGCCATTGAAGACAAGAATGTTTGATGCTTTCAGGGTAGACCCACAGAGCTTTAAACCTGTAGGACCATTGAGCATCAGACCAGTTCAAACTCCAGATTCTGTTCAATTTGGAAGTGACCAAATCCATCGAGTCCTTCTTGTTCTTGAAGTTTTTGTAGATGTACTCTGCAACATCATGTATATTTAGCTCCTTCCAGTTGCACTTCGTCAGTTGTTCATCTAGAATCCCCTTGTGGAACAGCAAAACCTGCAGACAGGCAGTAGAAGCATTAGTCCTACTTACTATATCATAGTCGGATCTCGTCATCCCATTAGACATATAGTTCCTCCAGGTTATGAAACCATGCTTCCTATGGCATTTATGTTCCTTGATAGAAATGATCCCATTATTTCTATTGGCCAGCCAACCTAGCCAAGGAGATTCTTGCATATAGAACTGAGCCATAAGAGACATCTTATCAGAAGGACAGAAAAAACTTTTAGCTTTGAACCAGGAATTCCAGAATCTACAAACCAGAGGACTACCAACAGGGGAGATGGGGTGAGGACAGGAAATAATGTCCCAAAGATTAATGTTATTCCAGGCCCTGTAATTAGTCAAAAAAAATTTGTTAGCTGTTCTTTGAATCAGAGAAGCCCATATATCATTGTTTCCAATGCTTCTAAGAATCCATTTTGCTGACAGGGTGTCAGCCATTTTTTTTGGGCATTTCAGCCCCAAACCCCCTTTTTCTTTATTCATGCAACAGATATCCCAAGGGACTTTGGCAATTTTCTTTCTGTTGGCAGAACCCCCCCATAAGAATCTTTTGGCCATCGAGATCACCTGATTAAGCTGATTTTTGGACGGAGCCCAACAAGACAGGAAGTAGACAAGTTTAGGTAAAAGATAATGATTGAGAATAAAAGAACGATGAGGAAGGGAGGAGTTCGAATCGTACCATACCTCCATACCTTTTTTAAATTTTTCACAGACCCAATCCCACCTTTGACCGAAAGAAACATTGAATCCCATCGGAATCCCAAGAAGCCTAAATATCACTCCTTCTTTTATAATACTGCACCCAAGTTGGGAAATAATATCAGGAGTAGAATTATCAGAGGCTTTAAAGCCAGTTTTACTGTGGTTGACCCTGGATCCACTGGCCAGACAAAAAACATCCAGACATTCCAGAAACTTGGTTAGGGATTGAGGATCATTTTTTAAAACAACATTGGTATCATCAGCGAACATCTGCAGACACAGAGGGGCTGGGGAGTTGGGAATGCAAATACCTTTAATTTTTCCTTCTGTCATGGCATCCTTCACTAACCAACCCAAAGCATCACTAGCAATGGCAAAAAGAAGAGGGGCCAAAGGGCATCCTTGTCTTATAGATCTAGCCAACTTGAAGGGGGCAGAAATGTGGCCATTAATAGAGACTCTAGAAAAAGCATTTCCAAAAAGGGTACTCACATACTTAATAAATCTCCTTCCCAAACCTAAGTCATGAAGGGACTGAAGAACAAAATCCCACTCAATCCTGTCATAAGCTTTGTCAAAATCAATTTTAAAGAAGTAATGATCTTGGCCAGACTCTTTAGCATAGTCCATGCCTTCCCAAAGGGAAATGATAGCATCAAGAATAAACCTGCCTTTAATAAAACCTTTTTGCTCAGGGAGGATAAGCTGGTTCATCAAAGGGCTTAGTCTCCTAGCAAGAGTAGCAGCAAAAATTTTGTAAATGGTATTTAGGCAAGTGATGGGCCTCCAGTTGTTAAGGTCCTCTTTGGGACCTCTCTTATGAATAAGTTTAATAACCCCAGTGTTAATAGAGCAAGGGAGATAACCTTTACCAGAAACTTCCTCCCAGATCAAGAGAATGTAGGGAGTGAGAAAATCCTTAAGAATGATAAAGAATTCATTAGGTAATCCATCCAACCCAGGAGACTTACAAGGTTTCAGTTTATTGATAGTTTCTTTGATCTCACCACCAGTGAGGGGCAGGTCCAGAATAGGAACCAGGCACTCAGGAATCATTTTTTTCCTTTTTAAAGCAATAGTAGCTCTGGCCCTCTGGATGTCCTCCCCCCACTTGGGAGACACAGAGAAAACATCCATAAAGAATCTCTTGGTTTCCTGCAGAGCCTCTTCCATATTGGAGGTAAAACTCCCGTCACTTTTCTTAATAGGAGGGACAAAATCCCTAACTTTCCTCTTTTTCATAAGAGCAAACATGTGTTTATTGTTCCGATCCAAGTTTTCACTCCAGAATTCTCTTGAAATAGAAAGGGAGCTCCTAGCTTCCAGGTACCTCTCTTTACTCAGTCTCACAGAGCATTCAAGGTACTCTTTGGAATTAACATCAAAGGCTTTAAGCTGATTCATAAGAGCGAGTCTCCTCTGAGACCTCCTATCTAAAGCTTGCTTTCTATAGGTAGTGAAAAGCTTTTGGATCCCCTGAACAGCATGCTCCCACGCAGTAGAAGGGGAACTTAAAACCTTAAAGTAGTGGGCGATGATATCTTTAGTACGGTTCATTATGCTAGGAATCTTGAGCAGACTATAGTCAATGTGAGGCCGACCAGATCTATAGTTAGGGGAGCCTTTTCTGAAGGTTATAAAAAGGGGTTTATGGTCCGAAACTAGCAGGGAGTGATCAATCTTGCTACTAATATCCCAACAATCTTGGGCAAATCCCGAACTCGCATAGCATCTATCCAGCCTAGCCGCTCTATAGTTGTCCCCAACTTGCTTGTTAGACCAGGAAAAGCCCGAATTACAAGAAAGGTCAGATAGATCCAGGTGATTACATAAATTAAACCAAGCATGTTTTTCAGAGCCAAAAATACAGCTCCCTTTTCTTTCCCATCTATCTTGCACAGCAGTAACCATATTAAAATCCCCTGCCACAATAACAGGACTGTCAAAGGAACATAATTCTTCCCAGCAGGCTTTCCTTTCAGTACACAAATTAGAAGCATACACAGAAATAATAGTACAATTAAACGGGTCTCCCAGCTTGACAGCACACCACTGATGGGAGTTGCTTAAAACAACATCCTTAAAAGACTTGGAAATAGAACTTGACAGACCAACAACAGCACCACCTTTGCCACTAAAATGGCTGGTGTAATACCAAGTGAAATTCGGGGCAAGAATGTTAAGATGCCAACGCAACGTATCTCCACCTACTTTAACTTCCTGCAAGCAGAAGATATCAGGAATGCAGGGAAGTAACTTAATCCAGCAATTAATCATTTTGGGCCTGACAACGTCTGTCAACCCTTTCACATTTAGAGAAATAATTTTAAGATCAAACATCAGCAACAGAAAAATCATTTACGACTGTTTTTGGTCGGTTTGGGCGCAGAGGCGGATAACCTGACCGCTTCCTTCCTTTTAGGCTTATTAGCCTTATTGTGATCAGTGATAGAGACCAAATCCTGAGCCATGGGAACAACTTCACAGTGTTCCCCTTCCTCGTTCATGCAATTAATAGAATCTTGATCCATCGCATCAAGTTCCTTACTGAAATGATCAAAAGAGGGCTTGGGCTCATCATCATTATGCTGGGAGAAGCAAGGGTTATCCCTTATACAAGTTGATTCCTGAATAACTTTATTTTTTTTTCCAATCACCTTCCAGTTACCTGCAGAACGATGGTCATCATTACCTGCCTGAGCGGTTTTGGAAATACCTGTAACATTCAAATTGGGATCAGTGTTCTCATTCTGTTCCTCAACAGAATGATCTCCGCCTGCAAGGATATTGTCATCAAAAGGATTAGATATATTTTCTAGCAAAACATCATATGGGTTATCTGACTTAAAAGACTTTTTTTTAGGTTTTTGAACATGCTTTTTACTCGGGACATTGGGGGAATTATTAGAAGCAGACTGAACACCTTGTTTTTCAAGATTACCTTCCTCATTTCGCGAAACGATGAGGGGACAATCCCGAATTAAATGGCCCTGTTTATAGCAATTGTAGCAGGCGTTAGGTAAATTCCGGTAGGTGATCCTTTGGGTGTGTAACTTCTTTCCCTAAGAATCCTTGATAGCTATTTGAGTCTTGATCTCTTTGGACACATCTATTTCTATTAACACTTGGGGGTCCCATTTGGTATTTATGATACTGTTTCTGGATTTTTGGCCTAAAACTCTACCAATCATATTCCCAATTTGCTCAATCCATGGGTAAAAGTCTATAGGAAGCTCAGGGAATTCAACCCAAACCGGGATCTTAGTAGGCTTTGGGCCCTTGGGGTTAAAACCAACATGCCACTTGAAAAAAGACATGGGGACATTTCTGATAAGCCATTGGGCTTCACTAATAACCTGTAAGGCGCTGTTAGCCTCTTCAAAGAAGAAGAGATAGAAATTGTTAGGACAGTACTGAATGTGTTTAACCATTAACCCCCTAGCTTCCCAGTGGGATTTTATCCAACTTTTGAGCACATCATGCGGCGGTCTGGGACCGTGACACAGTCCTATCACAACCCTACCCAACAGGTGTTCTTGCCAACTATCCAGGGAGGATCTGTCAATAATGAAAGAATCTTCTTCATCATCTTCGCTAGGGATGTCTTCCACAAGCAGACGATGAGGGTTTTCCGAACATTCAGCTCCCTCTAAACCCTTATCTTTATCAGAACCGCCACAGCTAGACAAAACAAGAGCAGTAAAGAGGTTACCTTTGTTTTTAATGGAGTCGGCATACGATTTCTGTTGAGAGTGCGCGACTGAGTTCCTGCGAGACTCCATGCAGCCAGCAGGGGCATCAACCATAGCCAAGTCCTCATTACCAGAGCCACATACACCTACCTGTTGCATACCCAATGTAGTAGACAGAGCACGCGCGTTCCCTTCCAGTCCCACGGTCGGTGAAGCATCGATCATGGACATGCCGTTTCGCAGTGCTTCGAAGAGTGCCATGGAAAGATAGAAGTGAAGACGACAGAGCCAGAACAACCAGAAGGCGCTGCACCCCGCAGGGGCGAAGCACACAGGCGAGCGCCCTCCCAACTGAGGGGAGGGACTCGCAGGGGGGGAGGGAAAAACCCTCAACCCAAGGCCATTAAAGCTCCACTACGCACCACTACGCACGACTCCCAAATCCCAAGTTGTATCTCTTTAGCTTCTTTATTGCCACTACCGCGTAGCCGATTCTCCTCATCTCCTCCGAAGTAACGCCCCTGTAACACACGCTCACAGCACCCGACCCAAGTATGTTTGATGGATGGAAGTCTCTCGTGGCAGCTTTCAATTTGCTCAGCGTCCATGCCCTTATCTCCCCCGTTTCGACATATAAACACCTATCTTCTTCACTTTGTTCGAAGATTATGCTCACTTTGTTTAGTCCCATAAAGCAGCGACACAGTAAACAAAGACTCATAGGGGTAGCACATGGACAAGTTTTCAAGTGACCAGAGATCACTTTTTGGGTCACCCAAAAAATGTTCCAACTTCCAAGAGCACATGGATGTCCAGTGGCCGGATTTCGGATGGCTGGAGATAAATTTTGGGTCGTCGGATTTAGGTGCACATGAGAGTCTGATGACCAAATTTTGGGTGCAATAAAATTATCGACATGCACAGTGATAAAATCATGAGATTTTTTTTTATCGTGCATATTGAATACAATATTTTTTCATGTAATTGTGAGGACGAATTATCATTTGCTGTAATAATATGTGCAAAATTAGTAATATTTGATATGAAAAACAATTTTTTGAAATCCCACAGATAATCCTTTAAGCAGCAATGCATTGCATTTCATATGATTTTAAATAAGTATTTGATAAAATAAATCTCGCCATAGCGGGCGTTTTATATTCTGAGTCATCAAGTAAAAAAATATTAAAATACTCTAACCTTTTTATATTCTATGTCATCAAAAAAAATATTAAAATATGTTGGTTGAAGTTCAGGTCATCCGAACGGACAGGTGCTCAGGGGCACCAGTCCGTTCACCTCATTGCTTTCAAGTCACCCCAAAAGTGCAAAATTACCCGAAATACGGCCGATTCGCCGAATTCTTTCATGTGCGAGGGGTATCAGGACAACTCGCTGAGTCGGTTCCTTTCCTTTCCTACAGTAACACAATCTTAAACCATACGACACTGCCAAAAGGACAATTATGGACAAGCACACAGACAAGATTCCTTTTATCTATACTTAAACTCAGAGCCTAAATTTCACGGCCAAGACAAAATGTCATATGACAGGCAAAATTTTGCTTTACCTTTCATAAGAGAAATTTTGACATGTTTATAGAAGGGATATACATATAATATATATACATATCTACAAAAAATGATTATCAATCAGAGCTTGTCATTTGATAGAAGTTTCAAAAAACACCTCTTTTGACAGGCAAAATGCCAATGACTTTTGCCTGTCATTTTAGGCCTGCTTAAACTTCTGCATCTTGTGGCTGAAGAGATCTGACATAACCCTGCATTGCCAACAAAGAAAAATCCTGACGAGTTCCGGTATACTCCGTTTTCGGGTATCACACCTTCTAGCAGGTTATAGGAGACGTTCAGAAAAGCAAGATTTGGAATGTAGCCAATCGATGATGGTAAGCTTCCGGAAAGCTGATTATTCGACAGATCAAGATGGAGAAGGTTAATCATCTGTCCAAGTGCACGAGGTATATCCCCTTCTAATTTGTTCTGTGATAAATCAAGTAATTGCATTCCGACGCAATCTCCAAAGGCCGATGGAATTCGACCGGAGAATAAATTTCCAGATAGACGCATTTCTTGCAGCTTAAACATATTTCCAAATGAAGATGGGATAGCGCCTGTCAATCTGTTGAAGGAGATATCCAAAATGAGGTCAAGACTGTCAAGATTTGCAAGGGATTGGGGGATAGTGCCAACAAGCATGTTTCGTGACAGGTCAAGGACATGCAAATTCTGAAGACCTGCAAAAATATCTGGGATCGGGCCAGAAATCCGTGTGTTTCGAATATAAAGTTTCTTCAGTGACCCTAGCTGCGAGAAAGACGCAGGAATTGATCCTGAGACCCGTCTGCACGACACATCTATCTCAGATATGGAATGAAGCTCAGACAACTGATGAGGAATGGATCCCTCAAAGTTGTTTCCTTGCAGAAAAAGCCTTTGTAAGTTCTTGAGCTTTCCCAGTCCTGCAGGAATCGGGCCTTGAAAGTTGTTATTGCTTACATCCAATGTAATGCTTAAAGAAGTCAGATTCCCAATTAGGTCCGGTAAACGACCTGAGAAGGCGCAATCTTGCAATGACAGCCTCTCCAACTTGCTTAGGTTGAACAAGGAAGAGGGAAGAAAACCTCCCAAATTTGTCTGATAGAGGCTCAGCACACGTAGCTGAGTGCAGCCGTGAATCGAATGAGGTATAGAATCCTCTAGCAAGAGATTCATACTGAATGTTAACCATTCCACGCGCGAGAGACGACCTATATCCGGTGGAATGCCTCCTGTGAGATTGTTGGCAGATAGCTCAAGATAGACGAGGCGGGTGCAGTTCGTGAGAGAGGAAGGAACAGGACCAGAAAGTTGATTGTAAAATAACCTGAGTTCCTGCAAAAGGCTCAGCTCCCCGAGGGATGGAGGAATCTGCCCCGTGAAGGAGTTGTTGTGCAAGCGGAGAACTGTGAGCGTGGTGCAGTTTCCGAGCGCTTGGGGAATGTCGCCTGAAAAATCGGAATTATCGAGCTTCAAGTGCTGGAGAGAGGACGCAAGCCTCGTCCAGTCAGAAGGTAACGGTCCTGACAACAGGGTATTCGAAAGATCCAGCCATACAAGACTGGAACAGTTCATAAGCGAGAGAGGTATCGGCCCTGTTAACAGAGTATTGCAGACTTGGAGGAACTGAAGGCTCGCATACAGCAATCCAATGTCTCTGGGTATGTGCCCTGTGATTGGGTTGAAGGACAAATCCAGATAAACGAGCTGCGTGAAATTTGTTATGAAATCGGGAAAGCTGCCAGAGAGGAAATTAGTGTTGAGGTCTAAGAAGGTTAGAAGAGTGCAATTGGCAAGTGAGGGAGGAACGCTGCCGTTGAAGGCATTGTGGCTGAGATCGAGGTACGTGAGCGTGGAAGCGAGCTTGCCGATTTCCCTGGGAATAGGTCCGTGGAAGGCATTGTTGGAGATGTTGAGATACGACAGGCTAGCGAGATTCGCAACCTCAGGCGAGAGAGTCCCTTTGAGCTGCTTTGAGTCCAAAAGGAGTCCCTTCACCTGCTGTGGCTGCTGGGAACTTTTAGAACACAGGATGCCACGCCATGTGCAGAAGAGCGAGAGATGTTCCATGACGCTAGGGCGCCGCTGGGATCCTGTATGGAGTCTTTGATGGAAAGAAGTGCACACTCTGTTAGGTTGGAGACCGACGTATCTTGAAGACAAGACGATACGAACCCGCTACATAACTCACGGGGAAAGAAAAGACAGAGAAGCATATATACAATATATACACAATCCACCTTAAGCTCCATGGCAGCTCCGAGCTCCGTCTGCAGGAAAAAGTTTCTTATTCTTGCTTAAGGTGGCTTCAGACTGACGCTCCGGAACGAGGAGAGAAAAGAACAGTATGTTATTCCCCTTGGAACAATGAAGATTGTGAAGAGTCCTCCCGTTCTTTATTCACAGTTGTTGTGGAACATTTCAAAGCTTTACATTACAAATGTGATGTGGACATTAGAACACTTCTTTTATTGCACGATGACACATCTATCAATCCTACAAAAACAATTTTATACATGTGCACCTAAATTCAGTGATCTAAAATCTATTTCTTCGGTCATCCAAAATTCGGTCACCAAACTCTCATGTGCACCTAAATCCGACGACCCAAAGTTTATCTCCGGCCACCCAAAATCTGACCACCGAAGATCCATGTGCTCTTGGAACACTTTTCAGGTGACCCAAAAAATGATCTCCGACCACTGAAAACATGTCCATGTGCTACCCCTATGAGCCATTGTGCATGGAGAGAGGGTGGTCAAAACAACAATTAGCATGATGTGGCTTCGAAAAATATGTGAGACTATGCCGAGTGTGAAGAGATATAGGTTGGAACATGCCACATGGTAGTGCTTTATTTGACTCCATGTGCAGCAGATGTGTGCCACCGTGTAGTGTGAACCAAACCTAATATAAAGAACAATTGTACAAATGAACACCCTACTAGCCATGGGAACCTCGAATCCCACAAAGAAAAGGTTGCTTAAAAAAAAACTTACTAGAATTAGAGAACATTACAAAGAACAACTATATTTGTAGGTGTAATAGTAAGTTTTTCAACACCTTGCACAATATTCCATAGTCCTTTTGCAACCAACAAAGTTGAACATGATAGGTGTTAGAAGGTCTTTGATCTTTAGAAGTGTTAAATGTTACACAGTTACGCTGTGTTAATAACTAGCCGAAATCATTACCGAACAAATATTAAATGTAAAATAGTGATTCACCGTAAACTGTATTAAACTTTCTATTACCGAAAGGCGTTATCAGACCAAGTGGGTTCTTGGGAGTGGTAGGGGTCTGTTAGACAGAGGCCCTGTACTCTTTTCCCAATTCTTAATCACAAAAACACTAATGCACGTCTTAGCTTAGTTACTTGCGGTAACTAGACAATATTGGGTTTCTTTACGCCTGCGTATCGAACTTCTTCAGACTATTCTACTATTGGAACAGAGCAGTAGTCCATTCTACAGATTCGCTATTATACCGTAAATCAACCAAAGTGAAGACTATAGCTAACAGATTCATTCGTCACCACACTTGCCAGTGATCTCAAAAGTCCACATTACCGAAGATACTAGTTCGTACTCATATTTGGGGTCATAGTTATTACATCGAATGCAATGAGTCTGATAGAAACACACAGAACATACTCCGACAGGGCAACAAATTACCTATTCGATTCACATAGCCAGATAACTACTCAAACTGACTCAGGGTACTTCAATAACTGAAGAATACGCAGCAATACAACACGATAACAATACTCAGACACACAATCCATCATTCAATCACTCGTTACGGTGAACTTCAATGTGAGCATCCGATACAGAACTCAACATTCACATTACTCAGACTCCACAACAGTGTAAATAGTACTCTGACAGAAAATTAGGCGAACAATCCGACAATTCCAGAAAAAAACGTCTCTTGCGACCATTCTTCTTTCATTGCTTTATATAAATTTTATAGGATGCGCGTCACAACTTTTCGCGCGTGATTCAAGGAACTCCGTTACATCCGGCAGTCATTACATTTGTCTCACTCGGCGGCCGACTAACAGTGGCACGCACGGTGGACTCGAACCCGCAAGTGATTTTTATTACAAAACTCATTGTTCATCTACGATTCCTTCTAGATACATATTTCTTGCTAATCTAAATGTGCAGGCTATTTTTTTCTTAAGTGTTTCTAATAATTGTTTAAGGGTATCGGGTTCTAAAATTTGCGCATCTATTCTAACGGAACTAAGTGCGATAGCTTCAGTAAGCAAAATTTCGGCCTGTGTTTGCAAAAAGGCCTCCTGTAAATAAAAATTGTTTGATAATGCCGCATCTCTTGCTGTCTTCATGTCCGTTACTTGTTTCAGCATCTCGGTGATTTGGTCTTTCTGATTGCGTACCTGATTATCTAGTCTTCTGAACTGTTGGTTCTGGAACTCTATGGTTTGGTAGTAAGCATCTCGTTCTCTGCGGGCATTTGCTAAGTCCTTTTGATATTTAGATTCTCTGTTCAGTTGATGTTTCAGCATATTGTTGACGTTGTCTAAGGATTCTTTTGTTCTTTGTAGCTCTTCTACTGCCTGCTTTGCTTCTCTCTGCTGCTCTTGGTATTTCTGTATTGTGTCCTGCAACTAGACTCTTGTTTCTTCCAGTAGGTTTCCTAGTGCTATTCTTGTATCGTCTGTATCTTTGATTGTTTGATTTAACTTTATTATTTCGGTGTCGGCAGCTGTGAGTAATTTGTCTTTTTCAGCTAATGGCTTATCTCGCTAGCTTGAGCTTTCTTCTTGTGCTTGGAGTGTAGCCTGTAGTTGCTTGATCTGCTCATGGAGTGCATGATTTTCTGCTCTTGCTGCTTGTAATTCTTCCTGAAGAGGGGTGATATCCGCCTCCATTATTTCCAATTTCCTTTGGAATTCTTCTCGTGCACTGTCTGTGGCTTGCTTCAGGTGTTGCGGCAGTTGTTGGGATAGATTAATCAAAAGGTGACCCATGGCTTCTAATTCCGAAAAAACTGGAATGGGGTGGGGTGGCAGAGGAGGGCGAGGTTGCGACGAGGTTTCGGTGAGCAGTTGTTGTGAATTAGGTGGTGAATAATTGAGGGAGGATGTAGAGGCTTCAGAAGTTCCGGTGGGGTGACTGGGCTTGATGGGGCTGCGGGGTGGTTCCGGTTGAGAGATGGGGTTAGCAGGCGGGGTTTTGGGGAGGGCAGAGTCAGTAGTTGTTACCTTGTTTGTTTGTTCCGTTTCTGCATTGTGTGCTTCTGTGGATTCAACTGCCTTCAGTAGCTTGTCTAGTGCATCTTGATTAGATTGTTGCTCATTTTCCTGTTGCTCTGATTCTTTTTCGGTCGAAATTATTTCCATCTCTGCTTGATCTTGTTGTTCTTGTTGCTCAATCGATGATTCATTATGCATTGAGGTGGCTATATCATGGAACGTCTCTTCTTCTTGCTTCTCGTCTTCTTTATTATCATCTTTATCCTTTCCGGCTGAGCCTTGTGCCTCACTTTCTGAGGAGCTAATCCTGATATGTTTTCGGCGGAACAATTGATTGAGCTCTTCTTCATCTTCTTCTTCCTCATCTTCTAGTAGTTGAACTGACTCTTCGTGCCTTGAAATTGGTCCTCGTTGTGGTGGTTGAGCGGCGAGTATGGTTGGGAAGAGAAAAGAAAGGATGTGGGGAAGTCTGGATCGAGGGGTGGTTCCTTTGTTGACTTGTTTCACTATGGTGACGCACTCCTTATGGATTCGGTGAAAGAAAAATGAGGCGAAATTAATGGGTTCTCGTGCGGCAAGGTCGATGGCGGAATAGAATGGGCGGGAGATACCTTAGGTGCGTTTCTGGAGATTAAGGATCGCAAATAAGAACTGCAATGCGGTTCTTTCAGGTTCGGGGCGGTAGAGAATGGCGTATTCGTTCGATGAATGGCGGGGGAAAAGTTCGGTCATGCGGGCTACAGGGATACTTGGGCCATTCTCGCGGCCTTGTGGAGTGAGGCGGAAGGCTTCAGCGAAGGCCTGGAAGGTTATTACGGTTCTAGATGGTAGGGAGGGGAAGAGCCATTGTCGTTCGGTGATGGGAGATTGGACGATGGCTGGGATAATTTGTGCGAAGAAGGGATGGGCTTCCACTGAGTGCCAAGGCAGCTCAGCGAAGTTGGCCAACCCTCGGATACGCAGGTATTCTCCTACCTCGGTAGGGATACCATCACAGAAAGCTGTGTAGTTCATCAACGCTTCCATTGCGCATGCGAACACGAATACACAGGAGACAGGACACGGATACACAAAATACAGAACACACAATTACAATCACAAGAACACAATAGCGTTTTTGATGCAACCGAAGAGCTTAAGTATAGATATTACGGTGGGGGGGTAGGAAGTGGTGGTTATCATTGTGCGGTGCTAGAATGATATTGCTTTTAATTTGGTGTGCATGCTTGAGTAATTGGTAAGGAGGGCGGCTTATGACAAAACACGGCTATTTTAAAAAGAAGAGAAAGAACAGAATGAAAAGTAAAAAACAAAAAAAATGCGGTCCACCGCCGAATGATTTAATGCGGACTAGTAGCGCTTCGATACGGCCGCAGCTTCGAGCCGTTGATTGCTTTTGGAAGTGGATTTCCGGTCAAAGTAGTCAACTGAAAAGTTGTTGGACCGATTTGCTCTGAGATTTTGTAAGGGCCGAACCACCGTAATTTGAATTTGTCGGCGGATCTATTTGACTTTGCATTATAAAAAAGTACAAGCTGTCCTACCGAAAACACTAGAGTTTTCAGGTTTCTATCGTGCGTCCTTGCCTGTCTTAGTTGAACTTCATGTATAGTTAAGAAACTGAGCTATCGGTGCTCATTTAACTCTCTGAGTGTGTCCAACCGAATTGACAGTGAGTCTTCCGGTAGAAGTTTCTTAGTGATTGCTACGCGTAAACTTGGTATGACTATCTCCATTGGTGCTATAGCTTCTAAGCCATAAGCTAATTTGAAAGGTGTCAATCCTGTTGTTACCTTGTAGGTAGTCCGGTATGCCCATAACACTGCAGGTAGCAGTTGATCCATCTTTCCGGTGATTCCATGATCAATTTTTGAAGGATATTCAGCAAAGATTTGTTTGTACTTTCGGCCAATCCATTAGCACGAGGATAATAAGGAGAACTAAATTTATGTGTGACCTGGAACAAATGTGTAAGTGCCTTCATTAGATTTTTTACAAAATGAGTGCCTTGATCTGAGACAATTTCCAGTGGTAAGCCAAAACGTGGAAAGACATCGGTTAGCAGACACTTTGCTACCGTAACGGCTGTAGTAGACCGTAAAGCCCAGGCTTCAGCCCATCTGGTTGCATAGTCTGTACAGGTCAGTATGTAACGGTTGTTACTGAAGACTGCTTGTGGTGTAATTGGACCGATAAAATCTAGACCCCACTTCTAGAAAGGTTCCATTGGTAAGATGGGTTGCAGAGGAAAAAAATGACGTTGCAAAGGCTGACCCGATCTTTGACAAGTATCACATTGTTTGAAAAACTGTAATATATCTCTGTACATCGTTGGCCACCAGAGACCACTCTGCAGAATTTTTCGGTGAGTTAGATCTGCAGCAAAGTGGCCACCGGAAGGAATCGAGTGAGCCAAAGTGATAACTGAGTTAACTTCATGCGGTGGAATACATCGAAGTAGGATTCCGGTGTGATCTATATAATATAATTCTCCATCAATTAACCAAAATCGGCGGCTAAAAACTGCAATTTTCCTGCATACTGCTCTAGAAGTCTGAGATGGAAGGCAACCATCAGTGAGAAAGGTCAAGATCTGATCATAATATGAAAATGGGATAGGTGGGTCTGCAGATTCTTCATTAATTGGTTCCGATACATAAATCGCGGGTGTCGTGTCATCTATGCCCATCGGAGCTTCACCGGAATCTAAGCGGGATAAAAAATCTGCTAAGGCGTGTGAACTACCTGGCCGGTGAATGACTTCGTAATCAAATTCCTGCAAGAGTAAGACCCATCGTGCTAATCGACCACCTAGATGCTGCTGCCGAACTAGATAGACAAGTGAAGCGTGATCTACATGAAATGTGAATTTACGGCCTAGCAAGTAATGTCTGAATTTCTTGACCGAATATACTAGCCCTAGACATTCTCTTTCTGTTATAGAGTAATTTTTCTCAGCAGGTGCTAATCTTTGACTTGCATAATATACTGGTCTGAACCATTTATCAATTTGTTGCATCAATACACTTCCTATTGCTATATCTGAAGCATCAACAAATATATGAAATGAAATGGGTGATCCCAGTCCGGCGGTTGTAAGATACGAACTTGTGTTAATAAATGCTTTAAACGATCAAAGGCTATCTGGCATTCCTGGGTCCATTCAAATTGTCGAGGTGTTTTGCTGATTAGCTTGTTTAGTGGTATAGCCAGATGAGCAAGCCACCGTAAGTGCCTTCCATGCCACCGTACTTGGCCCATAAAGCGCATAACTTCTTTTGGAGAAGCTGGCATCAGAGCTTCTAATACTACCGAAATCTTATCTGGATCTACTTGGATACCTTGTGCAGATACAATGTGGCCAAGTAACTTGCCATATGAGACCGCAAACACCGATTTGTTTGGATTCAAACAGAGTCTATATTCTCTGCATTTCTGAAAGCAGCACCGTAAATGAAACAGATGTGCTATCATCTTACCGAAAATTGAAAAATCGTCGAGATATACTTGCATAAATGAAGTGAGATAAGGAGAAAATATCTCCTGCATACATCTTTGAAATATGCTTGGTGCGTTTCTTAATCCAAACCACATTACCGTACAAGCAAAGACACCCCAATTGGTAATAAATGCAGTTTTCGGTATATCTTCTTCGGCCATTCTTACTTGGTTGTAGCCACTGTATCCATCTAGAAATGAATACATCTCATGACCTGCTACTCTATCAAGCATGGTATCTAAAAAGGGAATTGGAAAGGGATCCGGTACGGTTGCTGCATTTAATTTCCGGTAATCTACACAAATTCTCAATTGCTTGTTTTTCTTTGGCACAATCACAATCGGAGAGATCCATTCAGCATGCTCTACTGGCACGATGAATCCAACTTTCAATAACCTATCAAGTTCTGCCTTTACCTGGGATGCATAGTGGGGATTCATCCGGTAGCTGGTTTGCTTTATCGGTCTTGCTTCTGGCTTCAGCATGACCCTGTGCTGGTAGATACGGGGGTCCAATCCTTTCATGTCTTTGTAGTCCCATGCAAAGACATCAGTGAATTCTTGGAGTAGCTGGATTAAATCTGCTTGAAATGTTTCCGGTAAGTTTTGCTTTATCTTCACAGGACGCGGATGATCTTCATCTCCTAAATTGTAAGTAATCAGCTGATCTTCGGGGACATAGAACTGTTGATGTTTCTCTGTGTTGTCTGTTGGTTTAAGAAGTTGCTGCAATTCATCCTCATGTGTCGAAACAATGTCTTCCTTCTTAGCCTCTTCTGTGACGGGGTGAAGCATTCCAATTATCTACAACGGGCTATAGATCAATAGTCCCTAAGGAAATTAAGTCAGCGTTACTCTTCAGAAACTCTTCTTCTTCATCATCTGACAATCCATCTAGCATATGGACTGGTTCAGCAAAATACGTTCTAGCGTGTAGCTCGCAAGGTTGTATAGCATCTAATTTTACCACATATCTACGATTGGCATCTTTAAACGTAAGCTCTTGTGCAGACCAGTCCTGTATTACCTTCGCATGTTTCAGCCAAGGTCGGCCGAAAAGAAGGTTGTAATCCAAAGTGGATTCCGGTAGATCTAGTATAACAAAGGTCATTTTAAAGGTTGTCCCTTGCAAAGTGATGGGTACATTCCGCACAAGTCCTACGGGATGGACTCTTGATTCATTTGCCATTCTGACAAAAAATTGAACTGGTTCGATTTCGGTCCATCCTAATCTTTTGCATAAGGCCGCAGTCGCAATGTTAACACCAGAGCCTCCATCAATCAATACTTGCATAATCTTATGATTCTTATACCATACTGTAATCAAGGGGACTGAATGATCGACAGTAGAATCAAGTTCCGGTTGAACTGCTGCTGTCGCCGGAATACAAGAAGGTACCGGACTGAACTGTTGTTGGAACTGTTGGCGAATTCCAGGTACTAATGCCAGTAGTTGGCCCAGAGGCAGAGTGATAGATGCCTTAGATAAGATTTCCCAAGCCTGTTGAGATTGATTGACAGGCTCTACTGATGTTGAAGTTGATGCCTCTGCTGATGCGGAGGTGTCTACGGTGGGCAATGTATCTGCTGCTGATGATGTTTCTGCTGCTAACTCCCTTTGTTGTGTTCCTTCCTTTATTAACGAGGGCTAGGCTACCGGAATAGGCTCTGGAAAGACTGGTGGTTGTGTTGTGGTCCATGGACTAGCCTTGTTATACATTCTGTGTTGTTCACGTATCCCTGGTTCAAATATTTCTGCTGCCGGTTGAAGTTGTTTACCGGAACGGGTCTGGATTGCAGTAGCCTGTATCTCCACCGGTGTGATTTTTACCATGTTGGCCATTGGATTTTGACGTTCCTTCTTTCTTTGATCATACTCAGGAGCATCCTTGCAAAATCTCCTAATATGTCCAAATTCACCACAAAAATGACAGCGTGGTGGTGGTAAATTGGGATTTTCCGGTGGTGGTCCATTTTGCCAGCGGTTTGGATTATAATTGTTATTCCTCTGTCCTCGGTAATTTCGATATCCTTGCTGCTGGTTGTTTCTCATTTGTGGAGGCACATAGTGATTGGCTGGCTGTCCTTGTTCCTGGATAATTGCATTGACAGTCGCTGTTCCTTGTACTCTAGCGTTGTATGTGCAGTTTTCAGTGGTGTGTCCGACAATGTTGCAGATAGCGCAGAATGTTTGATTAAGTACACAATTGGCACAGGCATGTCCTGAATTTTTGCATATGTTGTAGTATACTTGTCTAGTCATATCTTCTACAACATTTTTGTTTGCTTTTAACCATTCCAAGTCTTCTGTAAATCCACTGACTTTGTGTTCCAGTTGTAGAGTCATTGCAATGACTGCATCGAGGGACATGGCTCCGACACATCTTATGGTCATGATCTGCTTAAGTTGTGGAACCAAGCCATTGATGAACCACTGAGTGATAACGTCATCTGGTAAGTTAGCATGGGCCGGTGGTAGCTGCCTTAAGTGTGTTCTGAAGAGAGTAGCATACTCCTGTACAGTTTGATTTGGTTTCTGTCTGTTATTCTGCAGATAATCAAAAATTTCGGTTGGATTCTTTTTTAGCCTGAATCGCTGCAGAAAAGCATCTCGTACTACTTCGTAGGTGCCGAAATGATTAATATCATATTCTGTAAGCCATCTAGCTGCTTCATTAACAAGTGTAGATTGGAAGACAATGGATTTGTAGGCCTGATCCGGTGGATGATTGAGAACTGCGTAGCTTATCTCGAAGGTGCGTACGTGAGCATCCGGATCATCTCCTGGAAATCCACCAAACTTCGTGTACGTCACTCCCGTTGGAGGTGGCCTTGGTGGACATAACTGTTGTTGTTGTTGTCCGTTCATCATGAGTGTATTATACCTTCCTTCTGTATCTCGGGCCTGAATATCTGAACTACCGGAATCTGTATCATCGGATGGCGCACTTTCCGGTGTGATTATCTTGCTTGATATGCTTCGAATCTCTGTTTCGAACAGCCTTCCTTCCTCCTTGATGTCCAGTGTATGGGAACTTGCTTTCGAGCACGGTGATTGGGCTGAGGATTCAGCAGAAAATGCTAAATCGTCACCGAAAAACTGTGATTCTCTTACCGAAATATCACCGGAATGAACCGAAATTATGCCCGAATTCGGCGTTTTTTTGCCTTCGCCGATTTCTTTGACTAAAGTGTTTCTAATCCTAGATGAATCTGAATCTTTTTCCAAGGTTGTTAAACTAGATTCCCACTGCGTCTTGGTAGGTTCTAGAATTACTATCTCTTCGACAGACTGTGCCGAAATAGTACCGGAATATTCCAGAGGCGTAACAGGTTCCACCGGAATATGAGCAGAATCAGTTTTAACATTCTTAACTTTCTTGACAACTGGGTCAGTCCTAGTTGTACTTCCACCTCCCAAAGTTGGTTTTAGTACTCCAGACTGATGGTTCTTGGGATACGTTTCACCGGATCGAGTAACCGGCATGTATCATCTTTTGTACTAATCGCGTAGTATTACTAACAGGACAGTCTGCAACAATCTGGTTCTTATGCTACTGCCAATCGAACGATAATCTAATTTTGACAGATGACTGGAAATCTTGATGCCACTTTCCCACAGATGGCGCCAAGTGTTAAATGTTACACAATTACGTTGTGTTAATAACTAGCCGAAATCATTACCGAACAAATATTAAATGTAAAATAGTGATTCACCGTAAACTGTATTAAACTTTCTATTACCGAAAGGCGTTATCAGACCAAGTGGGTTCTTGGGAGTGGTAGGGGTCTGTTAGACAGAGGCCCTGTACACTTTTCCCAATTCTTAATCACAAAAACACTAATGCACGTCTTAGCTTAGTTACTTGCGGTAACTAGACAATATTGGGTTTCTTTACGCCTGCGTATCGAACTTCTTCAGACTATTCTGCTATTGGAACAGAGTAGTAGTCCATTCTACAGATTCGCTATTATACCGTAAATCAACCAAAGTGAAGACTATAGCTGACAGATTCATTCGTCACCACACTTGCCAGTGATCTCAAAAGTCCACATTACCGAAGATACTAGTTCGTACTCATATTCGGGGTCACAGTTATTACATCGAATGCAATGAGTCTGATAGAAACACACAGAACATACTCCGACAGGGCAACAGATTACCTATTCGATTCACATAGCCAGATGACTACTCAAACTGACTCAAGGTACTTCAATAACTGAAGAATACACAGCAATACAACACGATAACAGTACTCAGACACACAATCCGTCATTCAATCACTCGTTACGGTGAACTTCAATGTGAGCATCCGATACAGAACTCAACATTCACATTACTGAGACTCCACAACAGTGTAAATAGTACTCTGACAGAAAATTAGGCGAACAATCCGGCAATTCCAGAAAAAACCGTCTCTTGCGACCATTCTTCTTTCATTGCTTTATATAAATTTTATAGGATGCGCGTCCCAACTTTTCGCGCGTGATTCAAGGAACTCCGTTACATCCGGCAGTCATTACATTTGTCTTACTCGGCAGCCGACTAACAGAAGAGATTAATATATGAAGACTATCTCTTAGCTTCTGGTGCTCTTGTCACCTCAAGAGAGTTTTGGGCATGAAAAGTTGATAAACCTAACAAACATATGTTTGACTTGGTGCTCCTATCACCTCAAGAGAGTGGGCATGAAAAGTTGATAAACCTAATAAACATATGTTTGACTTGTTGAGAACGAAGAAAGCTAGAGATTTTATTCCAATTTTAAAGAAGGAAGTAAATCAAGCATCCAATAGCCTGCTGATAGAAAACAACATCAAATACATCTCCAACATCATGAAGACTCAATCAATAAACTGTCCCCACAGGATGGCAATAGGTTTACAGTGTTCAAGGTAAAAATATTGCAATAATGTGTCAATATATTTCGTTTGACACAAAGCAATTCCACCATCAACTTGCATAAATTGAATGACCAAATAATTATGCAAATGACCCAAATCACACACATCAAATGAGGCATGCAAATTAGCCTTGAAATCAACAATATGATTCTCATGATGACTAGTGAGCAGCATGTCATTAACATACACAACAATGATCAGAGTGATTTTAGTTGGACTATTCTCATAACCATTTGCAATCTGATAGACATGTATCTTTTCATAACAAGCATGTCAACTATTCCATGAGGCTTACACTTCAGCTTGTACACCCACTTAGTGCCAATGGCCTTCTTGCCAAGTGGCAAGTCACATAAAGGCCAAGTACCATTTTTCATAGTAGCATCATATTCTAATTGCATAGCAGCCATCCAATCTTCAGAAAATTGTGCTTCATCAAACAAAACAGGCTCATTCTCATCACAGAGACTAGAGGCAGCCATATCATAGCAATCTAATGAAAAAAGGCACTATCAGAGCCTGAATGAGTATGATATGGTAGAGCTGCATGTAATTTGCTGTGACACAAAGTCTACACAAGCCATTTTGGCATAGTTTTTGCCTCCTTAATATCAACTCTCTCATCAATAAGTGCATCCTGTAAATATGCATCAGAAATGGAATGATCTCCATCATTACATGAAATCTATAAAGGTACCATCCAACTTATCGTCAATAGCCAACATACAAAATACATCACTGGTTTCAGCCATGTTCAGTGACTAAAATACCCTAATGCAGAAAAATGACTATATCTAAAAAAGTTGAACAATATTACCATGACAAGTTTTGCTAAACATGTAGCATACTTCAAGATGCTTATACTTGTGAACCAAAACCTGTATATATCTTTGGCACAAAAAGATAAAATAGCGTGCACAAGCACTGTGATAGTCCATTCGGAGGCCGAAACGAGTTGTGATCGTGATTTCGAAACCACAAAGCGAAGCAGTTTTGATCTCTTAATCACCCTAAGTGTGGTCAACAAATTTCATGCAATTTTGAGACTATGAACGGAGGGGTGATGAAGACATCCTAGATGAAGCAGCGACCTACTCTGATACCAATTCTTGGAGTTAGACATCTGTGGAAGCACGCAAACAACACAAGGAAGAGGAAGAAGATTGGAGCACAACGCACAATACTGAATGTATTACCACTAGAATGTACAAAGATAAGTATCCTGTTAGGGCAGAAGGCATATAAACAAGGGGGGGAAAAAACCTCCTAAAGAGGGAAAAATGTGTTCACACATATCAGTACCTAAATATATCAACATTTGGAAATTATCATTGACATCTGGGAAGGTCTAGATTTTGCTAAAGAATCTTCTCAAGATGTAAACTTTATTAAGATTGACTTCGACAAAGCCTATGATAAGCTTGAGTGAGACTTCCTTCTCCAATCTCGGAAAGACCTTGATTTTTTTCACAAGTTCATTAAGATGGTTTTGATCTTGCTAGGAAATGTATCGGCTCAAGTAAACATGAACGACCATCTTTTTCAAGCCATTAGACTAAAACGCTCTATCAAGCAAGGATGTCCATTGGCCCCTCTCTTCTTTGTTATTGATGCTGATGGTCTTAACTGCCTTCTAAATCATTATGCTAGCTTGGGCCAAATTCGGGGCCTCTCCCTCCCTCTCAATCAAGAACATATGATCATGAGATTGTTCGCTGTGGCACGAATGCCTTTGTTCATAACAGTATGACCAACATTGATACTTTTTGGAGATGCCTAAACACATTCTACATGGCTTCAAGATCTCAAATAAACCACTCAAATCTTCCACCTATTAGGTATTCCAATGGGATTTGATGTATCAATGGGCCAATGATGGAACTAGGTTCTCTTGAAGCTCGATTAAAAGTTGGTGTGCTAGAAAGGTATGTAGATCAACCTAGCCGGAAGGACCATGGTGATTAACAGGTTCTTGATTTCTTCAATTATTTACTTTTTTTCTTCTTGCCAGAGACCAAAAGACCAAGAGATTGTTAAACTGAGAGGGTTTTTATAAACTATCTATGGACAGGTGACCCCAACAGACGGGGAATCCCCAAAATTAAATGGACTACTTGCATCATCCAAAACAATCAAGGTGTTTTGGACATTCTTGACATCGAAAGCATGGCCAATAAGTTAGCAGCAAAATGGTTAATTAAGACGTGAAGCAACAGTGAAGCCTCTTGGGTCAAGCTTATTTTTAGGAATAGTGGCGATCTTAAGCCTATGGGCCTCCTGAGATGGAAGAACATTGGCCTCCTCACCTTGCTCTTATCACGTTATCAAGCTTCTCAACATGGCTCGGATCTAAAATAACATTATCCTCAATGAGCCCTTCATCCTTGTAGAAGCATTGCCACTTAGTATATCCAGCTTTTCTACATATATTCATCTTAATGGTTAGAGGTTTACAATCCTGATGATTACACCAACCAATCCAAATCGAGTCTTGCATGATAAAGGAAAGGTCAGAACAAAAATTATGAGGCAACAAATACCTTTTTTTCCAAAATGGAAATTTGGCAATAGCCTACTCTCCCAGAATTTAATTAATAAAGAAAAAAATTGTACAAGTGAACGGGCTTAGTACCCAAGGGACCCCCTGAATCCCACAAAGCAGGGGAAGATGAAACATATTTAGAGAGCTCTACAAAGGAGGTAGATCACCCTCCCCTCCCCTTCATGTGGGACCCACTTACTTTTAATCTTATTATTCTCTAGGAAAAACACTCTATCATGTCTGAAAGGTGGGGGTTTCTTACATTTGGATATTCTTTTGCCTAACAAGAAAAGAGACTTTTCTAAGGACCATTCTTTAGGAGGGCTTCCAAAATTGGTAGCACACCTCTCCTTCCAGATCTTTTCGAGGGGCTCACCTCTAACTGCATTCCACAAAGATGAGGAACACCTGATCGCTTCACCCAACAATGCTTGCTTCTAGAGGATTCGTCCATAAAACTGCAAGATATTCTCAAGGGTATGCCAAACTGACATTGACTTGGGGCATGAGAAGAAGAGGTGCCTTAAGACCTCATTGCCATGTAAGCATCTTTTGCACCATGGGGGTAACCCGCAAATTTTGCTAGCCTTTGCATTGGTGCAAATTCCCAAGTGGAAGATTTTCCACATAAGCACTGACTTTTTGTCTCGATGAGTGGATGCCAAAAGTTACTAGAACTTAGAATCCCATCGCAAGTTCAACCAATCAAGACACCACTTCCTATTAAGCATGTCATGAAGGTCCAGATTCTTCTTGAATCTCGAAATTTCGTCAAAGTTATTTCCATTGAACCATGTAAGACCCTCATGGTGGGGAGGGTCATGGCCAATGAGGAGGCGAGTCTTCGAGCATTCCAAGCGATGAATCTGATTCCAAGGATGTTTCCATGAACGGAAGCCTTTGCTCCAAAGTTTCTTAGCTTTATGGAGGTTCCATGTCTCCACACCTCTCATACCTTTGATAGGGAACCAAATAGAACCATTCTATCTAATACCGGCCACCCACCACCAATCCTCACTTATCCGAATGAATTGTTGGCTCATTGATATGAAACAAAATTTGTTGCGGAAGATGGATTGTTGTACTAGCAATAGATAGGTGGACATTAAGGATATTGTTGGAGATATGCTTGATCAATTCAAGAAGAGACACAAGTCTATTGCTGAAATCAACGATAGACTTAAAAGATACTAGAATGTTCAATGGAATCATCAGGTGTGGAGCTATAGGTTCAAGAGCTTGTGGGGTTTTCCCTCTATTGCTAAGCAATCTTGTCTGTTGTGGATGATATTACACAAGGGTCAATGGACTCCTAACATAACAAAAAGGTGTAATATTAGTGTTGGTACCTTACCATGACAAATTGGAGGATTTTTTCCATTTATTCATCAATTCCTGGAATGCTTAAAGATTTTGGAGCAAAATCAACTTGGATTGTAATAGGAATGGGCTCCCAACTTTGAGATAGAGAGAAAATCTGATTGGAGAATGTAACAAGTTGGATGTTGTGTTATGGATGATATTGAGAGGTCATATCCTTTGGTACTTATGGAAGAGTAGGAATCATAAAATTTTTTGTAACATTCCCAAGGATTTTCTTTAGTCTTGTAATATACGAATCAAAAGAATCCTGAAAATGTGTAATGAGTCCATTAAGGATGCTTCTATTGATAACTCCAACCCTCTTAGAGTCGTACATGAATTTGGTTATACTAGATGGAGAGAAAAAATGCTATCAATGTATTCAGCTACTAGAATGAACCTTGTCCATTTTTTGGACTTGATGTAATTTTTCCTCTTTTTTTGGGGCCTACCCTTGTACTGTATCAACATACTTGATTAATTTACTCTCTTTTCGTTCCTTTTTTTAATAAAGCAAGTTTGGCCTTGGCCTATTCTCCCGTACTTTAATTTAAAAAAAAAAAGGAAAAAGGTTACAAGTGAATGGGACTAGTGCCCATGGGACCCCCCAAATCCCATAATGCAGGGGACAAGTTCGATAAGCTATAGGGCATTACAAATGAGGCGGACAAATCTATCATCTCCCACATGTGCGACCCATCTAGGTTTCAACTTTTTATTTTCGAGGAGATAAATACAGTGATGTCTAATTGGTGGAGATCTCTTATCTCGAGAGATTGATTTACCCACCAGAAATAAGGATTTCTCAATCTACCATTCCTTTGGATTTTGGCCAAGCAGTTTTAGCATGGTTGATTTTTGAACCTGACACCACACAAAAGGTATCGAGGCAACTCCAAAACACCTCAATGCTGTTCATATCAATATAGAAAAAGGCATTCATGTCATCGGCAAAGAGTCTCGGAATCATTTGGCCGTGATCTAGAGGTAGGGAAAGACCCTTGAGATTGCTAGTGTCCATGTGATGCTTTAATAGGCGACTGAGGCCATCATTTCTTGCAGGTGAAATATAGTCTTACAACTTATGAAGGCAACATCGCTGGTCGACTCCTAGAATGTGGTCCGTCTTCTCCTCAAGGGAAAACAATATAAGGTCTGTGTGATGATCTTCATGATAGAAGATGAGGGAGCACGTAGCAAGCTCCTAGCAAGGCACATGCAAGCGAAAACGGGAAAAGCTCCTGCAAAAAGTCTTGGAACTCTGCCTCGCCCCCCGAAATCATATGTCGACTCCATTTGAGAAGGCAACAATATTCAAGGTGCACTCTATTCCATTAAGAGTCATCTAGGTAACTCCGACACCCCTCCTCTTCTTGAGAAAAGTAAGGCTATTATGATTGATAACCCTCATGAACTGTGTGTTGATATTGACATTAGTGAAGATGATGAAGAAGCACTTATAATAGACAGATGCTCTCTAGATAGTTGGCAAGACCACCTAAGTAATAGGGTAGTGATAAGCTTGTTTCATGGCCCAAGACCACCCCAAGAAGTGCTCAAAGCCTCGTTGAAAACACATTGGGAGCCTATAGGAGTTCTAGTTAAGCACATACAGTATTGTCCTAACAAATGGAATATTGAATTTAATCCTAAAGGTCCTAAACCAACAAGAATTCCAGTTTGGGTTGAGTTTCCTGAGCTTCCTATAGACTTTTATCCTTGGGTAGAAAACTTGGGAAAAATGTTGGGTAAAGTATTAGGTCAGAAATCTAGGAAGAGCATTATAAATCCCAAATGGGATCCCCAAGTCTTAATCGAACTAGACTTGGCCAAAGAGATAAAAATGCACATTTTCATCAAAGACTCTCATGGTAAAAAATTGCTACTCAAAGAGTTTTATATAGGAACTTGCCTAATGCCTGCTATAATTTTTATAAACATGGTTACCTAATCAAAGAATGTCCTCTGATTGCTAAACATGAAGCTCAAGAGTCTTCAATGGAAAAAAGTGAGACTCAAGAAGGGAACATCTGTTGGAGTTAGACGTCTGCGGAAGCACGTGAACAACACAAGGAAGAAGAAGAAGCTTGGAGCACAACACACAATAATTAAGTGCCAAGCTATGTGGAAATCACTCGACAAAAGGAAGTAAGCCCAAAGCTTTGCGGAAAGCTTCAAACTTCTCCCTAGGCAGAGCCTTCGTGAAAAGGTCTACAATGTTCTCCTGCGTGGGCACATATGCAAAGCTAATCTCCCCTGCAAAGAACCTCTCCCTGACATAGTGATAATGCACCTTAATGTGCTTAGTGCGAGCATGGAACACAGGGTTCCTCGTAACTGCCAATGCACTCTGACTGTTAGTGAAGATGGTGGTGGCAGAAGACTGGCCAACACCCAAATCAGCCATAAGGCGTCTGAGCCACACACACTCAACAATCGCTGTGAAAGCTTCCCTATACTCAGCCTCAGAACTGGAAGTGGCCACAGTAGGCTGCTTCTTGCTCAACCAGGATATACATGAGCTACCAAGCATGAAGCAAAAACCACTGGTGGACACACGAGGTCATAGCAACCAGCCCAATCTGAGTCAGAAAAAGCATGCAAATCTGGTGGTAGTGATCCCCCCTTGGGATAAAAGAACCCAAGTAGTCGAGTACCACTCAAGTAGCGAAAGATGCGCTTAACCGCCTTCCAATGTGTGACTCTTGGGCAATGCATAAACCTGCTCATCTATGAGACATCAAATTGAATATCTGGCCGAGTAATGCATAAGTAAATCAAGCATCCAGCAGCTTGCTGATAGAGAACAGCATCAAATGCATCTCCAACATCATGAAGACTCAATCGTAAACCTGTCTCCATAGGAGTGGCAATAGGCTTACAGTCTTAAAGGCCAAAACGCTGCAATAATGTGTCAATATATTTTGTTTGACAATGCCATTCCAGCATCAACTTGCATAAACTGAATGCCCAAATAGTGATGCAAATGCCCCAAATCAGACATCGCAAATGAGGCATGCAAATCAGCCTTGAAATCAACAATATGCTTCTCAATAGGACCAGTGAGCAGCATGTCGTAAACACAGACAACAATGATCAGAAGAACATCATTAGCACGCTTAACATATAAGGTGCTTTCAGTTGGACTGTTCTCAAAACCATGTACAACCAGATAGGCATGTATCTTCTCATACCAAGCACATGGTGCTTGCTTTAAACCATATAATGCCTTCTTTAACCTGCACACCTAGTTTTCATGCCCCTTTTGCACAAAGCGACGGGGCTGAAAAACATACACTTCTTCATACAAGTCATCATTCAGAAATGCTATTTTAATGTCCAACTGATGTACATTCCAACCATGATGGGCTGCAAGTGCACAAATGCTCCGAACAGTAGTCATACGGCATGTAGGTGCAAAGGTCTCATCAAAATCAATGCCTCTTTCCTGCGCATAACCCTTTGCAACAAGCCTAGCCTTATACCTATCAACTGATCAGGTTTACACTTCAGCTTGTATACCCACTTAGTTCCAATGGCCTTCTTGCTAGAACGCAAGTCACATAAAGACCATGTACCATTCTTCATTATAGCATCATATTCAAATTGCATAGCAGCCATCCAATTTTCTGAATTATGTGCTTCATCAAAAGAAACAGGTTGATTCTCATCACAGAGACTAGGCGCAGCCATAGCATAGTAATCTGATGCAAAGGAGGCACTATGAGAGCCTGAACAAGTAAGATATGACAAAGGTGCATCTAATTTGCTGTCACGCAAAGTCTGCACTAGCCATTTTGGCATAGTTTTTGCCTGCTCAATAACAACTCTCTCATCAACAAGTGCATCATGTAAATCTGCATCAGAAATGGAATGATCTACATCATCATATGAAACCTGCAAAGGCAGAGAAGTTGCCTCATTAGGACCAGCACTAGACTGTCCACCTGTAAAAAGAGGCATCAAAGTATCATACATGTCTTTGGAGCTAACAAATGTCTCCTTAGTACATGAAAGCAATGGCTGAATAGCATCTTCCACAAAGACAACATCACGGCTAACTAGAATGCGTTTAGTCTGTGGATGATACAGACGATAGCCTTTACTTTCAAAACTATACCCAACAAAAATACATTTTACTGCTTTATCATCCAATTTTTTGCGATGTTGTTTAGGCACTAGTGCATATGCCAAACAACCAAAAACATGCAGATGAGCAATAGATGGCTTGCAGTCATGCCAAGCATCATATGGAGTGATAGACTGCAGCACTTTAGTGGGACACCTATTCAATACATATGCTGCACACATGATAGCCTCAAGCCAGAAACTATGTGGTAAAGCCTGACTCTTGACCATGCACCTCGCCATCTCCATGAGTGACCTGTTCTTTCGTTCAACAACTCCATTCTTTTGAGGTGAATACGACACTGTAAACTGGTGTTTTATCCCACGTTCAGCTTGAAATGCATTAAAATTAGAAGACATATATTCTCCCCTCGATCAGAACGGAGGGTGCCCATTTTACATGCTGACAGATTTTCAGTCAAAACCAAAAACTGTTTAAAGCACGTGAACACTTCAGACTTTGCTTTGAGTGGATATACCCATGCATGCCTGGAAAAATCATCAACGAAAGTCACGAAGTAAAGGTAATTTCCAAAAGAGGGTGTCTGCATAGGACCACAAACATCACTATGTACAAGCTGCAATTTCTGTGAAGCCCGAACTGAACCATCTTTTGGAAAGGAGGAACACTGCATTTTTCCCAAAATACAGCCTTCACAAACATGTTTTCCAGGTGCCTCAAGTCTGGGCAAAGAGGACACCATTTCAAATTTCTAGAGGTGTAGCAAACTAGCAAAATTCAGATGACGAAAGCGTGCATGCCAAAGCTTTGCATCTGACATAGCCTGAGAATGATTTACTACACATGCCAAATCATTTTCAGATCTTTCATACTCTATGAGCTTATACAGCCCACATATCAACTGTTCCTTCAAGTCTTTGATCTTTGTTAGGAAACTGTCCATAGAATCACCTTCATTCATGTGCTCACTATCCAACTGTTTTCGGAGGTAAGAAACACGAGCCTCATTCCTAGCTTGGTACAATGTGGTAAGTGTATCCCAAGCATCCTTAGCTGTTCTGCAAGAGCGAATATGAGGAATAATGGCACATTTGATAGACAAAGCTATCAATGCATGTGCCTGGGCATCTCTGCCATCCCAATGAATCTTCTCTACAGTAGGTGTAGCAAAAATAGAAGCACGAATAGGAATCTACACAATATCATCTTCGACACCATCTTCATCAGCTCGAGCACCTGTATTTGCAGTACCTGTTAATTACAGGTGTAACGGGATGTCTTTCAATACACTGCACAATGTTCCACAATCCTTTTGCAACCAATACATGTTGCATCATATAAGCCCATAATGGGTAGTTGGTACCATCCAAGTTATCCTCAACAGCCAACATACGGAATACATCACTGCTTTTAGCCATGGCCGGTGACTAAATACCTTGATGCAGAAAATTGACTGTATCTCAAAAAGTTGAACATAACTACCCAGATGAATTCTACTAGACCTGTAGCAGACTTCAAGATGCTTATATTGGCGAACAGAAACTGGTATATACCTTTGGCACAAAAACATGAAATAGCCTACACAAGCACTGTGTTGCTTGTGATAGTGCGTTGAGAGGAAGAAACGAGCTCAGACCACAATTTGGGAACCACAGAGCAAAGCGGGTTTGATCTCTGAAACAACCTGAGTATGCTCACCAAATTTCGTGCGAATCTGAGACTGCAAACGGAGGAGTGTCGACGGCACCCTAGATGAAGCGACGACCTGCTCTGATACCAACTGTTGGAGTTAGATGTCTTCGGAAGCACGTGAACAACACAAGGAAGAAGAAGAAGCTTGGAGCACAACACACAGTACTGAATGTATTACTAGAGAATGTACAAATATAAGTAGCCCATTAGGGCAATAGGCGTATATACAAGCCGGGGGAAGAAAACCTCCTAAAGAGGGAAAAAAGTGCCCCGGTGGTCCTAGTGTGTTCACACACATCACTACCTAAATATATCAACAACATCACCCACACTCAATAGAGCAAAAAGTATAATAATAAACCTAAGAGGAAAGGTCTACATTCTGAAAACATGTACAATATCTGTTTGGATGAGATCACCAATCCGTTTGATGATAAGGGTAACAATATGTGGGGACTAATAACTCCATACATAAATCAACTAATGATGTGTTGTTGAATGCAGATGACAATAAGGAAAATAGGGTGGATAACGTTAAAGGTAATTCAAGCCTAGAGTGGAATGTGGTTGGGAAAAAGAACATAATTATTTCCCCCTTATCAATAGTGTTGGTAAGGATGATGCCAAAGGGACTAATATGCCAATATCTAATTTGAATGAAATTCTTGTTTCACAGGCTAAAGACTTCTCTACTGAACTCAATAGCATGGATCAAGAAAAAGATTGATAAAATGGAGGAGGATCTTGAAGTTTTTGAGACAATGCCCATGTCTCACGAAGTAGTCTTTCCAAACGGTATCAATATTATTCCTAAACCTAAAAGGAAAGAAGTAATCAGGTCCTCTCTGTCGGCTTTCAAGCCTTCAAAGAATAGTAGAAAATATCTCTAGTCATTTTGTTTATGGATGATATTTATATTTGATCCATTACTATTAAAGGGCTCACTGACCCTGTCAGACCCAAAATCTTTAGTATGTGGCTTGCCTCGCTTCCTAAATTGCTTGACATCATTTGTCTTTAGGAACTAAAAATTGGGGGAGATTCTCTCCTTTTTAATCTTATCTCTGTCTTCCAGGTATAAGTGCTCATTCACCAATCATGTTGATGGTAAAGGTGGTATTGCTATCAATTTGTCTTCCAACCTTTCTCACTCTTTAATTTCTTGCGCCTCGGGTTCTACTAATCAATGGTGTACCATTAAGTTGAGTAATCCCTACGACATCTCCATTATTTTTGTTTATGCGGCCAATCATAATCAAGGGAGGTTGAATTGTTGAAAAGAAATTATTATAATTCGAGGACCCCTGATTGTTATAGGGGACTTTAACATGGTCACTTCTAGTAAAGATACATGGGAGGGAAAGGGTAGTGTTATTAGAGGGGATGAGAAGAAGGCTTGGTTTGATCTTTGCAATGTCCATGATCTTGTGGATATTTCTCAATCTACTAGTTTTACTTGGACTAATAAACAAGTTGGTAATTCCTATACTGCTGCTAGGCTTGAGAGATGCTACACTAATATTTCCTTTCTGCAAGACTGTTGGGACATCAGTGCCATTGTTTATCATTCCCTTCTCATGTATGATCATAAACCCTTATTGATTTTGTTCAAAAAAGGGTTCCATGCCTTTAGAGTTGGTTGGATGCATATAGACCATAATCTGCTCAGACTACCATGCGCTTTGGTCCACATAAAAAAGATCATCTCTCCTCACTTTAGTAGGAGCATTCCCTGTGCAAAGCTTGGGATAATTTTGTTATTCAACATTGATTTGCTCACTTTAAGAAGTGTGCTAAGGAAATTAGGGCCAAGACAAGAAATTCCCTTGTGGATAGGTTAAGCACTCTGGATGTTAATTCTCAGGAGTATCATGAAAATTCTTTGAGATTGTTCAAAGAGAAATATCTTGAGGCTAGCTACTCTCTTGCCTCTTATAAAGAATGTTGGAGTGGGAAGATGGATAGAAACAATAAACATATGTTCTCCTTGTTGAAAAGACACAAAGTTAGGGATTTTATCCCTCCTATAAAAAAGAAGGAAGGTGGTCATACTATCAACATTGAGGAGTCCTTATAGGAGCCCAAAAGCTTCTTTATGGATGTTTTCTCTGGTTCTCCCAAGTGGGGGGAGGATATCTAGAGGGCCAGAGCTAACACTGTTCTATGAAAAGGAAAAAAATGATTCCTGAAAGCCTGGTTCGTATCTTGGACTTGCCCCTCATTGCCGATGAGATCAAAGAAACCATCTATAAATTGAAACCCTGTAAATCTTCAAGTATTGATGGTTTGCCTAATGATTTTTTTATGATGTTGAATTTCTTGAGACTTACATTCTTTTGATTTGGGAAGAGGTTGCCAGTAAAGGATATCTCCCTTCTCACATTAACATTGGGGTGATTAGACTTATCCACATGAGAGGTATTAAAGATGATCTTAACAATTGGAGACCCATCAATTGTTTGAAAACCATCTATAAAATATTAGCTTCCACCATTGCTAGAAGAATAAGTGCTTTGATGAAGTTCTTTATTTTACCTAAACAAAATGGTTCTATCAAAGGGAGATACATCCTTGATGCTATCATCTCCTTGTGGGAAGGCATGGACTATGTCAAGGATAAGAACGAGGACTTTTACTTTCTTAAAGTTGACTTTGAAAAGGCTTATGATAGAATAGTGGGATTTTATTACAATCTATGCATGATATGGGATTAGGGAGGAAGTTCATCAGGTATGTGAGTACCTTATTTGGGAAAGCCTACTCTAGAGTTGCTATTGATGGTCATTTGACTGAACCATTTAAGCTTGCTAGGTCCATAAGGCAAGGGTGCCCTCTTGCCCCTCTCCTCTTTGCCATAGCTAGTGACTCCTTAGGTTGGCTTGTTAAAGATGCTTTGAATTGTGGTCCTATCAAGTGTATCAATTTTCCTAACTCCCCCTCCCCCTTGGTCTTCAGATGTTTACAGATTATACTAATGTTGTTTTGAATGCTGATAATGATTCTATCAATGAAATTCTTGACTGCCTGAATTTGTTCTACCTTCCCAGTGCTTCTATAGTTAACCATAGCAAGACAAGGTTTAAAGCTTCCTATAATGTGACTCTTGATTGCATTAATAAGCTGGGGTGCAAAATTATCAAAAAAGGATAAATCTTTAGATTACTGGGTATTGATCCTATGGGTTTTAATATCACTTTGTCTCAAAGTTGGGAATGGGTAGTTGAGAACTTAAAAAAACATTTATTTTACTAGTATGACTCTAACAGTTCCCTTCCCTACATGACATTTAGTCTTAATCACTATTTTTTGCCTAAAGTTGTTTTTTTTTTTATCCTGCTAGTCCCCCTCTAAAAAGAAGATTAACCAGGTGATAACTTTGGCCAAAAGATTTCTTTGGGGAGGTAATGCTCATCATAAGAAAGTTGCAAAAGTTTCTTGGGACACTTGTTGTCTTCCTAAATCTCAGGGTGGATTTGGCATTTTTTGTCCAAAAAAAATGGCTAATAACCTTGTTGCAAAATGGATTTGGGTTACCTTGCTCCACAGGAACAATCATAAATTCTACCTTTCTCACTATAAATCTTGGATGAATATTAATCTATGGGATATTTTTGTTTCCTCCCAGCCTATCACTGTTGTTGGGAGCCCTCCTGTTTGTAGTTTCTGGAATGCTTGGTTCAGAGCAAAAAAAGAAATTGTTCCAATAAAAAAAAATGCTTTGTAATTCTGATATCTTTGTGTAGGATTCACCCTAGCTGGGTTGGATTTCTAAAAGGAACTACTGCTCCCTAGCCATTAGAGAGCATAAATGGCATAAAGCTGGATTTAAAACTTGGAGTGCCTTGATAAATGGTGATAAGGTAATGTATGACCAAGAATTATTCAATATCACTAATATCTTTGTTTCCTGTCTGTAGGTAATGGCTTTTCACAAATCTCTATTAGAAGATAAGCTAGAGGAATGCACCAAAAGGAATATTAGTCTCTCTAAAATTGCTGATTGTATCTTCAAGAAATTCAACTAGGCTATGGGTTCCATAAGTGAAATTCTCCCTAAACTCAACAACAAATGGAATCAGTTGGACTACAAATCAATGGGCCCACAGGTTCAAATCTTTGTGGGTCTTCCGAGATCTCATCAAGCATTCCTTTCTGCAATGGCTCATCCTTCATCATGGGTTATGGATAGGCCCCAAAAAAAAGAAAGTTATCATTAATGGAGGATCATGTACCTTCTGTGGCAAAGAGGAATATGTTTTCCACCTTTTTTTTTGAATTTCCCCATCCCAAAAAGTTTTGGGAACTAGTGAATCTTTACCTGCTGGGTAGAGGGAGCCCAATGCTCAATCAACAGGTTGCTTTGATAGGTTGCTGCAAGAACATGGACTTGCTTTTACGGAATATTTGGAGGGGTCATATTCTT